>JAYKKM010000329.1:1082500-1255000 GCA_035772405.1 Chrysogorgia sp. JL179-B06
ATATATATATATATATATTATATATATATATATATATATATATATATATATATATATATATATATATATATATATATATATATATATATATATATATATATATATATATATATATATATATATATATATATATATATATATATATATATATATATATATATATATATATATATATATATATATATATATATATAATTCAATCACGATAAAAAATTTAAAAAACCGTTATTTTCAACGTTTCGGGGTCCAGCCCCTTTGTCAAGAAACACGAGTTTACAAGAGTTCATGGGCTTTTATAGACAGGCCCTTATTAGATATGCAAAGTTTAGGAATAATATAACATGTTTATAAAGTAGAATATTTAAATAAAGTCTCTTAAATTGAGTCCCAGAGGTACAAAAGAATTTAATTTATAATCCCAGAACCCCTCGCTGTTAGTAGGTTCATTTACATTTGTCTTATCAATAATCTTTACTCTCATATCCTCAATACCATCATGGCCAGTTTCAAGAAAATGAGAATAAAGATGCTCACCAGCTATTCCTCTCTGCCCTTTACTATACCTATTCATGCTACTCTTGTGGTTGTTGAAACGCTTTCTAAAAGATGTAATTGTGCTTCCAACATAAATCTTGCCACAAGTTTTACACGATATAATGTAAATCACTCCTGCCGAATCACGATCAAATGAAAAATTAATAACAAATGTTCGCTTCGGTCCATCAAACGTACAACTTTCGTCAACAAATTTACAGATTTGGCAGCGTGATTTACCGCACTTTTTCATACCCTTAATATTATTATTTTCCCGTTTAACTTTAGACCTAACTAGATTATCTTTTAAATTAGGTGCTCTCCTATAAGCAACCATAGGCCTTTCAACAAAAATCTTCCTCATGACCTCCGAGGCATGTACAATTGGCCAAAGCGATTGAATAATTTTACCTAACCCTGACAACGCTGGGTGGAAATTAACCACCAAAGGCATTCTTTTATTCTGCTTTTTTGTTTCCAAAGTTTCCTGACAAAGAAGACTTTCCCTACTTTTCACTTTGGCCTTTAAAAACTGAGAATCCACTAACTTCCGCTTAAAGCCTCTTTTAACAAAATCGCTAGATAATTCTTTCAACCTCTTTTCAAACACCTCATTTGAATCACAAATTCGTCTTACTCTCAGTGCCTGTCCGTATGGGATTCCCTGTTTTTCGGATGACAAGATCTATTATCTAGATACTGACGTGTATCCGTTGGTTTGCAATACAAATCAGTAGAAATTTTATTTTCTCCTAGTTTAATCATAACATCCAAAAATGGAAGCTCATTTTCCGGACCATTCCCACGTGTACTTTATAGTATCATGATAGGAATTAACATAATTAAAAAATTCTAACAATGCTTCCTTCCCATGCAGCCAAATCACGAATATATCATCTAAAAATCTCCACCAAACCCAAGGACTTAAATGATATTCATTCAACATTTCTCCTTTCCAATTTAGACATGAAAAAATATATATATATAGGTAATATTTGCCATTTCACTCGATCAAACTACATGTTGAAAGGATTTCGAGTGTTGGAATACATACATTTTAAGACCAAACCGGGACCAGTTGCGAAAAATGCAACTTCAAGGCCTTCCGGCTGGAATTGAACCCCCGCGATGCTAGTGCAGTGCTCTGACCACTGAGCTACGGAAGCCGTTGCCGAGAGCCTAGTCACGAGTTCTGTATATATGGTGGTAATGCCGGGATAAGATTCTGGGTATATTATAGGTAATATTTGGCATTTCACTCGATCAAACTACATGTTGAAAGGATTTATGGTGAAGGAAAATTTCGAGTGTTGGAATATATACATTTAAGTCCAAACCGGGACCAGTTGCGAAAAATGCAACTATATATATATAAATATAAATATATATATATATTATTATATTATATATATTATTATCGCAGGGTCGCGGGTTCAATTCCTACCGGAAGGCCGCTAAGTTGCATTTTTCGCAACTGGTCCCGGTTTGGTCTTAAAATGTATGTATTCCAACACTCGAAATTTTCCTTCACCATAAATCCTTTCAACATGTAGTTTGATCGAGTGAAATGCCAACTATTATATATATATATATATATATATATATATATATATATATATATATATATAATATATATATATATATATATATATATATATATATATATATATATATATATATATATATATTATATATATATATATATATATATATATATAATCATACACTAAAAAATGAACAGTTGAAATAACCAAAAAAAGTCATCTGATGAATGCAACTTAGAGAACCAGTTAAAAATTGGTCATAGTAACCAAAACCATATTGGTAGCATAATCAATATTAATTTGGTTAAGACGACCAATTAGTATCGGTTATCGAACCAATAAAATTTCGTTGTTTAAACCAAATAATAATTTGTAGTTATGACCAAATAATAATTTGTAGTTATAACCAAATAATAATTTGTAGTTATAACCATTTAGGTTTTGGTAGTACAACCAATATAAAATGGTACCAATAATTATTGGTCAAACAGATGCAACTGAGACAGCCAATAGACATTGGTTGCTTGTTGCCATTTTAACCAATAAGTTATATATAAAAAGCATGAATGTCAAACAAAAATATGAGAAATAATCCTAACATTTAATTACATAAAAATTACCATACAACGATTCATTAAATATCCTATAGACATAAGTACACATCAATGCTTCAGGTTGCTTAAAAAGTTTTTGACACCACCTGGCAGTATTTTGCTGCATAATTGCTTTACTGGTTACAAGTTACCTAATGTTTAATGCTATTATATTACTGTGACAACTCATAAATCCAGAAATGTACAAGTTGGTATGGGCAACCTAAGCACTAAGCAGCCACAATATATCCTAAATTATCTTTAATTAGCATTGTCACTAAATGTGCATTTGAACAGGTGGCAAACCTAGTTAGGCTAACTAAGAAAAAATATGAAAGCTGCTAAGTTATCAAAAGAACTCATGGATACAATATGAAAAGGAGAAATAAGAGAACTTCAATGTGTCGAAAAATACTTAAGTAAGAGTACTTACGTATATTCATGGACGACGTTTTTGGGCGATGTATCCTCCTTCAGGTCAGATAAAGAAGAACACATCGTCCGAAACATCCATGAATGATGAATATACGTAAGTACTCTTACTTAAGTATTTTACTCTAACTTAGTAATTTTGTATATGTTGTCCAAGCATCTGGTCGTGGAGTTGTAATAACAGAAATAGTCTCAAAAGAGCCAGAAGGTAAAGAAGTGTATATTACAAGATGTGTTGCATGTTCCAAGCATGTCCTATAACCTGCTAAGTGTGTCTAAAGCAACAAAGTCTGTCAAGTTTGATGAAGATGGATGTCACATTCTGGATGAAAATCAAAAGCCAATTGCTATTGCTACCAGAGTATAGGAAACCTGTATTACCTGAACTGTGTGATAGCCCATCAAGCAAATGCTACTTCAGAAAATCTAAGCAAAGAAAGCAAGGAAGTCATCTGGCACAGACGATATGCTCGTCTTGGTGTACTAAACCTCCAGAAACTGGCAAAGGATAACCTGGTCTATGACTATATGACAAGTCCAAAGATATCGTCTTCTGTGAATCGTGCACTGAAGGAAAGCATCATCGAAGCAAATTCCCAGTCGACAGAAGTGAATGTGCCAAAGAGTCACTTGAGTTGGTGCACAGTGATGTGTGTGGTAAGATTAATGCACAACCACTTAGCGGAGCTGAATACTTCCTAACATTTATTGATGACCACAGGAAAAAAGCTCAAAGTCTTGCGTACAGACAACGGAGGCGAGTACATCTCAGCAGAGTTCGAAAATTACCTGAAAATAGAAGGGGTGAGACACTAGCTTACTGTGCCAAAGACACCAGAACAAAATGGCGTGGCTGAAAGGATGAATCCGACCTTGGTTGAATCTGTAAGGTCCATGTTGGCTGATGCAAAGCTCCCACACAAGTTCTGGGCAGAAACATTATCAACAGCTGTATATCTTAGAAACAGGAGTTCACCACGGCAGTGAAAGGAAAGACGCCATTTGAAGCCTGGATGGGGGAGAAAGCTGAAGCATATGCGCGTCTTTGGATGCAAAGCATATGCCCATGTGCCAAAGGACGAACGGAAGAAACTCGATTCCAAAGACAGAAAGTGTATTCTTCTGGGTTATGGCACTGAAACGAAGGGATAACGTCTTTACGATCCACAACGTGGAAGGGTCTTCCACAGTCGAGATGTCAAGTTCAACGAACCATCTTGTGGAACTGAAGATTTTTCAGGATATGAAGAGCCTATCGTAGATGAGACACCTGAGCCTGCAGTCGTGAGAAGATCCGAGAGGTGGAAAAGTGCCTGACTGCTATGGTGAGTAGGCAACCGCTGCAAACAACAATGATAATGAGCCAAGAACCGTTAAAGAAGCTCTGACAAGTTCACAAAAAGAATATCCAGATGCTGACTGGGCAGGAGACCTTGATGACCGAAAATCAACGTCAGGATATATCTTTCAGATCAGTTGGAGAAGCAAGAAACAATCCTGTGTGGCTCTTTCTACCGCAGAAGCTGAGTACATGACACTAGCAAGTGCAACGCAAGAAGCAGTTTGGATCCGACAGCTTCTAGCTGATCTGAAGAGCAAGCCAACTGGAGCAACGTTGATATACTAGAGGATAACCAAGCGGCAATCTGCATGGCTAAAAATCCACAGTTCCATGGACGGGCAAAACATCGACATCAAGTATCATTTTGTTCGGGAGCAAATCGCTAAAGCTACCGTAAAATTGGGATACTGCAGATCGGACGAAATGATCGCTGACATTTTTACTAAGGGACTAAGCCAAGCTCAATTTACTAAGCTTAGAAAGATGGCTGGAATCAGACCAATAAGTAGTTGAACATGTAGTTATATGAGTGAGGAGGAGTGTTGAAATGGAATATTTTAAGTACATTCAGAACTTCGTGTAAGAACATCTTTATGTATCGTAGTCACGTGACAAGCCTTATTTGGACTATAAACGAACGAATCTGTTCAGAAAGAAAAACATGTAAAACGTTTTTACGGAGGCAGTTCTTTTACGTTCCTCGTTTTGTTTGTACATATGCGTCAAGAATAAAATCAGTATTGTTACATCCCAAGGTAGCTACAAATTCTAAGCTGAACTTGCAAGAAAACAAGGTAAAACTTCTTGAATATCGTGGTCGAATTCAGGGGAATTTTCCACCTTACTTGCCAGGTCATTCAGTTAAAAGCTCCCAAGAATACTCTACATGGGGGGAGTGCCAACTGTGTGTTACCATTGGCAACAAACATTAAGTTTGTCTAATATGAAAGAACTTGTAAAATGATAGAGTAACACCTTTTACAACTTTTCCGTATTTTATTTTGTTTTTGAAATATTTCAGTTTGTTTGATATGTAAATGAGATGTCTCCTGACGTCAGGTGTTAGGTAGAGAATTTCCATCTTCAAGTTTGTTCCACAAATTTACTTAAAATGTGCGTATAATAACTCATGATAATGAACGTTGTAAACTTAGCAATCACTGAGATATAAGACATTTTTAATGAGTGAACTGCACCTGACGTCAGAGACCATCTCATTTACATATCAAACAAACGGAAATATTTCAAAAACGAAGTAAAATACGGAAAAGGTGTTACTCTATCATTTTACAAGTTCTTTCATATTAGACAAACTTAATTTTTGTTGCCAATGTCCTTTCAGCCAACTCCCCATTCAAAAAGTTTTTCCTTGTTTTCTTGTAAGCTCAGTTGGAGATTTTCTTCTTAGAATTTGTAGCTACCTTGGGATGTAACAATACTGATTTTATTCTTGCCGCATATGCACAAACAAAACGAGGAACGTAAAAGAACTGCCTCCGTAAAATGTGTTACTCTATCATTTTACGAGTTCTTTCATATTAGACAAACTTAATTTTTGTTGCTAATCTAATGTCCTTTAACGAATACACAAGCACGAAAAATATATTGGATACTCCGGTTAAGAAAACTCGCTAGGAAGGTGATAAAGAGCTGCCCGATAGTTGCAAGAGATTTCAAGCTAAGCGTTGGCTAACCCACTTGCAGGCAATCTACCCAGAGATCGGACAGAGGGAACAACTCCTTTCCAGATTATCGGCATAAACTACGCTGGTCCAATCACATATCGTAAGAAAAAGCACTATAAAGCATACATCCTACTACAGTGAACTCTCTGAGCGGACACCCCTTTAAGGTGGCATCCTCACTAAGGCACACACCAAATTTGGTCCCTGCCGAATTGCACTTGTTTCTCCGAAAATGAACTCTCTCTAAGTCGGACAAGTCTCTAAAGCGGACACATTTTTCCAACTTTAGGTTCAAAATACCTCTCATAGCCGGATGTTTACGAAAGTTTACAACATATTCCAGCAGTAATAACGATTTATTTGGCATTTCCTTATTACATGGCTCTTCATCCTAAGACCCAACTATTCAAATACACTGATGCAAAACTAAATATGTACAGAATTAACAGTATGATTACACAGATAAAATAGGTTATAATAATAATAATAAAGACGTATTAGGAGCATTATACACTAGTTTCAATGCTCTTACAACAATATATTATAATGTTAAAACTAATTACAGTTTCATTATAAGATAAAGCCTACTACATATATTACCACTATGAACAGAAAACTATTAATTTTAAAAAAGCAGTATGACGAATCCCGCGAAGAATCAACGAAACAAAAAGAATAACGTCGAGCGCGTGTGTCTATACAGCGAGTACAGGTTCGATGAGTTTTATTCCAAGTTAATTACTGCACGCACGTGCACAGATCAAATTGAAGCAAGCGCACTGTCGTCAGCATACGTAGCGTGCTTCGTTTGCTTGCGTGTGAAGGCGAACCGTTTTTGCGCGAGCTTGAAAAACAAACGTTAAAAATCTCGGTATAGGCAATCCGGTATTTCACTAAATATTATTTAGATGGCGAAAAGGATACTTGAAGTTTCTCAGATTCCAATAGAAGTACACTTTACCGACCACTTTGAGAAGTATCCCGTTCAAAATCGTACAGGAAAAAATTAAATACGAAAAAATCGAAAATTAAATACGAAAAATTCGAGGAGCTCTTCAGTACACGTCCAAACAGTTTAACGTTACGTCACACATAATGTGTATATGGTCGACCTAAACATTAAAACTAGGAGAAAAATGAGTCGACCTGCATAAAAAAGTTTTGCTGCATTAACGAAGCTATTATAGTTATAATTACTCGGGCTACTTGTGGTAGCCGAATCTAGGTTTCGGTGGCTTTCCTGTATTTTTTGGATTTTTCGGGTCGATAAATTGAAATTATTGCATCATCCCGCGATAGGCTTTGCGTGCGCCATTGTGATTACGCCATTATGCGCCATTATTCATCTGCGCCATGCACACATGCGCCATTACTCATCTGATCTGGTAATAATAATAATAATAAAGACGTATTAGGAGCATTATACAATAGTCTCAATGCTCTTACAACAATATATATATTCTTAAAGTTGCTTTTAAAGCTAATTACAGTTTCATTATAAGATAAAGCCTACTACATATATATATTAACACTATGAACAATAACTATTAATTTTAAAAAAGAAAAGTCTTAACTGCAGACTTAAAATTACTTAACATTTCAAAGCTTCTAATTTCCTGTGGTAATGAATTCCACAGTTTTGGCGCTGCAACCGAGAATGCTCTGTCTCCATGAATCACCGTTTTGGATTTTGGCTCGAGTAGAACGAGTAGGTTTATATTTAGTTAGCAAATCAGTAATATAAACAGGCGCCTGGCCATGCAAAGCCTTGAAAGTAATTATTAGTATCTTAAAAACAATCCGTGATCTCACCGGCAACCAGTGAAGATTACGTAGCGCAGGGGAGATATGCTCCGATTTTTTAACCCCTGCAACAAGTCTAGCAGCTGTATTTTGAATTCGCTGTAACTTGCTCAATTCAGTATCTGGTAAGCCATATAGGATGCTATTACAGCTGTCAAGTTTTGATGTTATGAATGCATGCACCAACTTCTCACAGTCCTTTTTACTCAAATATTTCCTGATCTTGCCAATATTTCTGATAGCCAAAGTGGCCGATTTACAAATGTTATTTACATGAGTATTTAATTTTAAATGTCTATCAACAGCAACACCGAGATCACGTGCAACCGGAGCCGGTTGGATTATCACATCATTGACACATATTTCTGGTATTGGTTCGCAATGCATAAAACGTGATGATAGATGGACAATCTCGGTTTTACTTGGATTGCATATAAGACCATTCATAGTACACCAGATGGTGATGTCCTTAATACATAACTCAAGTTTAGCTAGAGCAGCAGGTCGATCACCTTTCCTCGAGTGTTCTTCACTGAAAATATTCTATGTGGCTGGCAAGTATCTTTATCTTAACACGCTTACAATCGCAGAAGACCTACTAAAGATGACGAGCGATTTCGACATTGGTGGTCTGCCATCTCGATGTGACTCCAAAGCGCCCGATCAAATCAGGATCAAATCTATGTTACCGTACGCTGATGTCTATGTTTAACAATTTAATATGAGACTCAACATATGAATGCTGTATGTAATAGATCAAATACGAGAAAGTGTGTTTCATCCGATATCCAGTTCCCGAGAAGTAGGTTGAAAAACGAGGCGATTTTTTTAACCGAATTCGAACTGGATAGAGGTGGAACACTCTTTTGATATTACATCTCGAACGAATCAGTTTTTTAAGAGAAATTTGAGGTGGAAAATGTCAAAATCCTATGCTAATTAAGACCAGGTATCCAGTTGTCCGTCTCGGTACTGATTTCCTTTGTTTTCGGCTCATGAATTATTAATGAGTTTGAGATGGAATATGTTAACTGTTTTGAGGTAACTGTAATATTTTTATAAATGTCGACTATATACAAAATAAAGTCGATGCTAATCAATAGTTTATTGTTTCATCAAATTATCATACCAAGTATGTATAATTTCATATTTATATCGTCGATCATCTGATGACCGTATGCAATGAATGTTGCCATCGAATAATCCTGTTTCACTTGATATTTTACCTGTAAGCTTTAAATGGGGCTCCAAAATGTTCTGAGTTATCAGTAAGTCTGTATCGATTGTTCATATTATTATATGCGAATGCTTACAAATGAACACAGTATATAAATCTCTGACACCAATACCAACTATCAAGATCAAAGAGTATAAAGAGTTGTTTGTTATTGTTTGCTGGTTTACCAATGACAGCCTGTTCAGCCATGGTACTTTCCATTGTCGCTACTATTACTTGGTCTGTACAGCCAGATACATACCTTTCAAACTGATTTTTGGTTACTGTAGCTGTATATGTTTGCAAGCTGGCTCACTAACCGAGATAGAAATTATAGTCCTGATATTACATGAGACAGGTTAGCCCACTTGACTCACAAGCACACCATTTGCCAACTATTACTTGGTCTGTACAGCCAGTCTAGCCAGGTACATACCTTTTGAACTGATTTTTGGCCTTGACTACATGGAGGCAAGTTGGCTTTACATGATGCAAGTTGGCTTTACATGATGCGAGCTGGTCCACTGGACCAGTCATGAGTATACCATTATAAAGCCGCTAATGAATTAAATAATAAATGTGCTAAAATTATGAATATGTTTACTGGCTCAAAATGTTGACTTCATGAAGAAATAAAGATTTTGAATTACACTTCTTTAAGCTGTTTAGCTTATGATACCTTGCTACTGCCAGCTAAATGGTTTGGTTTACTGCTATGCCTTATACACTGATAGGTATCCAGGCCAGTTCGGATATAGTTCATGGCTTTAAAAGCAAGTTTTGCAATGTGAACTCAATTCTTTCTTTAACTTCAAATCCAATATGTTTTCTGTCGGTACTCGAGTATCGGCCAGCACAAACCCTGCTGCACAATTTTGGACCCTTTGAAACCTTTTTGTTAGATATAGGCGGGCATAGAATCATACAGAATCATAGAATGATTCATATAATCATAGCGGCAAATCATAGCTAGAATCATAGCGCGAAATATATAGTCATGGCCAACTATTCCGGTCATGGCGCGCCAGCGATACATCAGCGGTTTTCGCTTTGAAACTGCAAATCGAGCATGGCGTCTGGCCAGCGCAAAAGGAGCAAAGCGCAACGAGTTTATTATCTTCAACTTCACAATTTTTCGTCCGTTGTGTTATACGGTGATGGTGGTAATAAAAGGCGAAAAACATATCTAGAACATTATCCCCCTTTCCATCTTCACTCCTTCATCGATAAGCGATTAAGCGTATTATTGACACACACTAAAATTTAATCTATGTTATCGAAATCGCCAATCGGCAAATCCTACAACTGGAAGATGACTATAATATCAAGAACTAAGCCTCGAGAATCCTCCAGTATAACAACATGAAGAATACAGTAATTCTATGATGATAAAGATAAGCATGTAGTATAAACCAACCACTGGTCATCAACCAATATTACTCAGTAAACATTTCATTGAACATATTGTTTCATACTGGATATTCTCCTAGACACCTAATATGATAGTCATTTCTTCTATTACCACACCAACCATTCCGTAATCTTTCCTCCAGTGTTCTAAAATTATGTTGTTCATATATCTTCTCAACATACTGATAAAGATACGATCAATATATTATGCAGATTTCAATTTGGGCGCAATATCATTAAAATTATATTTGCGCCATAATTTTACCGGAAGTAAAATACTCAAAAACTGCTGATCAAGCGGACTGCTTAGGTTTTAACATAGAGCACATTCTGATCATCGGTACCCATGTGTACTCGACGGATTTTCTGCGACAATGAGGATGCAGCGTATTTTCATGAACCATCAAGCTTTAGTCCTTTTCAAAAGTGGAAACACTCATGTTGGCAGCTTGAAAAAGTTTGCATCTCTTAGTTAATAGTTACTTGATTCAGTACTGTAATTAAGTTATCGGTATAGGTTATGATGGACTACGTTTCTTACTTTTGCGTAATGTCAATTTACACAAAATTAAGTCTAGGTCGGCTTAAGAGCAATATTGAAACGCACGCTATTTTTCAAACATTAGGCCAGGAATATCTATGAGATTGTGTTGACTTGACGTGTTAGAATAACCTGCCGGTCCGGCAAATTGAGAATGATGTATATTTCTCTTTTAGTTTATATTGCGAAAATTTTTTGTGTCTCATATATATTTCATAGTAAAATGTGTGGCCATTTTGAGAGTTGTTTATGTTAGAAACCGCTTATGAATCGCTGGCGCATGGCCGAAAAAGTTGCCCATGCCAGTCAATCTAGGAGCATTATACAATAGTCTCAATGCTCTTACAACAATATATTCTTAATGTTACTTATAAAACTAATTACAGTTTCATTATAAGACAAAGCCTACTACATAACTTCTAATTTCCTGTGGTAATGAATTCCACAGTTTTGGTGCAGCAACTGAGAATGTTCTGTCTCCATGAGTCACCATTTTGGGTTAAGTAGCAGATTTCGGTTAGATGATTGAATATTACTAAACAAACTACAGAAATGGTTTTAGCTTTTTCATTACCTTGATACATTCATAAATTTATTTAACGTGGTCAATACACTTAGCTAATGGCACAGTTCACGCAGAATAGACAAACACATGTGACTAGAATGCACCAGCTAATTTACAGGTACGCCACAAATAATAATAAGTTAAAATTATTACAAAGAAAATCTGAAGTTACAGCTAAAAATATAAAATTACAATAAAATGGAAAATATTTACAGTTGTGAATATTAGTAACCCTAATCTAATAATAAATTAAGCTATATACAGTGTGTATAAAAAAACAACTGAACCCTTAGAAAACGGTCTTATACTCCTGGGAAATTAAAAACACGGTCTTGATACACCTGGGAAATGAAGATAACTTGTAATTGTATGAAGGAACATAACTGCAAAGAAACATGTTAAATACAGTGTGTATAAAAAAACTGAACCCTTAGAAAACGGTCTTATTATCTTATACTCCTGGGAAATTAAAAACACGGTCTTAATACACCTGGGAAATTAAGATAACTTGTAATCGTGTGAAGGAGCATAACTGCAAAGAAACATGTTAAATATATTAACGTTTCTTTGCAGTTATGCTCCTTCATACGTTTACAAGTTATCTTAATTTCCCAGGTGTATTAAGACCGTCTTTTTAATTTCCCAGGAGTATAAGACCGTTTTCTAAGGGTTCAGTTTTTTTTTATACACACTTTACATGTAAATCTACGGTACATTTTAATGATTAACAATTAATATATCAATAGAATGTAGGATTCTTCTAAAAGCTGTATAACTAGCAGAAGATCTTACACCATCAGACAGACTCACAGACTGTTCCAAAGTTTTGGAGCATAGGTATTTTAAGAATGTCTTTATCTCCAGGTCATACGGTGAGTTCCTAGATTGTGTTAAATCCCGTAATGTTGACTGGCACCGAGAATTTTTTGTGCCCGTTCCTCAACCAATGCTGTTTTACCTAACTTTTTTAACTGTACACTGTAATAAAATTCTGGTTTTAGTTTTGACGTTTGGGTGTCAGGTTAGGCGGCCCGAGAATGTCCGCCTTAATTGGAGAGAGTTAACTGTACACTCCTGTAGCTTCACTCTAGCCTTATACCTGGATCTCCTGCCAAACCTCAGTATAGTCTGACAACGGAAAGACATTCGTAGCAGCAGCAGCAAAGTGGATAAAGAATGTCATGAAGAACGAACGACTACACGACTGGCTAACAAGATTGGGAGAGATCAAGTGGGCCGAAGTGGCAGTTTAACCACGCCCCGTGGTTGGGGGGCCAATTTGAATGGATGGCAGGATTAGTGAAGCTAGGCTATTTACAAGACGATCGGGAATGGTTATCTACAATGGAGAGCTACAAGAAGTTATTTTAGACATCGAGACGATTTTGTACGTGAGACCGCTCAGCTACGCCTAAGAAGACGTACAAATGCCATTGCTTACACCCAATGCCTTATTGTTCGAGCAACCAAATTTGATTCACAGAGAGATTCAATGATGGATGAATATACGGACTTGAGAAAGCGAGCTAAACACTTACAAAAGTGCGATTGACGTGTTTATGTTCAAGATGGTCCTCAAAATACATAAAAGCCCTCAGAGAGAGACAAAACCTAAAGCACAACTCCAATTATTGGACTGAAATCCGGCGACGTGGTGCATGCTCATAAAATAGGGGATTTTATAGCGAGGAACAACCTGGCCAGATACCGAACTCGCTGTAAATGCCTCAATTGCGCCAGATTTCGCACCAAACTGCACAAAAACGACAACTACGACTTCATGTACAGGTAAGTGAACTTTATTTCTTAATTTATGGCAATATTTGCATTGCTCATTTACCTGTGAATGAATTCCCGTTGCAAGTCCATTAAAATAGAACGTATATGCATAAAGTACTTGAGCGAGAAAGTAAGAGAGCGAGATAGTTTTGAGGATAATAAAGTGAAGATATTACAAAAGTGTTGTTAAATCAACCGTTTGCGACACTTTCCTTCTGCCCACATAATATAATTGAAACTTTAACCTAACGTTTACAAAAACAAGTTTTCTTACATGTTCAACATTACATGTCTGTTTCAAATTTTCTACACTGCATGCCATTACATGATCACAAGTATCGTAACGATCGACATCCTAAAGTAGCGAATAAATAGGATGAAAGTTAGAAATCCAAAATTTCGCCACTTATAGTCCACCTCTAGAAAGATTTGTGTACATTTTTGAAAAACAGAAACACCTTCATTTGCTTTTGAGGGTGTTTATATTACCATAGATATAAGTTTGCATAACTTGCCAGCATATTTACCAATAATCAGTAAGTGTGGAATGGCCTTGAATCACCAATAATTGGTAATTGTAGGGTTAGAACCAACACAACACCAATCCTACCCCCCCCCCCCGCCCACCTAACGAGTTTTCTAACTCCCCGCCTAACATGGTGTCCTTAATAAGTAGACTAATAAGAGAGACTAATGCACCGATCAATTCGAAACATCACCATGCCTCCTCCCCTCTCGTTCCCAGAGCCTTAGCCGGCTCGCGGTTTAACTAAAGCTTTGTCACGGCCACCATTTTCTTTACAATGGCGGCGGAATCAGTTGAACGATTGTTAATGTTAGATTTTAAAGGGAAAGATTCCGCTTTCGTCAAGGACTGGTTTGTCAAAAATGGAATGGAATTTTTGTACTTCCAGTTTCATAATTTGGCCATACAGGGGTCGGGCATTTGCCCGTTTAATTTCTTGCTACAGTAATGTTTTGTCGACAGAAATGATAACGAACGGAATCTTCAAAGTACTTCCGCTGACAAATAGCAAGATGTAAATAAAGACACGACAAGACAAGACATGACAACTTGTCAAGACAAGACAAGACAACTTGACAAGACAAACAAGACAGACAACTTGTCAAGACAGAAAAATATACGTCCAAGGTGTCCGTTGTAACGAGAGTAGAACAATAAAAATGTTTGTTAGGGACCACATGAAATGTCCGCAATTCCGTAATAGCAAGAGTCCGTAATTGCGAGAGTTATTTCAATACATTTCATGGTAGTTTCGACCGGGGATTTACCAACTCGGTAATAGCGGGGGAGTTGACTGTACTTTGCACGTAAACTACGAGTTCCGTGACAGAAACTACAAAGACCGCCGCGAAATGTTTTGACTTCATTTTTCACAGCATCCAAACTCTGATCGTTTACGTTGATGCTAAAGTGAATCAGTTGTTGAAGGTTTTCCTGTAATTTTGGATTACAAACTACGGCTCCTTCCAGTGGCGGAAATTGTGGTGGGATGGGGGGCGGTGGGGGGGGCAGCCGCCCCCCCACCTTTCGTCCAAATTGCCAATTTATCGGAAATTTTCAAATAAAATTTATATATATATATATATATATATATATATATATATATATATATATATATATATATATAATTGCCAATTTGTCGGAAATTTTCAAATAAAATTTGTTACTTAGCAACCAAACTTGTCGGACATTTTGGGAGGCTTTGCCCCACCACCTTAAAACGTGAATATCCGCCACTGGCTCCTTCACAGAAACTACAAAGGCAGGTGGTCTCTTGAAGGTCGCAACCGCGAAATGTTTTGGCTTATTACTATCGTTTATGCAGATCCGGCAATGAGGCCTATTTCAAACGTCGAATTTATCATGCGTCGAATCTAATACATATTAGGTTCGACAAAATTCGACGTCGGTTTCAAACGTCGAATTTATCATGTGTCGAACCACATAAAATAAATTACTTGATTCTCATCACCACTCTCCTCCGCAGAGGCTTCTTGCGCTTTTTTTAGAGTTCGGGCAAATAGTTCATTCTCTCCAACGCGTCCCCAAAACACCCTGTGAGCCTAATACAAGCGAATAGCCCACCTATAGTATATCACATTATTGCTACAAATAAAAGCGCAGAAGCCTCTGCGGAGGAGAGTGTCTCATCACTATACATTTTGAAAACGTCGAGGCGTTGGGCTGAGCCTGAGCCTGTTTATATTTTATATCAAAATATAAAAAATATTCCTGAAAATTTTGAAATTAGAGCGGGAGGTGTTTTTATATTTCCTTGTTTTCCGAAATATTCTTATCTTGAACACATACCAAGTACAGCCTAAACGGCAAAAGTTGAAACTTTCAAATTGAAAGCCAGTTTAGATATTCTTTTAACTCTTCTTCCATGCATGTGTAAATCTAAAGGGATCTTCAAATATCCCTCGATTTAGATTTAAAGAATATTTTACAAAAAATATAAATACCAAAAATATCCTGTTTTATTATACCGCCCGACCTTATTTTGAAGCCCGCGTACACAAATTTTTTATTTTGTTAAAAATATAAATGTGCCGCCCGACCGAAAATCTAAAGAAAGTTAATTTTTTTATATTTTATATTCAATTTTTGATATTCAAAGTCGAGAATTTCTGCAGGCAAACGCACTATCAAACTGTAGATTATTTATTCTCTTTAGATGAAGAGAGGATTTATTAATGATCACATTGCGTTGATTCGGAGACCTCGGGTTCGATTCCCGGTTAAGGCAGTCAAATTTTCATATACATATTTTGATCATTATTTATTCGTAAATCTGATATGATGAGAATCAATTAATTTTTTTGTGCCTTTCGGAACCTGAAACAAACGTAATCGGCCTCCCGTAAAGAACTCGTTCGTACTTCGGATTGCATTTTAAAAGTACTGAACATAAATCTCTTCGCAGATTTTTTGGACGACACATGATAGATAAATTCGACGTTTGAAACACGTCGCACTTTGGTCGTTATATCCGACCGCAATTAAATAAGTTGAACTTAATTGTTTCAATCATACGTCGAACTCGGTTCAGTCATAGGTTCAGTGGAGCGCGGTGATGCCTGCGAAGGAGGCTACGTCGAACCTATTTGATTCGACACAATGACAAATTCGACGTTTGAAACAGGCCTGAGTGTCACAGTGAATTTGAGAGATCACTTTGCCAATGTCCGATCGCTAGTCACGACGACGCCGTCTATAAAACAGGCTCAAGTGCCAATTATTAACTTTCATTAACCTGACACTTTGTTTACCGGCGCCACCAGCCAATCCCCGCGTCGAAAACCGAGGAGAATAACACGGCTGTAGTATCAAGCTGTTTCTTTATGTCGAGATAATACCCTGAGCTATATGGCTGCGCTGCGGCGAAAGAGAACGTTCGCTATAATTCTTGCGTTGTGTTTTATAGCCGTAATTGTTCTCTACCGAACAAGCGAGCGGATTACCGCGAGCGTGAAGACCGTACGAACAAGCAAACATGTCGATATTACACGGTAGGATGATGTCTGTTTTAATGTTTCAGTGATGTTACTTGAGTTCATTGCGTTTGGCTTTTGTAATATGCGCAAGAAATCTTCCCGTAATTCGGTTTCGCCGTCGGTTAAAAGACCAAAAGTTAATTCATCATCGCTTTTTACTTAAAGAAATAGTGATTTATTTATTAGTGTACGCATTAGACTACTAGTTACCGCAGCTGTCTGGTTGGTATGCTAATGATAATTATCGATGACTTGCCAATATACTGTGGAAATATAAAGCACCCCATTGACTAGCCTGCGTTGTATCATGCGTTCTGCTGCCCTCCCCCAAAAACGGAACTCAGGCTACCCATAGACCTTTTTGAAGTTATTTTGGATTCAGTACTAATCTTTTGACTTTGTGATCTTTGTATTATATACATTGCTGTAGCGAATGTGGTCGTCAAGCTCAAATCCTCAGCGATCGAACCTTTGACCTTCTAATTGCCGGTGAGACGATCTAACCATTGAGCTGCCGAGACTCAGATGGAGAGCTAAGCTTACAATGATGTATACTGGTTCGATTGATATATGTACTGCATATTACCTTCGCTCTCTATCTGAGAATGGTTAGAACGTCTTACTGGCAATAAGAAGGTTACATGTTCGATCCCTGTCCTATCCAATTTCAAATCCTCAGAAACATTTTATTTGAGCTTGACGACCACGTTCCATGTATAATTTGTGATCTTCGTCGATCGCGTGTTATGTGACACAATTGAATGTCGCTATTTGTCTAAATAAAACTGGTAAGTACACTTGATGACACACCTGTCACCTGTCCTCTTCCATTTGTTTCCCTGGCAGGAGAGTAGCGATACAGTGGCGTGTTGTGGCGTATTTGTGTCGGAAATGACTAGCTTGTGTCCAAGAAAGCTGACAAGTTTGTTCCGAGGTGCGTTCGCCGGTGCATTTAATTAGAAGATGTCATTTGAATTGAGTTGACTGCAACAGGCTTACGAACAACCTGTCATCTGTCACATATTTGGGCTGACGTTGTCCGCTGTAGTCTTGTTAGTTGTTCAATTGAACTGTGTAGCAGAGCAACCCATACCCAGGGCATTTTGCCTCCACGGTGGAAGGTCGGCGAAAATGGCCCTTGGGATCGGCTGGTCACATGACACCCAGAATTTCTGGGTGTTTAGATATGATAATTTTTGTGGTCTTTGTTCCATTTCCTTTGTCTACTTTGTTGACCTGAACAATTGAGAAATATTGAATGCTCTTCAGAGTTGTTCATGTCAGCATTCGTAGGCATAAAAGCAGCTAACAAGCTTAATAATCCACCATACATCCATGGTTATCTCTTACAAAAGGTATGAAGACAGCATTCAGATTTAGATGAATAAATTATACTCGGCTGAATTAATTGAGTTTTATGAGAAGCCAATCGGATTACAGAATGGACCAGCCGATCCCAGGAGGCAAAATGCCGTGGGGACGAGGTTGTGTAGCAGAGCACAAAGCATATTTATAGACGAAGGTCTCTAAATATAGACCGTGCCATTAATAAATTTAGAACACAAACTACGGCTCCATAACAGTAAACTATCATTATGAATCGGGACTAGTCAGTCAGTGAGCTAAACCGATAAACTTTCAGTAACCGAGTACTTAAAAAAGGATTTATTAATGTTCTTGTTAGTGACATCAGTTGTCTGAAAATGGGGGGGGGGGGGGGGAAGAAACGATGAAAAGAAATCGTTGGTTAACCTGTTTTTCTCAATAATTTTTTGAGGGCTTCCTTCGTCATTTTATGCTAATTCTGCAATTTGTTTCTATAAATAAATTTTAAATTATTGGTTCATTCCTGTCTTTTGATATTATGTTTTGTATATGTTTCCAACATGAACATAGTTGAGAACAATAGAAAAGTTGCGTGGAGACTGAAACTGATGTACAAAATCACCTCCATGTTTGGCTTCACTTGTTGCCTGGCCAAAGAGGTGAAATCCAAAAGGGAAGACTCAATAGTGTCTTTCCATTTTTAAGAACTAGTCTATAGCGTCCGACGGTAAACTCCTTTTCACAATATTAAAGATGTTAGCAATCAGTTAATACATATCGTAAATATGTCCGAGTCTGTTATTAATCAAGCTTTAATTTCATATATAGCATTAGATTTAAAAGGAAGTGGTTCAAAAGATATCGTCGTCGGAATCTGGAAGAGGTCAAGTTCGTAAATTTAAGAAGGAGTCCGAAGGCGAACCCGTTTTCGCTTTTTTAAAGAAGAGTCTCAGGGTGATGATTTGCGCGTACGGGCGGCCATTTTTCGGGCCACGAAATTCGTTTGTGGTTTAAATCTCTCAATATCTGAGCAATCCTTGATACAAATTAATGATAATCTCCTTTTCTTGTAAGAAGATGTACCTGATTTAATATTTATTATGTCATTTCGTCGAAAACTCGGCTGTTTTATTAGTAATATATATCAAACTATGTCTTCCTCGTCCCTCTGCATGGTGGCGCGTTACCCCTCAATTAGGCGTAGAAGACCAAAATCAACAAGAATCAGATTAGAAAAACAAGTATTTGATACGTGGATGGAAAGAATGAAAATTTAAAAAATAGTACATCCGTGATCTATTCATATTCTTGGCACGGAATGCAAAATATCTGTTTGCTGTTGGAGCGATGACCTGATAGCTTCTATTTATATAGAATATTTATATATTATAATAGCTTCTATTATACAATCGTGGTTCAACATTATATCACAAGCATGTCAAATAGTTATTTTGCAATTGGAAACATACGGTCAAGCGATTGGCGGCGCGCCGTTCGTGTTTTCCAATGCTTCTGTTACAGCGATCTCGTAGCAATCAAATGCACTTCTGCCAATGTTGGCAGTTGCTCCTACAGTAGTAGCAGAAGGCCTTTATTTATTCTTACCATCGACTTTTGTAGTTCCACGCATAGAACGTTGCGAGTACTTTATACCTACACCGCGGGTGCAGGAATTTTGGAGGGCTTTACGTACTATGGGCCAATCATAATGAGGCGGGTCACGTGATGATAAGGGGGTCGTGTACCTGGATTTCGACGGTCAGTACTAACAACTCCTTGGCTTGGGAAATTTCACTCTCCTACCCCACCGCTCCTGTCTCGGCATTTCCTCGTAGTCGCATTTCCCAACTGCTGGGAACAGGGCTGTTACCTTCGACAAGGCACCGACTGGTCTGTTAGCAGGCGACGCAGTTCCATCATTACTGTGGCTGCTGGTGTTTGGGGGCGAGGTTCCTCCAGCTTGCTGACGGCACGTCGACCCTCCAAAAGTAAATTGCATCACCTAAGGAGTTTATCCCACAGACTGGCAGTGTATCTTTGAATCACGTGATGCATTAACTTCATATCACGTGGTACACTCAAATTAACCTCCAACGTTGGTTTCTGAAACGACAATTAACTACTCTAGTGATTTCCATAATATTCTTATAACGTACGAGATCGTCTCCGAAAAACTTGTTTCCGATCACCGAAGTTAGAGTTAGATTTAGTGTTAGGGTTAGTATTAAGATTCGCATTTGGTTTATAGGGATTCGGATTTCGGAGATCATTTTTCATGTGACCTACCTTTACAGATGTCAGAGTGCGCTTTCCGCATGTAAACAGTAACACTCATCAACACTCATCCTTTTTAGCAATCAGTTACAAAGATTTGTTCTACGTATGTCCCGAGTATGTTATTTACGTTTTCATTTGATGTATAGCACGAGTTCGTAGAGTTAGTAGTTCACAATTTTCACAATTTGGCTGCGCAAAATGGCGGCTGAAATTCGATTGCTGTTAGTGCGAATTTTATACACCTTTCACTCTTGCAGTCATAAACGTAAAAAGGCTATCAAAATTGTGTATCAATAATCTGACTAGTAAGCAATAAATATGTTTGATCATCATATTTTAGTTTACGTTTTCTTGACATTCCAAAAGTAGCGAAAAAGCGATTGTTTTTCAATTTTCCCAAAACTAACTTATTATTTCGCTACATATCGACTGTAGTTCGTTACAGCTTCTGCTAGTATTTTGAAAAGTAGTTAAAAACTATACTCGTTACTTGAAAAATGTAGTACCTACAAGTAATTATCTACGACCCCCCCCCCCCCCCCCGGCTGAAAGAATTAATTACCAGAAATTAACGACACAATTAATTTGCATATGATTCTTAGAAAATGGCGTCCCTTTTTAAAATGAGTTACATAGAGGGAAAATATTAAAATGAAGATTCTGCTTATCAAATAGATCTCTCTCTAAAAAATAGGTACAAGGCTAGTGTTAAATATTAGCCGTTACAGAAACGCGTGCCGAATAGGGAATTAACTGCAGTTTAATTGTAAATTTTGTTCTGAAAACAGTTCGATTATCCGTTCGATGAGAGTCTCCAAGGCGTGTTTGTGTTCCGGTGTCCATTGTACGGGTGATTTTGATGGAGAATACTTGCTTGTACATTTGCTTTTCAAAGAGGGATTCTTCTCTGGCGCTTTACTTCCATTCAACAGATCATACAACGGCTTGGCGATCTTGGAAATATTCTCAATTGAGCGTCGATAAACACCAAGCAGGCCCATCAACTTACGTACTTCGCCGACTGTTTGTGGTGTGACTCCCTTCAACTTTGTAACCGCTTGCGTCGCCTTACGGTCCATGCGATACCCGTTAGCAGAGATGATTCGTCCAAGGAATGAAACTTCGTTCTTAAACAAGTGCCACTTCTTTGGTTTGAGCTTTACTCCGTAGCTCTTTAATCGCTGGAGAACTTGCTGTAGATGCTCGATATGTTCCGTGAACGTCTTTGAAAAGACGATGACGTCGTCCAAATAGGGTAAGCAGATGCTGTCCCTTAGGTCGCCCAAACAGTTCTCCATAAACCTTTGAAAGTTGGCCGAGGCATTCGTTCGTCCAAACGGTATTCTGATCCACTCATACAAACCCCAGGGGGTTATGAAGGCCGTTAGTGGTTGACTTTGTCTGTCCATAAAACCTTGATGGTACAGTATGCCTTCCCTTAATCCAATACGCTGAACCAACAGTTACCTCCTAGGTTGTCTAGTGTTTCCTGAATACGTGATATTGGATGACGGTCAGGTACGGTCTTCTGGTTCAATCCTCTGTAGTCAACGCACAGTCTCATACAACCGTCTTTCTTCCGCACGCAGACCACGCTGCTGGAGAACGGTGACTTCGACTTCCGAATGAAATTTCTATTTAGCAGATCCTCAATGTATGCCTTTTCTTCTGGGTATAAAGGACGTTTATTGATTTTTGATTGACAGGTATAATTCTTCTGTATTGGCTGACATCCTCCTCGTCTTTGGCAAATACGTCTGCCTCTTTGGATAACATCTCGATAGCTGCTCGTTGTTGGTCAGATGTCAAGCTCCTGAGATCAACCTCTGGTGGTTTACACTCACTTTTCCGAGTTCCATTAGGCGACGATTTCCCCACTTGATTCAGGGACACAATCTTCATCCTTTAGTTTCACATCCACTGGAGTTACCGAACGATCCAATTGTAGGTGACCGAGAGTTAATCTTCCTGGTAAGGTGATGTCGTGTTGTGTGATGTTTGACACTGGTATATCTATAATAGTAGACTTTCGTTGCTTTACTGCCGTCAACGACTCTTGCACTGGCAGACTTGAAGGCCAGGTGACCTGTTCGTCTGGTTCAAACAACACGGGATTGGTACGCTCTATTGGTCCGGTATTGGCACGGCACGAAACACTCACTGACTGTCCTTTCGGAATAACAATCTTCCTCTTGCATGTTTTCACAGATATGATCAGTGGTGTTGCTGGTAATGAAGTCGACTAGAACACTTGCATCTATGTTGTTCTGGATGAAGCTTTTAGTCACCGCTGGTAACACTTGTTCGGGTCCATTCCCCTTCACGAACAGTTCAATTACAGTGTACGTTGTAACGAATGATAGGACAATCGAGCTGCTCTTTGGTGACTAAGAATGTAACTGTAATTTCTGTGGCTGTTTTTTCCGGGAGTTTAAAATTAACTCCCACCCAACCATGGTAGGGAATCTGAGTCCCATATACTGCTTCGAGCTTTAGATCTGAACCGACCTCCAAAAGTTCGTGGGTGTCTTTAACTTACAGATTGGGGAAGTTGTCTCGCAGAATTCTCTTTGGCATAATAGAAACCTGGACTCCTGTGTCCCAAAGTACTTTGGTTTCTTTACCATTCATTTGACAAATCACCGAACACTTTTCCCCAACCAATTTAGCTATTGTCGTTCTCTGTTTTGGAGTAAGGTGACCAAGAAAAACATTGGAATCAGATGAATCTCCCAAAGCGTTACCATGGTGGGACTTTGTTGATGTGTTTGGCAGGGCAACTCCCTGTCCCTTGGGGGCAGCCCTCTGCGGTTTCCCTGATTCTTGTACTTCAATTGGTAGTGGCGTGCAATGTGGTTGGAACCACCTCAAAGGAAACAATGGTTGCACGTCTCCTCGTCTCCTCGACATACCTCTTTCTTGGCAGCCTTTACATCCTGATCCACGCTTCAGTTGACCAGGTGGACCATCTTCTCTCTTGTTAGCTGGCTCTTGAGCTTTACGGAGTCGCGCAATGTGTTCATCTCCGTGTGCATTGCTGCCAGATCAGCTTGGACTGCTTTCAAAGTTGCCAATATTCGCCCTCCTTCTCGCTTTTCTTTGGTCGCCTCCAATGAAGATATATTCGCTGGCTTCAGAAAAGCTGAACTTATTCGTCCTTTCCGTCTCCGCCGACATAGCCATGTTCATGGCTTCGATCTTCATCAGCAATGGCGGGGTCCTGTGGGACGGGTCGCATCTTGGTTCTGATGGTTTCATCGACCAATCCGGTTTCCAGGACATGGAGGAATAAGCCTTGAACTGAACTCTCGTCGTATGTGATGTTGTTTCGTGACTCTTTAGAGGCAAAATAATATTTTGCCGGGTGGTGAGAGCTCTGATAAGGAAGGATTGTGGATCTTCTTCCGGTTGCTGGGTTATGTGGCAAGGATTTGGTAGAGCTCAGTTGCACTCTTCTCGTGAAAGTGAATAGGTAGGATTTTTCTTAGCTTAGCTAAACTGAGATCTTTTACACTTTCCAGATAACTCCTCAGTTGAAGACCAGGTTGTACTGCTCTGGCCACTGCATTGACACCTTCTAGGTCAGTGTATCCCTTTCTCGGCCCAGATTCTCTTTGGGAAATCAGTGACTGGTATCCTAACTTATCCTTTTGATCAGGCTCTCCCACAACACCTTGTATCTTAAAATCCCTATGGAGGACACTCTTTTCAAGATCAACCAATGGCACTTTTAGTACATTACTAACCTCGGGTTGTTTCTTCGTAGTATCCGCCAGTTTCTACTGAGTTTCTCGGCTTCTTCGCCAAATTATCAATCTCTTGCTGTAATGCCAACACTTCTTTCTGGGATCCCTCCTGGTTGTTTATTTGCTCTCCACTGTTTTCGGTTTCTTCAAGTGGAGGTACTCCATAATCGCTCCTTCTTCGGTTAAACTACAGTACTTGTACGATCTTCAATAACTTCTCGAATAGACTTCAAAACAGTGAATTTACTCTTATCTTGAATACTCAATTCGTCAAGTTTCAGGTCATGAGCCAACGCTAAACCTTCCAGGTGTAAAGCGAGTATTTCCGACTCAATCTCCATTAGCTTTTCCTCTTTACTAGACATTTCGAGTTGTAGATAGTTATTTATTAAGTGATAACTGGTGATACATGTGATGTTCGTTCCAGTGAAATACTCGTGAAATAATCTTAACATTTAAGGCATTAACTGAAAGGTTACCGAAGTATATATCTGAGCTATTTAACAAATGCAATAACACAAATTACAATTTACGAAGTAATGATACTACACCTTTGGCCCTTCATTAAAGATGTAACGGTGTTCATTAGAGGGAATTGTAAATTCATTAGCGTGTTCAGATATTCTCTGCCTTCGTCGTCGTTCAGCCATTATGTTTACCTTTGTATTGGTAACAGCAAAGCAAGGAAACCTTCTATTTATGCTTTATTGTATTCCTCTGAGGCCAATGAACCTTTATTCGTACTGCACTGCGCTCAACGGTATCGGTATGAATTTTGTGTATACATGTATACCTCTAATGACCTTTCATTTGACGCAAATGAAGCGTGCATATAGGCTTATGCAATGTCGATCCACACGATTGTCTATTCAATAAATGTTATTGTGTTTCGTTTGATGTTTTTGAAGTTTACTTCCACGGCATAATTAATTTGGTGTTGCTAATGATTTCGAATTAGTTATTAATGAAATTCGGTAAACCTTATTGACTATCTGAACACGCTAATGAATTTACAATTCCCTCTAATGAACACCGTTACATCTTTAATGAAGGGCCAAAGGTGTAAACTGTCGTTGGCGAAACCAAAAACAAATTTTCTCAAAAGAAGTTTTTGCTATATGAGCTGCCATTTCCTGGAACGAGCAACCGAACGAAATAATCGAACCCTATCAGTACGTTACAAAATAACTAATTAATCATTATTTATTATTATTAATTTTAATGTAATCTATTTAATTAATAATTATTATATAAGTTGTATGTTGTATTGTTTGTTTAGCTTTGTATTTATTGTAAATAACCATTGTAACACGGCCCCTTGAAAAGCAGTTGTTTTATACTGAAAGGCTACCGTGTATAAATGATTTGTATAATAACAATAATTAAAATCTCATCATATAAAATGTACCTTCAATCGCCAGCCCATTTCGCTGTTTCTTCTCGTCGATTTTATAGTGAACTTTCCCGCCTGAGCCCCCAAATGTGATACGGATGAATAGTCCGTTACACGGATTCGTAATATTAAAGCGTGTTCACTCCAAAATCAAAACAAACGTGGTTTCTCATATATTTATTACATATTTGTACCCGAGCTTAACTCGTAGAAGACTGCTATATATATAAAATAACAACAAGAGCACTATTTTCCATGCGGTCTGTCGTCAGTGCGCCCGCGGTATTTATAGTCTAATTAAGTACTTAGTGTAATTTCCATCTTACATATGCAATGACTGTATGCTTCGATAACCAGTCCTTTCCATTAACAGCTGATAAGGCACTCCCTTTTCAATACCAACAGTAGCAGTTGTGGCCCGCAGTGAATGATTAAACCCTGCAGACTCACAAAGCTTCTTAACAGAGCTTCCCAATGTGTTATGACCAACGGGGATAGACATGTACCATATAGCATAATCTTCTTTGAACTTCTTCTTTGGGGTCAAATAAAATGCGCTATTGTTCGAGATATTCGGCGGACTACAAAAAAATTAAAAAAATTGAAAATATTTAC
This sequence comes from Chrysogorgia sp. JL179-B06, assembly GCA_035772405.1. Taxonomy (NCBI): domain Eukaryota; kingdom Metazoa; phylum Cnidaria; class Anthozoa; order Scleralcyonacea; family Chrysogorgiidae; genus Chrysogorgia; species Chrysogorgia sp. JL179-B06. The sequence goes on from JAYKKM010000329.1 coordinate 1,108,824, forward strand.
TAAACTCCCTAAACGCAAAACACAAACAACGTTTTCGCAAACGAAGCAGACGAGAAACGTTTTCGCAAACGATGAAACTGATACTTACAACAAGATGATAGTACAAAACTATACAAACAATATGTACGTAATATATAACATAATTCGAAACGCACCACTTGCTCACGTAAAACTTACACAGCCGAATCAGACAACGCTTTTGCACTTTTGGTTTGGTTTGGCAATCCAGCACTTTTGGTTTGTAATTACGATCGTTTAAAGTGTCAATGGAACGAAAAAATCGCTAGCATTTTTTGCTCTAACGAACAAAGTAGCACGGCAGGTTTTTTGAATTTCAAGTGAATCTGCTGCATAGTCTTCGAGCTATCAACTCTCAAAGTTTGTCCATTGGCATGGTTTAACGTTACAAAATAGGGAAAGACTGGGATTGAATATGGTATTGAGAGTTGATAACTCGAAGACTATGCAGCAGATTCATTGCAATTTTCAGTGTACGCTCTTGCCGTGCTACTTTGTCCGTTAAAAAACCACCTTTGCAATTTTTCTCATATGACCTGTAGCACAGCTTTTCCTTCTCACCTACTCGAACAATACTCAGTTATGCGAACTTCAACGACCGATGCTCCTTCCCACTGCATAAAGACAACATCTTTCCGTTAAGAAATACCAGCGTGTTCAAAAGAACACGTGCATCTCTATCTCCTAACAGTCCTTTGTTCTATAGTATATTTTTCTTGGTCTTCTGTAAATGGCGCTTCACTGAAACTCCAACACCTTGAGATGTAGGCAGGTTCATCCGATAGTCCAGGCTGTCCCTGAACTTTTTAACTAAGAATTAGCCCATCAATTGAGATCAGCTCTACAGGTATTCCGTAGATGCCTTTGCAAGCCACAACAAATTTGGTACAATGTGTTGGGCGGATAAGACTCGCCTGCAGGAATTTTCTTCCTAAGTTCTAAAACAAATTCTAAAACACGACCTACATAAATGATCAAAACAAGGTAGAAAAAAGACATTTACCCCACAAAATCCTGCAGATATCGATAGCCAAATAATAGTTTAAACAGTATCGCTGCCTTTTAAAAGGAAAATTTGAATAAAAATAGTAAAATATTCTGTATTTCTGCGTCCAATGCAAATGTTTCAGCCGATCAACTTCGCGCAAACGATGAGAAAATAAAGCAATTTCATTGGTCGAGATATTCACGTGACAGCTGTCCACCCTCCTCTGAGCGACTACCTCCTCATCTTTATCACTCACAGGCCTGATGTTTTGTCCCCCAACTTTTCCTCGTTGTCAATGAAACTATACCTACAGATACTAGAATTCACAGATTTTCGATAAGTAGATTGCGTTATGAACACGTCTTCTTCGCTGTCAGATGCCATTGCATTCTCCGTTAAAATAAAACGAACGTTCAATGAGAGTCATTTAAATACGGTGAGACGATTCCGAATTAGAATACAACCAATGAAATTATGCATTTAAAACCACTTGCAATAGGAATGTCATTATTCAATTACTTATGGGACTAGATTAGACAATCAACTGCACAAAACTAAATATCCAATAGCCATTCACACTCACCCAAATTATCCATCGCGAAGACGTTCAAACCGTGAAAATGGTTCCATGACGAGAATTCTATTTAAAACCGCCTTCTTGCACTACACTCTTATGAAACCTCGGAGATGATGAACTAAGAAGGTTACTACGTTACCTCGGTTTCGGTAACTAACTTATACAAAGTACACACATGAGTGAGATTTATTGCAGATATCCACATGCTTTAAAGTGGCACTACGATGAAAATTCACCCTCGTCTTTTAGATTTTCTTTAGCATAGAATAGTATTTCAGGGTCGAAAGTGATCATCGATGTAAAAAAAAACTAAAAAATGGTATTTTGAAGTAAGTATTTTGAGCTCTGAAATCACTATTATTTAGGCCACCATTACTAAAAACGTGTTCCAAGTGAGCCCGCAATTTCAAAAGGTAATATTATTTGTGACGTCAGATTCTCAATGCTACGCCTGAATTTCAGTCGAGGTTACTTGCTTTCTTTGAGAAGTAGATGAAATGTCCAGCCTTTCAGACGAAGAATTTGAAAAAAACGACCTTGATTTACTTGAAGAATTAGCCATGTGGAGTCTTCGCGTTGAGAATCTGACGTCACTTCTTTACGCTGGCAGAAACATGAATGATTAATGGCGGACATAACAACTCCAGATTCAGAGTCAGAAAAATAATACTTTCCATCGTCGAATCGCAAAACGGTTTCGACCGAGTAATATTTAGAAGCTCTGCTTTATAAATACGTAAAAATATCGATAGGTAAAAATTTGATCGTAGTACCACTTTAAGGATGTCCATCCAGTTCAATTAGTTTACCACCAATGATAACATTGAGAGACAAGTCTGACAATATACTTTGGATTTCTGTTTAAATATATAAATAAAACCGGTATCGAGAAAGTGTTGAAATTTCGCTCGAGTCAATTTTGCCATGTATATTTATAACATTTTATCTTCATTATCCAGGTTTGATCATAGTAAAGAAACTCGTGCCTCGACCACAGTACCGTTGCAGCCTGCCAAGACATACTTCGTCGTCCCAATCGGTGTAGAGGAGAAGATTGGTGAAATAATTACAACAAATATCGCCAACAACGCCCCAACTACAGTGGCAAAAAACGACAAAGAATTCGCGAAAAACGCTCCAAATACAGTCGCTAAAAGCGCTCCAAATACAGTGGCCAAAAACGACAAAGAAGTCGCCAAAACCGTTTCAACTACAGTCGCTAAGAACGATAAAGTAGTCGCCACAAACGATCCAACTACAGTGGCTAAAAACGACAAAGAAGTCGCCAAAACCGTTTCAACTACAGTCGCTAAGAACGATAAAGTAGTCGCCACAAACGATCCAACTACAGTTGCAAAAAACGATAAAGAAGTCGCCAAAAATGTCCCAACTACAGTGGCCAAAAACGACAAAGCTGTCGCCAATGTACCCTTGGCTTGCAAGATACCAGTGCTGGACCCCTTTCATCCTGTGGTCTCCCCTCTTATCCACGACGTCGGTACAGATCTTAGGAAGAGATGCCGCTCGATGTATCCAAGGACTCCTGCATTCAAAGTAGTCAACAATAAGCTAGTCCTGCGCCATGGGAGCAAGATATCCGCAAACTCGATTGAGCTTAAAGAAATTCAACGGGACGGCGACTTCGGGTTCACTTACACGGCAGCCAAGAACCCTTTTCTAGGAGCGCAAAGCATTCGCGAAAGCAAGGAAATCGGTGATAAGGATTTCTTTCGCCTTTATTATGACATCGATGGTGAACGTGTGTCTGATCTATACGCAAGGATAGTACCCAAGGTTGATATTTTGGAGAAACAAATGAAAATCGTCGAAGATTTAGCGGATCAAGGCATTCCGTTGAACGTCTTAATAATTGGTTTTGATTCCACCTCGAGAGCTAACTTCGTGCGCAAAATGGGAGGCGTTATTTCGTTTTTAAAGACCAGAATGAGCACGTATTTCATGGAAGGGATGTCAATTGTTGGTGACGCGACCACGCCCATTTTGGCCGCATTGCTCACTGGAAAGTATGAGACCAAGCTGCCTGAAGGGAGAAGAGCATTTGGCGGGTAAGCAGCGATAACAAATGAAAGCATTTTATTGAGTTTTGTTGCTTCCTTATTGTTACTGTTGGTGTTAGTCCCGTGCCAGTGTTACTGTGCTGTGCTGTGCTGTGCTGTGCTGTGCTGCACTGTGCTGCACTGTGCTGCACTGTGCTGTGCTGCACTGTACTGTGCTGCATTGTACTGTGCTGCATTGTACTGTGCTGCACTGTGCTGCACTGCCAGAAATCATCACTATGTTCAAATCTTATAGCGTTATCCAACAAAATTTACTATGATGAAAACATATACAAGTTTTTCACTCTTTTGGTTTGAATTTAAAATTTCCAATATAGTATGAACAAAAGTTGAAACTCACATATGAAAATCAAACATACAATCTAATATAAAATACAAAAATTTGTAAATAAAGCATGAAATTCGCATTTTCTTTTTCGATGTAAACGACTTTCTTCGTCAACTCCACAAAAGCGCGCTATATTATGACACCATAAACTTCCTTGTATATACCAAATGTATAGTTGCTTATTTTACACAACTATTGATACTAGATAAAAAGTTGAACCTCGTGTGGTGAATTTCAGTCTATCAACTATACATTCTAAGTCTATTTACCTGTTTTTGAAATAAATAGACATTTCCTTTTTCAAATTCAAAAGCATGCCTTCGACGACTTCTCAGCGAACGCCAGCCATCATACTCTATATTACTAGTATTCAGGAGGCAATAGTTTGAATAATATTCGTTTAATACTATTGAGTAATGCATCGCACTTGTAAGGTACTAGATGTCATCGACCTAACAGGTGCGCGAACAATCAGTCATCCACGTGTCAGCGGTACATTAAATATTCGATCGTTTTCAACGTTGGTCTTCTGCGTTGATCTGTTCATTTCTTAGAGGACATGTTTAAGACATTTTGTTTTCATTTTCGTAAACAAAATGTGGTTAATACGTCAAAATGCAGCCGGGTGATTAGAGTTAGGAAGACACTTAAGGCGGGAGGATATTGTTAGAAAACTCATTAGGCGGGGGGTAAGGGTCAGGATCTAAGTTGTTTTGGGATTAGCTGTATACAAAAAATATGTTCCGCATTTGGTTTAACCCACCCTTCAGCAGAAACGTACGGACAAACATCGGCCGCAATTTTCTCCAACTAAAAAAGGAGTCAATGCTAGTCAGCGGTCACTCAATTAAATATGTGAAGGGATCGCAGCACTTGTCAGAGTCTTGTCAGCGTGGTCTGAGCTTGACTGGTTTTGCGCGCGCTATCATTTGGTGGATACTGTGGAATCTCGTGCTCTTGTCCTAGTGTCGCACGGCACGCTCTTAAAAGTATTTCAATATGATTGTGTTGCACGTTTTATTGCTTACTATTGGCAGATTGCCTACAACGTGTAAATAAGTACAGTTAGGAGCATGTATTTATTTTCCCGCGCGACTTGATTAGGAATGCGCTTTTTCCCTCTTACAGTAAGAGGGAGTTAGCCTTTGGTGGTTTAATGGGTATAGGCCCTATTACTAGAAGTTACTATCGCAAGGAAAGTGCTGCCTCAAAATTCAAGGCAGTTGTGATATTGTGCTACCATATTGTGCCAAATAGCACAAATAAGTAGCGGGCTTATGTCTATGCTACTGTATGGCTTGACTTCAGTCAACAGATGTAAGTCAACAGAATCACTGAGATGTAAGTTGAACAGATGTAAGTTCAAGTTGAACATACAGATAAAATAGTTGTATAACATACTGTAGTTCTCTGCACAAGACTTGCATAAATAAAAAAATGCAGTTAAATATGAACACAAAAAGTTGAAATAGCAGTCTATAAACTAACAACTGCCAGAGGTTCAGCATGCTAAAGCAGAACACGTTATATGACGATTGACGAACGAGCCTCTTCAACCATCACGAAGCACAACGCCCGAATCCTTTCAAATGCAAACCGCCCTCGTGAAACCGATGATAAGTTTGCACTTAGGAAAAAAGAAGAATGCCCATTAGATGGAAAATGTCTGACAAGCAGCCTGGTCTATAAAGCAATCGTAACATCAACTGACAACGGTCAATCGAAGCAATACATTGGCATGACGGCAAATACATTCAAAGAACGGTACAGAAACCACACAAAAAATTTTTCAACACAGGAAACACTCGAACGAAACAGAACTTTCTAAATACACATGGAGTCTTAAAAATAAGAACCGGAATTTTAAGATCAATTGTCAGTGGCAAAACGTGCCGCAGCATACAGAAGTGGAGGAAAACGTTGTAATTTGTGCCTCGAGGAAAAACTTTACTGAAACTATCATGAAAGCGAACAAAAACTTTACTAAACAAAAGATCGGAACTCGTTTCAAAATTCCGCCATCAAAACAGATTTAACATAACAAACAGCCGCCGTGCGAAGAAAAAAGTGATGGCTCATAAGGCCTCCCACACACCATGACGTAACGCATACTATAAAAGAAGGACTACAGAATCAGTTCCACTATTGCCTGATGATCGCATTTTCGTGAAACTCGGAGTAGCAAACAACATTTTAAGTTCATAAGTTATACAATTCGCTCTACCACTCAAGGTTTATTGCAAACTATTCGGTTCATTTTATCTATATCTATCTATCTATCTATCTATCTATCTATCTATCTATCTATCTATCTATCTATCTATCTATCTATCTATCTATCTATCTATCTATCTATCTATCTATCTATATATATATATATATCTATCTATCTATCTATATATATATATCTATATATCTCTATATATATCTCTATATATATCTATATATCTATCTATATATCTATCTATCTATCTATATATATATATATACTATATTGTAAGAAATCAAAGACAAGACATGCTTTTCTGTAACTCTGAGTTTCACGCTGATGCGATCTTCAGACAGACTTTATTATATATATATACAACACGCTCAGCGATCCTGGCGATCGCAGCGATCGTCGCGATCGCCGAGATAGAAAATGTTCTATCTCGGCGATCGCAGCGATTATATGGAAACACTGGTTCAGCGATCCTGGCGATCTCAGCGATCGGTATGTACACCAGCGACATTCGGCTATATCTATAAAACACATTACAGTAATAAGATTAAACGGTTCCTTCATTGTATACATCACACAAATTTAGATGAATCAGTGAAACTAAAGCATTTTATGTAAATATTTTATGTAAATATCTGTAAAAGAATTATCTGTCTTAAAGACGTAGCTGTTCCCGAAGCTGTGGGACGAGAGTGTGAAAAGCTCCAAGCTCTTCTCTCATTCGAAATATCTGTCGAACCCAAAAACGATGTTTCCTTGGCGCAATTAAGTTCGTCCAAACAAATTGAGACGAGATTTAAGGCAGTACTTTTAGAATGCAATCCGAACGAGTTCTTTTTACGGGAGGCCGATTGTACGTTCGACACATGATAAATTCGATGTTTGAAACCGACGTCGAATTTTGTCGAACCTAATGTGTATTAGATTCGACACATGATAAATTCGACGTTTGAAATAGGCCTTACTGATAAGAGCAACTAGAATAAAAAGCTGTGCTTGCGATTGTAAAAGAAAGTTGTCTTTGTTTACTTCGTCCATAACGATCGCTACAATCGCCGGTTTTAAAATTGAGCGATCGCAGCGATCGTAGCGATTATATGGAAACCAGGCTTAAGGCATGTCCGATCGTATGATGTAGAAGACCCATTGAAAACGACCGGAAATTTAATGTACCGCTGACACGCGGATGACTGATTGTTAGCGCACCTGGTTTAGGTCGATAACATCTAGTGTTTTCCATCAAATTGAAGCTTGTAAATAGTAGAAGGCCTGAAAACAAATTATAAAAGCCGCGAGCATATTTTGATGCTCAACAACGTTGTCCAGTGCAAGCTATTGCGAAATTGTACTTGAGCTCTAACTAATTTGGATCAGCGGACTATCACTGGAACCCTACGGGAGACCATTGTCGGCAGTACAATGTGAATATTGCTCAAGGTGAATATTGCACAAATTGTGCAAAGTAGCATAAGAAATACGCTGTGACTATATGACCGGCAGCCGGCGGTCATTTAGTTTTGAAAACTATATGACTGGCATCAGTAATCGTAACAATAATTCTAACATAAACACTAATCATAACCCAAATCCTAACCCTAACCGTTAAAAATCAAGACAAAAAAGAACTCGCCAGATTCGGCATCGCAACCGTGGAAACTAAGTAACCGCTACACTAGCACATCAGGCTCAACAGAAAGCAAAATAAAAATGTATTTAAAGTCGTTCGCTGATTAAATAACCGACTTCCGGTCATAGAGTCACTTCCTGTGCTGTGCTCATGCTGCGCTGTGTATGATGCGCTGTGCATGCTGCGCTGTGCATGCTGCGCTGTGCATGCTGCGCTGTGCATGCTGCGCTGTGCATGCTGCGCTGTGCATGCTGCGCTGTGCATGCTGCGCTGTGCATGCTGCGCTGTGCATGCTGCGCTGTGCATGCTGCGCTGCGCTGTGTATGCTGCGCTGTGCATGCTGCGCTGTGCATGCTGCGCTGTACATGCTGCGCTGTACATGCTGCGCTGTGTATGCTGCGCTGTGTATGCTGCGCTGCGCTGTGTATGCCGCGCTGTGCTGCGCTGCGCTATTGTCCTCCTGCTCCATTTCTGCTCTTCAATTATGTTTTCCACAGACATCCAATCGATAATTGGCCTTGGATAATGAAAGAATACGAGAAACATGGCTACATGACTCTCTTTTCTGAAGATGACCCAGGTGTTAGCACATTTAACCTACGCTTAAAAGGATTCCAGAACAGCCCCGTGCACCATTACATGCGGCCATTTTGGCTTTCTCTAGAACGTGAAGATGAACGCGACGAGCCAGGGTTGTGTTCCAATGCCGAATCGATGGCAAATCTCACTTTGAAATACGTCAATAATTTCTTCGACGCTTATCCCAAGGCAAGGAAGTTCGCTTTCGCGTTCCTCTCCTACCTGACGCACGCCCATCCGAATCACCTTAGTTACGCTGAGAATGACTTGTTGTGGCTTCTGAGGGCCTTTGTGAAGAAAGGGTACCACAGGGATACAATGGTGGTGATCATGGGTGATCATGGGTCAAGGAATTCGGAATTCCGTGATACGATGCAAGGCAAACTCGAAGAGCGGTTACCATGGTTCTCGGTCTCCTTACCGTTCTCGTTTCACCGACGGTATGCCGATCTTGCCGCGAACTTACGAAGCAATCAGCCGATCATCTCGTCGCCCTTTGACGTACATGCCACGTTACGTCATATACTTACGTATCCCAAGATTCCACGCGATGGACAAACACAGAGTTTATTCACGAAGTTACCTCGCACTCGGACATGTGACGACGCTGGTAAGTAATAGTATGATTTCAAGTTCTGTGCAGGTTTTCCTGCGTAGTTAGTGAAAGTAGGAGCTTGGAGTAAACAGACGATAGATGGACGATCGTCAAGCTCACATCCTCAGAAAATGTTTCAGAAATCTTCAGAAAATGAGTCCCGGACAGTAATCGAACCTGCAGTAACCTTCTGATTGTCGGTGAGACGCTCTAACAATTGAGCTACCGAGAATATATATATTAATCGACCTCCATTACATTAACGGGATTAACCTTCGCTCTCCATTCGAGTCTCGGTAATTTGGGCGGACAATCCCCCGCGTCTGCCTTTGTATAAACCTCATTTGTCACTTATTTCTTGGTATCGCAGACATATATATGGTTTGGACTGAGTCCGTTTTCGTTTTTCCGTTTTGAAAATGTTTTCCGTCTACACTATATCGTTTTCGCCTGTTGTGTAGTCCAGAGATTTCCATGGGAGACCCGGGTTAGATGTTTGGTCGGTCCACCGCTCAGGGTCTTAAAATAATTGAGGAAAAGGTGCTGCCTTTGCAAAAACACTAGAAAATGGTAAGACATCCAGGTATTCTCGTTCAAACGACCTTAAATCGTAGACCCTTGGAATCCCTATCATTTGGGTTTTTCGTTTATAAACTGAATAGTCGAGCGCTTAAAACATGAGCCTCTGACTCGGATAAATAGGGCAACCTTATCCTATATGATCGACTGTTAATTTCATAATAGGAAAACCATACTCATAGGAAAACGCAAAAACGATTCAAAAACGCTAAATACTTGATTAATCATGCAGTTAACTTGAGCCAGCGATCATCATCAACGTTCCGTTTTCACTATCTACATGCACGATTTCCTGCTTTTCGTGTGATGAACTGCTTGAGGATTTGAATGAAAAAGTTGATAAAATCTCTACTATACCACCAACGTTTGAATTAGGTTAGATGTTTCAGTTTTTCTAGCAACAGAATATTGTATACGAAATGATCAAAAACAAACCGTTATAGAACATCATCGCAAGGCTTAAATCATATATGTACACTGTTGTAGTGAATGTGGGAGAGCTTGGAGTAGACAGACGATACATGGACGATCGTCAAGCTCATATCCTCAGAAAAATGATTCTGAGTCCCGGACAGGAATCGAACCTGTAAACCTTCTGATTGCCGGTGAGACACTCTAACCATTGAGCCACCAAGACTCACATGGAGAGCGAAGGTTACAATGATGTGCTGGTTCGATTGATATATGTACTGCCTGTGCTGCAGTCACTATATATGCTGTAGTGAATGTGGGAGAGCTTGGAGTAGCCGACAGACGATACTACCGATCGTCAAGCTCGTATCCTCAGAAAAATGATTCTGAGTCCCGGACAGGAATCGAACCTGTAACCTTCTGATTGCCGATGAGACACTCTAACCATTGAGCCACCAAGACTCACATGGAGAGCGAAGGTTACAATGATGTACTGGTTCGATTGATATATGTACTGCCTATGCGGCAGTCACTATATATCGGTAAAGTTTGGATGTGTTAATATACACACTGCTGTAGTGAATGTGGGAGAGCTTGGAGTAGACAGACGATACATGGACGAAAAATTCAGAAAAATTATTCTGAGTCCCGGACAGAAATCGAACCTAGAGCGTCTCGTTAGAGCGTCTCACCGGCAATCAGAAGGTTACAGATTCGATTCCTGTACGGGATTCAGAATCATTTTTCTGAGGATACGAGCTTGACGATCGTCCATGTATCGTATTTCGGGTTATTTATACCGGCATTTTAAACAACTCAAACAATTTTGTTTTAATTCAAATTGAATGAAAGCGTGCATAAATTTGTAAAAGTCCATATAGGGAATCAAGGATTCAGGAAGAGTTTGTCAACTCTCTGCCGAAAGTCATGGATTTTCTCCACGGGTTCTCTCGTTTCCTTCCACAGGGAAAGTGTATGTATGGCATGGTAATAATAATAATAAAAGTCTTTCAGGCCAAACCAAAAATTGTTGGTTTCCGGTTTCCGCGACCGACCTGTTTAAAATGTCGTCGACCATAAACATTTTATTGCCATAATAAAAAATAATAAAATACTTTTCCTTGAGACCGATCTTCCTTTAAATACCAGAATCATGGTTTTTGTATATTATTTTTTCGATAATGCTGTGCGCGCGCGTGTGTTTACTCGTGTGTTTATTCACGCGTGGAAGATATCGGAATGTGAGAAAACATGGAGATGCAGGCAACGCCAGCGTCGCTGATTATTTTCATCGTTTCAAAATGCAATCATCATATGCCCGATTTATTTATAACTGATGAAAAACAAATTAAAGATATTTTGTTGGAGAATAACGAGCGAGAATGTGCTTGCAAGCCTGTTTCTGCGGCAACATCGTCAGATGCCACGACGAACAACGGTCCTTGGACAGACATTGACGTCAACAGCCCATCAGAGATTCCTTTTCCCGACCTACCTACCCATATAAAAATGCCTATGAAACCTGAAACCACCAATTTTTTTGTTTGGCCTTAATAAAAGAGATACAACAAACGTGTTACAATCTGAATAAAAGCTATAAAACTAAGCTGGAAACTAATTTGCATGTATAAATATATATAAAAATGATAATAAATAAATAGAGGATATTATATTTGTCGTGCAAAGATACGAATTTTATCTTCGAGTGTTAGAGATATTACGAAGATAACATTTGTATCTCCAAGTGGCCATGTAATGATGTTCTATTTATTTTATTGAAATCGATGAAATAGCCATGATAACTTCACATGTGAAGATAAAAATGATATATTTACTATGAGCAGTGAAGATATCATTTTTATCTTCACATGCGGTTGTCATCGATATGTATATATATATATATATATATATATATATATAAGTTGCATTTTTCGCAACTGGTCCCGGTTTGGTCTTAAAATGTATGTATTCCAACACTCGAAATTTTCCTTCACCAAAATTCTTTCAATATATATACCCGGTTTGGTCTTAAAATGTATGTATTCGAACACTCGAAATTTTCCTTCACCACAAATCCTTTCAACATGTAGTTTGATCGAGTGAAATGCCAAATATTACCTATAATATACCCAGAATCTTATCCCGGCATTACCACCATATATACAGAACTCGTGACTAGGCTCTCGGCAACGGCTTCCGTAGCTCAGTGGTCAGAGCACTGCACTAGCATCGCAGGGTCGCGGGTTCAATTCCAGCCGGAAGGCCTTGAAGTTGCATTTTTCGCAACTGGTCCCGGTTTGGTCTTAAAATGTATGTATTCCAACACTCGAAATTTTCCTTCACCACAAATCCTTTCAATATATATATATATATATATATATATATATAAATATATAAATATAATATATATATATATATATAATAAAACAAAATATTGTATAGATGTATATGGCAAAATATTGTATATCACTTAAATTGAAAAAGACATCTATTTATAAATTCTCTTAACTTTAGGGTGTAAAAAACTTGTGCCCGCGCTCTCTAAGAGCTCGCCCTTTTTTGGGAGGAAGTATAAGTTGGATAACGCATTTTTAGTGATCGATACGGTCCAAGTATTTGCCTTGAAAAGCAGAGTCCCAAACTTCTAGTCCATAGAGAAATAGTGACAAGATTATTCTGTCGAAGAGTTTACTGAGTTGATCTTTAGTTGGTATGCTATGCTGTGCTATGCCTTGTTTATGGCATGGCATTGACATGGCATCGCATCGAATTATATTGTCATATGCATGATGGTGTTGTGGTTTGGTATGCTAAACCAGCTATAAGGTTTGCTTATGGTATGACATGTATATACATATGGTGTTGCAATTTTTTGTTGTGTTATGAAATAATATATGGCAAACTTTCCTATTTCTCAGGTATTGCGGAACACTGGTGTCCTTGTTTCAAATCTTCACCAGTCAACGTCGCATCTCGGCAAGCCCAAAGAATTGCTTTAGCTACGGTTGATCACATCAACAACGAGTTATCGAAATTCACTGTCCTTCAAACTTTGTGTCATCGTCTCTCATTGAACGGCATTCAAGACGCTGTCCTCCTTCAGGCCAACACAAAAGTTCAACGATTTTCTTCCACTGATCAAGACGGCGACGGCAGTGTAAGGTTTGGCGAAAGGACTACAGATGATCTTATGCGATATCAGGTTATCTTCACAACTAAACCGAACAACGCGAAATACGAAGCGACGGTCTATGTTTCGTCTGATGGACGGGTGAAGGTGAATCCGGAGATAAGCCGTATCAATAGATACAATGATCAACCAAAATGCATTGCGAAAGAGTACCCGCATGCCAGAAAGTTTTGTTTTTGTAAAACGTAACGATAAGGGGATTAAGGGGTGGAAAAGAACGTACGAGGATTTCGAGGGAGCACGGAGGTACACATGTTGGACAGATACTGTTGTCCCGTCCAGCCTAACCGAGATCCCGGCTAAGGCGGACATTTTCGCCATATATACTGAAATATACTCCATAGGGATGATATCCGAATACCGTTTTTAGTACAGAAAACTGTTTGTCCGGCGATACAAATGAGTGGTAGTGATAGGACAGCAGCTGTTAATATTACCATTTGCAAGCTACCGTTTGGCGTGAAGATTTGAACGCGGCTATTTACGTGTTTATCACCGATTTGTGGACAGTGCTCACGCTCATATAACAATAGATAATTGCAATTTGAAACATGAACAAATGCATTGAAATCTTTTCACCTAAACGGTAGCTTTCTGCAAATAGTATATTTTATCGATTACTCTGATATTCTGTGGTTTGTAGCTTTGTTTTCTCCATGTTGATCAATTTGGCCGGCGTTCTTCGAGCGTGAAACCTCTGAGCGTGAAACGTCCTTGGTGCAATTGTCCCGTTTGGAAACATTCTCACTCGGGATGATAAACATCCTGTCGCACTTACTTGTCCCGTCCCGCCTCCCATATAAACAGCAAAGAGCCCCCACCTCTGCCCCAACGGAGTAGAGGTTACTGGAGCACGGGGTCTCTGCAGAGATCCCACCGCACCGGTCCTCCCGTAGGGGAACTCTAACTAAGAAACACTTTGCGCTTTCCTTCTATACAGCACACATATACTATACTTTCTTTGCATGTGGGTGATGATTTGTGGAAGCCAGTGAACCAAAATCACCGTGTTTAGAAAAGTAGGAAATAATTAACCAAAATGTATATACTTGGCAATACATTATACTTGTTGACTATCTTATTGGTCGATTCGTCTTCGCTTTTTCCGTCCAGAGTCTACCGCAGTGATTATACCCTGAATTAAGTGGGGGGTATAATCGCTGCGGTAGAGTATGGACGGAAAAAGCGAAGACGAATCGATCAACAAGGTCAAGATAGTCAACAAGTATAATGTATTGCCAAGTATTTGATGATTAATATACATTGGCAGCTTTTTTCGCATTCTAAGGATAGTTTAGCTGCTTCACTGCTCAAGAGATGTATACTATAGCATTGGATGTTTAACCGTACATTGTAGTTTCAATTAATTTTGTTTAATACCGCTTACATACTCTCGGTATTGCGGACACCAAACTACGATCCCGAGAGTGTCAGTTATAACGAGAGTTGACTGTTTACCTAATGGTTTGTCATATTTTATTAATACGGCAGGTATTTTACGAGTTTCGAATGTATTTTGGCTGCGCCATCCAATGAGATATTATCGAAGTACAAGGTGTTGCTAAAAGGCAATCTACAATCCTGGCCAAAAGTCCTTGGGATGACATCAATTGCAAATCCTCAAAAACAGTGATGTGTCCCAACAATTTTGGCAAGGATTGTCTGAAAATGGTGAATTGAAAAAAAAGCAGTTTGTTAACGTTGCAACATAGTGAAAAGTCTACATTCAAACAAAACGAGCCCCCCAGTCTCTGCTCCTCCTACCCCCTCAATGGGGAAGGGGTCACTGGAGCAGAGTTTATGTAGAGTCCCACCCGCAGATAGGGGTATCTAGTACGTATTCCTTATAAGGAAGCGCAAATAGAAGGCATTGACGAGCAAATAGAGTGAATTAACGAGCAAATAGCTGACATGTTCAAACCTCGTACCAGCCTCCTTGTTAATTGGATTGTAACCGACCCCAAAACAACAAAGGTCCTAACCCTTTGGCAAACGTTTTCTTGAGAAATAAACTACCCCCAAAGCTATAGAATATATCAAAGGAAAGTTAAATTATCTATTTACAACATACGTACAGCTTTATCCCGGTAGCTAACTTAGTTCTCTTTAAAAGCGCGGATAATCGAACATGCCAAAATATAATTTTCCTAATACGGATACCATCTTGTACACAAAAACACGGCTGTCTTCGACGAACGTTTTCTTGAGAAATAATCAATTCCCAAAGCTACAATATATATTAAAACAAAGATAAATTATCTGTTTACAATATGCGTGCAGCTTATCCTGCTAGCGAACGTAGTTTTCTTAAAAAGAGTGGATAATCGAACATATCGTAACGTGTTAATAATCCCACATCCAGTGGGCTGGTACGAGTGCCATGTATTTGTTCGTTAATGCCTTCTATTTGCTCGTCAATGCCTTCTATTTGCTCGTCGGTCACTTCCTTATATGGAATACGTACCGACTTCTCCACACGTGACATTGTCAATATAACGTGTTAGTTGCATAGATGATTGACATTTCACGTATTATGGATTGGCTCGTTTGCGCGTCGTCGCGCTCTTTGTTTTGATATTAACAATATATACATCTTGTGTCCTTCGTTTTTGGAGTGTTTTCTTATTGGCTGGCGTGGTAGCAGCGATTAACTACATAAATATATATCAACGAGTCCGATAAAGTGGATGCTCAACAAATACAAGCCGATAAGAAGTCTCTTCGACCAGACAAAGTAAAGACGAGCTAGCATTCACTTATAGCAGTAATAAAGACCAAAGACACAAGAGTGCCGCTGTAACACATGTGCGTCACGAACACCTGGACGTTTAAGTGTGCGTTGCACAAATGTGCTTCACGCACACCTGGAATTTTTATGTGCGTGTTACACACGTGCATCACGCATACCTGGAATTTTAAATGTGTGTAACACACATATTTTAAAAGTTTAAATAGTTATACAGCGGCCGTCCAAACGGGATCTAACTATATCACACGTAGCCAAATGCAAAAACGCAAATTAAAGCATGGAAGGTCTTCCCACAATCACTGTTGATGATGTTGAAAAGAAATTATGTAATATCAATACTAATAACCTGATACGAGAATCCTAAAAACGTTTGACAAATACTTTGCCATTCCATTTGTTGATGTATTCAATAAATCCTTCTTATCAGGATTGTTTTCTAAAATCTGGAAAACTTATAAAGTTTGCGGTGTCCCAAAAACTACGCCGTGTTCGTCAGTCAACGAACTCAGACCAATTTCTCTAACAAGTGTTTTGGCAAAAGTGCAGGAATCCTATGCTGTGCAATGGATGTATGAAGACATAGATGGGAAAATCAGTGATTTGCAATATGGATGCCTACAAGGATCATCGCCAGTTTTTGCTCTTGTTAATCTTTTGCATAATTGGTGCAAGGGTGGTTAGAATTGTTTACCTCGACGTTTGCAAAGCATTTGACTTGATAGATCACAATAAACTGCTTGGTGTCAGACCGGCGTTTGTTGCTTGGCTTGCATCTTATTTAAGCGAAAGATCCCAGTTTACTAAATTTGGAGATGAGATTTCCAATTTGGAGTATGTGAAGGGTGGGCTACCACAAGGTAGTAAACTGGGTCCTATTGCCTTCATCGTTCATATCAACAACCTACCTTCAGCAGTAAATCAAACAGATCTGCAACCAGTCTTATGTGATGATTTCAACGAACAGATCGTCATAGATAAAGGTACTGCCTTGTTTATGGATGATATACAACTCTTTTTGAGGCGATTGATATAAAGCACCATATTTCGTTGATGACGACTTGAAATGGAACACGAATACAGAATATATTGTTAAAAAGGCAGCGAAAAGTCTTTACTTTTTGCATGTTCTTAGAAGATACTATACGCTCCACAAGATGGATTAAAATCCTTTTATACTGCGGTTATAAGATCTACACTTGAATATGGAGCCCAAGTTTGGATTGCTAGTTTAACGAAAAAGCAAAGCCAGGACATCGAAAAGATACAAAAACGAGCCCTAAGAATAGCCAGAATATGACTACGAACAGGCACTAATTGTGACCAAACTTAAATCCTTTAAGAGTCGAAGAGATATGTGCGTAATCCGGCACATAAATTACACAATCTATTGCCGAAGAAAGTCGACCAAATAAGAGCGAATGAGACAAGATCAAACGGACAGAATTCTACAATTTTAAATGTAATACCGAGCGTTTAAACAAAGCCCGGTAGTTTTTGGTATTGAGAAATATAATGCTTATTTAGATGGCGAATTGAACAGTGTTTTTTAATAACTTTTAGTAATATAGACCTTTTATTGTAGATACTGGCGAGTTTTTTGACTTTCTTTAATTTGACATAATTTTCAATTTTGTAACATATCCTAAGTAGTTAGTTGTTTTTTTCTCTTTCCTTGTAATCCACATTATAAATTGGCTTACCTGCTATTAAATGTGGAGTATAGGTAATAATAATAATAATAATAATAATGGTTGAAAATTCGTCAAAAAGTAACTAGTTACTTTTATATTAGAAACTATAAAATTAATATGCAAATCTTACTGAAATTTGGACGTAGAATTTGATCAATGTTTTTATATATAAATAGTTATTTCATTTATCACATGCTGCTGTGGATTTACATGCCAATCAACGCTTCGTGTACGGTACACGAAGCGTTGATTGGCAAAACGGAGGTTGTTGATAGAGTTCCTAAAATAAAGAATACAATTAAGAAACAGGGGCACAGCTAGTGATGGGTTTGCATCAAATTTCATGCGTTTGGTTGACGTCGCCAGAAATAAGGCACTAAGATAATTATTATTCAATATATTCAGGCATATTCCTCGCATTGTTCCAAAGTCTATTCAAACCTGTCAGGAGGTGTCTTGATTTATGACGCATTCAGCTTCTTTAACAAAGGTATTCGAATCTGTTCAAATCTAATTTTGTTAAACTGCCTATGAAATGAAAAATTTAACTCTGATTTGATGACCCATTTTGGTACTTCTTGATGCGCTGAATCTTACGATGGTATCGGTTTTTCAATCACGACAACGGAAAGTGCTTTATTTTTTATGTAAAAGTAGGAAAATTACACCAAGTCGGAATAGATTCTAGAGATGAAAACATCATTACTGATCTCGCTTTCAGAGGAAGAAGTTGACTCTAACTCAAACATCAGTAATATCTCCACAGCTAATCATTCGAGCACCACAAAAAACCTATCGATATTATCGACGACTCTAACGTGTGGCGTGACTAGACTGCTATACTTTCGGTCCCAGACTCCGGAATTTTTTCTATCAATTTAGCGATGTTTGAACGTTGATAAAAGCATTTTCCCACCGTGATTGAAAAACCGATAGCACCATATTATCCAGCGCATCAAGAAATGCCAAAGTGGGTCATAAAAACAGAGTTGAATTTTTCGTTTCATAGGCACTTTAATGTTTTTTTTCACTTCCTCACCTGCTGCTATAAATCTAAAAGTTTTGCGATATCGCACCTGCGAATGACGAAGATATCGCCTATATATAAAGACGATATCGCACCCAGGCCCGGACCTTTAGTCGGGGGGGGTGGGGGGGGAGACGTGTTCGATTTAACACGGACAAGTAGATCATTTACGTAGGCGTGGTGCCCCGCAAAAATTCTTATCAGCGCGAAGATACACGACAACGGGCGCCACCTCTTTTGAACAACCCTGGATCCGCCACTGTTTTAACAAGCTTCGATCGATAGGATGTAGTCGGTACAAGCTAGTGCGTCAGTCGGTTGAAGTGAGCTTACACCCCCCCTGTATGGCCCTGATCGCACCTTATTTCATTTATCACATGCTGCTGTGGATTTAGTACACGAAACGTTGATTGGAAAAACGGAGTTGGTTCTGGAGGAATGGCCAGTTGTTGATAGAGTTCCTAAAATCAAGAATACAATTAAGAATGAATAGGTAAAACAGGGGTTTCATGCGTTTGGTTGACTCAGGCATATTCCTCGCATTGTCCCAAAGTCTATTCAAACCTGTCAGGAAGTCTCTTGATTTATGACGCTTTCAGTTTCTTCAACAAAGGCATTCGAATCTGTTCAAATGTAATTTTGTTAATGTTTTTTTCACTTCCTCACCTTCTGCTATAAATCTAAAAGTTTTGCGATATCGCACCTGCAGAGTGAAGGCACTTTCATGGTATAAAAATATTAGAAAAAAAACATCAATTAACTTTTAGGTCCCAGTATCAACATGCAAATTCTCTTTCTTGGTATCCAAATATTTCATATAGGAGTAGTTGGCAGAAGTTGTTTTAAAAACATGTCAGTTTATCGTTGGTGATCATTTCCTTTATTTTCATTACTTCCAAGTAACCATATAATATTATTAGCAGAAGTTAGGTGTTGGTCACTCCTGGGGCGTAAAGGTTTGTGTGTGCTGGATAATTTAGCTTTCATGCATAGGATAGCCAACTTAGTGTTTCATTCAAAGATATTAAACATTGTACACAATAGTGTACATGTATGTGAAATGGACTTTCCTGGTTGTGAACCATCACGCACAAAGAACACAAGAGTGAACGTTTCAGTATTTATTTAGCGTGGGCACTACTCGGCCTCATCAACCATTAGATAGAGTTATAAAATAAGTCGTGTCTTACGCACGCTGTGATTGGTCAGTTACCGTGTTTATATCAGGCTTTAGTATAAATTGACAAGTTTATATCACAAATCCTCAATTTTCATTGGCTATCGCAGGAGTTACTATCCTCTGATATAAACCTCTGGGGTAAAAGTCGCCTGATTTCGAAAGAATATTTACTTTTTCCCATGAAAAATGCGAAATAAAAGTTATTTCTTGGGTTAGAAAGTTGTAAATTTATACTAAAACAATTAGACAACTCGCCCTTGTTTTCTATGAGCGATAGTCAACTCGGCTCTGCCTCGTTGACTATCTGCTCATAGAAAACGCGGGCTCGTTGTCTAATTGTTAAATATAACATGGTGGATTACGCCATCGTGAACGCCACAATTAGCCATCCTACGCCGTCAATTAGCCATCATACGCCATCAATTAGACATCATAACGCCATCAATCCATCATACGCAGTAAGGAGAATTTACGTGTTGATAAAAAGATATTTGTACATTTTATTGGCTTTCTACGGGTTATTTTATAAAAGAAACAGAAAACATTTTTATCCGTGTTCCCATACGTTATATAAACACACGTGGTATTTCTCGTTCTCCCAAACTTCCACTCGTGTTTATATAACTGTATGTAAACACGGAAAATGTTTTCTATTTCTTAACTATAAGTCAATCTGACTGACTTTCCTGCTTTTACATCTCATCAATTGTTGTTTATCTTATGATTGGCTAATTTTTGTCACATGATTTAAAAGCTTGACAGCGTTCATTTTTACGTTTCACTCTGTGACGAAGGGCCTCGTTGAAAATGTTAGACCACCTACACACTATTTAGCAGTACACCAATCTTTTATTTACATTTCTACTCTGCCTACGCAGCATGACACTGTTTACTTAGTTACTCTTATATAATATAAATGTGTTGTGCCGTGTAGGCAGTGTTGAAATACAAATCGATAACTCTAAAACGATAGCCGTGTACTGTTGAAATAGTGTGTATAGGAGGTGCATGTAACATTTCCAGCGCAGATCCTTCGTAAGAGAGTGAAAGTGATCAAACTTTTATACTCAAAATAATCAATTCACCTCCTACTTATATACAGTAGCATTTATTTTATTTCAAGAGCGAACGCAAAAGCAAGAGTAGCCCTTGCATTCTCACTATCATTCACATCTATAGTTACGCAACTTATTTTCTCGGTGTGTGTTATAGGGATGGTAACGAAAACCAACGACTCCGACTCCGAGCACTCAACAGCGTCGTTTCCATAACACTGCATCACGCAAGCATGCCTGCATGCATGCGCTCATTGTTCTACCAGAAGCTTTTTGAATTTCTTCAGCATTACATTTCCACGATACGCCTTTTAGGCTTTTAAGATCCACGATCTGTCCCCATGAAGAAATAAAGCTGTCATATTTCGACAACACATGACCCATATGACCGAAGATGTTTACTGAGAGTTTAAACTGTTCATTGTTACCAAAGAGAAACTCGTCGACAAGCGTGGGTGTACGATAAGAGAACGTACCTTAGGTCGATCTTTTTATAGCATTTCACGAATTCTAAAAGAGGTTCTTTGTTTATTAGCGTATTATATTATCATAAGTACGGTGAGCCGTTCCACTTTCGGCTCTCACTCTAGTTAAAGAAACGTGCCGCTAATTATCTCTAGCATAACTAATATTGTGCAGGACTTTTTGCACCGGCTGACGCATATAAATAACTGAAGTGCATATCACATTAAGCGCGATATATTTTTCAAGGAGACCATATTAAATAAATGACTAAATATCATTGATATAATCACGGCTATGCATATATATATATATATATATATATATATATATATATGAAATAATTGTATTTCATCGTTTACCAATTTCTATACCTCGTTACATTTTTAACAGAATGCAGATTTGATGGACTCAACTACTTAGTAATTATAGTAATAGTTATAACAACTATATGCATGTCTAGTGCCAGGACACTGCACTGAAATATCAGAAAACACAATTTTATCATTTTAGTGAACTCATTGATTCAAGCCCCAAAGTATATGTTATTCAAAATGCGTTTACTGACAATACTCAGACTTCGTTCTAGATATGTTGTTGTATATTTAAACATTCTTCGGGTAATGTTTCTTCAATTTAGTTAGTCTGAAACCAAATCTTGATCTGTTTCTCTGGCACCTCCAGCTCCTCAGCGAGACGCAACCTTTTCATTCACTATATGCAATGTATTTCTCGGGTTTAAATACTTAATATTATTACGTTTCACTCTCTAACTGACGAAGACCTTTCAACGTTAGATCTCCCACACATTATTTCGGCAGTACACCAACCTTTCAGAGTTTTCGATTTGTAAACAAAATATATATTTCTGTTTCATTGATATATATTATAGGGTACTTATGTGTTCTTAACTTTAAGGATTGTATATAAGGTAAGTATGGTATGGTATGGTAAGGTATGGTACATGTATGGTAAGGTATGGTAACTGTATGGTAAGGCAAGGTAAGGTTAGGTAATCTAAGGTAAGGGAAGGGAAGGGAAGAATGTCCATAAAGATAAGAATGTCCATAAAGATAAGAATGTCCATAAATCACATGTCGTCTATGAAGGTAAATGTTCCTGTGCTGCCAGCCTGCCAGCTACATTGGAGAAACAATGATGGAATTTTAGCGTAAGAATTGCCAAACACATGCAGCAATCTTCCACATAACTCCGAGCCAGCACGACATCTCCGTGATCACTCATCACATTCTTTCCAGTGGAAAATCCTATGCTCTGCATAATTCCTATTCAAGCGAAGAATACTTGAAGGCTGAATAGTGAATAATCCAAAAAAGAATCCATCCCTGAACCAGAAGTACATTGTTTTATTTCTCAACTATTTTCGTTCCTATGCAGACCGTACCTAATTTCTGTCGATATATGCCTGTTGTCAAATTCAATAACGGCATTCTCTAAAATCATTTGGCTAAGTCCACCAAATCTCCAGCGGTAACATCGATTTTATTAAGATCAAGCTTAAATCTATTCTTTCAAGTCTCTCTGCGTGCGGTATATGCGAATAAAGACCAACAACATCTCTGACACGAGGCAATGTCACCATTATGAAATGAGGCAATGTCCTAACGATAAGTTGAAGGTAAAAATCCACAAATTCTGAAATGCCTTCAGTGCGAGAGCCGCAATTAAAAATCACTGGTCTATACCTGGCACATCTGCCAGTCGTTTGTGGATTTTTGGAAGTAAATAGAATCTTTCCAACTTCTTCTCCCTACCTTTAAGATATTTATAATCATCCCTTGCTCTTTAAACTTATTAATTTCCCATCAATGATTTTAATAACCTTTTCTACCGGATTTTTCTCAACCAGTTCATATACCAATTATATCACCCAATTGCTTACATGCATCTTCCTGGCAATATTCTTTCTTACCCAAAACTACAACAGCTGATCCCTTATCCGCCCCTTTTATAACAATGTCTTTGTATCTCTTTAAGTCCTTTAGAGCGCGCTTCTCATGCTAATCTAAATTACTAAAATTATTTCCTCTTTCTTCAATAGATAGAAATTTATCTTTTAAATTAGTTAGTAACAATTTCAAAGCAGAATCTACTTTATCCGGCATCCATGTTGACTTAGCTTTAAAACGCGCATTTCCCTGTCCGACTTTATGTGTCCCACTTCACCGGCGAAATACGCTTTACATTTCATAATCCTACCAAGTTCCGAAAGATCCTTGGCCAATTCAAATTTATTAATTTCATTAGGTGTAGGACAGAAATTAAGGCCACTAGACAAAATTTCAATAAGCAGTGGGATTTGGTGGACTTAGCCAACTTTATTTTAGAGAATATCGTTTTTGAATTTTACATCAACATCTATCGAGAAATTAGGTACGGCCATAGGAACAAAATTTGCACCGTCATTTGCAAACATGTTCATGTCCAGGTTAGAAGATAATACGTTGATAGAATGCCGTCTAAAACCTTGGGTGTGCTGGAGATTTTTAGACGATATTTTCTTTGTTTGGTTGTAATGAAATTATTAAAACACCTGGGATTGGTCTGAAAGCAATCTATATGAAACACGAGGAAGAGTTTTCATCAGGTGAGGATATCCAAACACCGATAAGTTTGTTGTTGAAAACCTAGGCGAAGCCGAGGTTTTTTAATAAACTTCGAGGTGTTTGCATATCCTGATGAAACACACTGACGAGTGTTTTATTATACATCTCAAACAAACACTGATTTTAAGAGAAAATCGAGGTGAAAGTTGGGACCCTTAATTACTGTGATTTCTTCCTCCGCCATATCCAAACCTCCGTCTCGGTGCTGATTTCCTTTGTTTTCGGCTCATGAATTATTAATGATTTGAGATGTTTTAGTTTTTGTACCTACAGATACTATAGATAACAGATATTGGATGATAGGTTTTTCATCCGAGGCAGGTAAAACGGGGAATACTTATGGACAAGCGCTTCGGGTTAATTCAGATGAGGCATTTGGTAAAAGTTGTGTGAGCTTTCAGCAGATTTTGTTAAAAATGATTTTGTTAAAGGTTTTAAAATGAATCTAAATTGATTCCCAGTTCCGTAGAGCCAAGGAGAAGTCAAGAGAGATTTTATTGAGCCAGGAAAACAGTAGGAATGTTAAAAATAGAATGACTTTGGTTGTTAACTACCATCCAGCGTGGTCTAAAATTAATGGTATCATTAACTCTCTTTGGCCGGCTCTTTTGGCACTCTTCATGCAATAATCACAATGGATATGGGAGCGGACAAATAAGCATATATCAGGAGAGCATTTATATACGTATTTTTTTGAATTGGGACATGCATGCATAGAGGATGTGAGTGTTAAAATTATTGATAAAACCAATGTTAGTGAACCGACCAATAGGGGAGGATTCTGGACATTTAATTTAAACAGCTTTATTCCAATGGTAGTACTGAAAAAGTAGAGTTCTGCGTAGACAGTTTTAGATATATGGAAAAGTGAAAAGATGGTAATCTTTTAAGATTTTTAGTAACGAAATGCTGATTCTGATGAAGGGCTCCGCTCGAAACGTCAGTATTTCGTTACTTTTCTCAGACTGAACCTGAGAGAATTTTTTGAATATCATTATTTTGCATTAATTTGTTATAAATAGGGCTTCACTTTTGTAACTCGTGTCATTTTGATACTAAAAGAACATGATCAAGCAACAGAGCCTGTCCTCTCAGAGTTTCCAAATATTATATATAAAATCACACAGGAAACAATAAAATATCTTTATTAACGTTTCGGGGCACAATGCTTCGTCAGAACGTTTGGGGACAAAACATGTGCGATCCAGAAGCTAAGCTAATGAATATTAAAAGTAAAATTATGATACAGTTTGTCTTCAATTTTTATTGTATAAAACAAATAGATTCCATTTTACCGTTGTTTGTTCAGGTGCACAAAGACGTCAGAACGTGGTAAGAACATCAGTGACCCACTCGACTATCGTCTCGTGGCCACTTTTTGTTCTTACCCGTTCTGATGTCATATGTCCATCTATAACTGAACAGACAACGGCAAAATGGAATCTATTTGTTAAATATATATATATATATATATAAATTTCCGGATAAACTGTTGGCTAAGGATAAAAGAGTGCTCAATACTGTATAACAGTAGAGCAAGTATAGTAAACTTAAACACTTTATTGTCGCGTGCACGCTTTTCACGATCTTCACAAGTCGCAACTCGAAAACTTGTGGATTTTGCCTGAATAAACTTTTGGAGTTGTATCATGTTAATCATTCCATTCATAAACTACCGAAAAAGACCAAGAAAGTCAACATCGATCACTAAAAATGGCTAAATATATGAACTGGTATATCTGATTGTGTACTGATCAACAAAACTTAGCGGTATATATACAGATGACTAAAACTACAGCTGTGCTAGTTGGTGCTACTGTGCTGGATTAACTGTTAAACAATTCAATAAATGCTAATGATGACTTGACTAAAAGTTAATTGAACATGAAATTACCAAGTTCCTATATTATTTTATACAACGTTAATAACATGCATGTATGATGTATCGCCCAATTAAAAGGCTAAATTAAATAATTTGAAATATAACAAGTTCAAGCGTCGTTTTCCTAACTACATGTACATTTACCCACAGCGTTTGAAGCTTAAAACCTGTTGCTTCCAATCAAAGGATGCAAAAGGATTCACCAGTCTGCTCTTAACATTATTTTGTAGCACGAATATGAGGTATAGAAGAGTCAGGCATATGAACTGCATGTTTTGGATTTGACGTTGCATTTGAAGGATGGTTTCATCTCCATTGAGAATTGATAGAAACTGCTCATCAGAGGAATTTTTGGAGAAATGGTGTTCTGAATATAAACAGTTCTTGAAGCACCAAAATTATAATTCAGGACTGGTTAATCGGCAGTTTCAAAAAGCATTGGGAATTAATAGAAAGCAAATTCTTCAATCCAGAACTAAGGAAAAAAGGAAAGTCTACCCTTTAGTCTTAGATTACAATCCCAAACTCCCTAATATCTCCAATGTCATTAAAGCATTTCGCTCTCCTTTCGCAATCGCATATATTAAGCAATATTTTTACTGCTAAATCTATTATTCCGGAAAACCTCAAAGATATTTTAGCGCCATCCGAACTTAAACCTAGTCCGGTATTAGAAAGTCAACAAGTAACTGCGCCTGCAGGATGTTTTAGATGTAAGAGGAAGTGTGAATCTGACCGCTTTAAGAGTTTCGCTACTGCAAACCTACAGAATTAAGGAAAATTTGAGTTGTACTTCTAGAAATGTGGTATATCTTATTTCGTGCACCAAATGTAATCTACAATATGTGGGTTCCACTTCCACACAATTTAAGGTTAGATTTCAAAATCAAAAGTCTGCCATGAAAACTAAGAAAAAATCTTGTGAAACGGCCATCACCACATTTAACCAAACACCGCATGACCTTCTGGAATTTAACGTCATATGTATTGAGATGATAAGAGATGACATCGATGTAGATAATAAACTGTTAGAGAGGGAAGCCTATTGGGCTGCTCAATTACGGACACTTAATCCTGATGGTCTTAACAAAAGGCAAGAATTCAGATCACAACACCGAATTCAATACGCCTCTTAGGAATTCTTATTATCACAATATCATTTACCACATTTAATTTTTTAGTTAATGTTAGTTTTTTGTATATAAGGAACCATTTTAGTTTGTATTTTTGTATTTTTAACTGATGAAGACTTTTGGTCGAAACGTCTTAATAAATTTTATATGGAACAATGCGATGTTGCCTGACACTTCTATACCTCATATATCGTGCTATATATATAAATTATATATATTTATAATATAGTCATCCACCGTATATGAGCTATTCTGCAATCTGATTGGTTGAGCTACTCGCAGCGAGTAGAGAAAAACAAGATGGCGGCACAAAACTATACAAGAGTTTAGCGAAGCAGAAAAAAAGGAAAATAGTCCCTTTAAGAAAGATAAAAGTACAAGAAAAAACTCTCAAAAAAAAGAAAAAACTCTCGGCAAGAAACTGTCTCAGCCTTCACTTTCAAACATACGATGTCACTCTAACGAAACTTGCCACCCCATTTCTTTTGATGACTTTTCTGTTCTTTCTTCGTGTAATTCAACGTTTGAATTACTGATCAGAGAAAGTTTACTTATTTCTAAATTTAAACCCTGCCTCAACGGAAATGTCAGTTCCGTCCGCTTTCTTTGTTTTGACTTTGTTTTTATTGGCTTATTGTTTACACTGTAAATATATTTAAATAATAGTTATCACATCTTGTATTAATTCACTTTGAAAATGTTGCGCGTTGGCAACGAAACGTCAGTAAAATTTCTTTAAAATTTGTTTCTTGTTATGTTTGTTATGAGATGGCTCTCCACATTCGAATTTTGAGCTGGGCTCTAATATTCATTTTACGATTACGATTTCCGCCCAGTAAATCTCTGGTAACTATATATATATATATATATATATATATATATATATATATATATATATATATATATATATATATATATATATATATATATATATATATATATATATATATATATATATATATATATATATATATATATATATATATATATATATATATATATATATATATATATATATATATATATATATATATATATATATATATATATATATATATATATATATATATATATATATATATATATATATATATATATATATATATATATATATATATATAGCAAGGTGTATATATATATATATATATATATATATATATATATATATATATATATATATATATATATATATATATATATATATATTATATATATATATATATATATATATATATATATATATATATATATATATATATATATATATATATATATATATATATATATATATATGTACTATTTACAAAACGAGTTGGAGGGCTTTATCGGTGTATTATACACCGATAAAGCCCGATAACGAGTTTTGTAAATGGCTTCAAAAACGTCCATTAATTAGTATTTATCTATTGTGTGAAATTATTTAGCAATGCAAACGAGGGACACGCTGCAGTGCGTTTGGACTGCTGCTTGTGCCGCAGCATAGTTTTGGTATAATTGTGAGATGAAGCGCTTCAGGCTGGCTGAATGAGTGTTCTATCAAATTTAAAGACACTGATGTTTTATTAATGAGTGTTCTTCACATTTAAAGACACTGATGTTTTATTAATGAGTGTTCTATCACATTTAAAGACACTGATGTTTTATTAATCAGTTCTGCACTACATGGTAGAAACATTGATTAAAGATGCATTTCTTTTGTGTTTTTTTCATGCATTATTAATGAGTTTTTTCAATATATATATATATATATATATATATATATATATATATATATATATATATATATATATATATATATATATATATATATATATATATATATATATATATATATATATATATAAATTAAATTAAATTAAGCATGAATACACGTATATTATAATGATGATTTTGGATATGTTGCATACGTGGCTCGTACTGCAGGAAATTCCAGTAGTTATCATTGGTGAGAGATATAGATAACGCGCTTCGTCTTAAGCTAAGTTAATATACGATACAATGTCGATCCGATTAAAAGCTTCCCCTAAGTCGCTAGGTATTCTCATTTCTCACCAACATGTATGCCTAAGTGTTGGAAGAAGTTGGATTAATGTGACGCGAGTGACACAGTGCCAAAGACGTGTAGGTAAATATGAATTAGGGAAAATATCGTGCAGTCGGGACGTGGTAAGAGCCTAAGAGGATTGGCAAACCGCCTGAAAATGCATTTGCCTCTCGATTATGCCATACCACGCCCATTCCTGCACTCCGACACCCAATAATCCCCCAATGTCCAACTTTTCTCAAAACGCGAGTGGAACGTTTAACATAATGTATTGTATATGTGTTATAAATACATGTATACTAATGTAGTGAATGTGGGAACGAAGAGTGGACAGACGATACATGGACGATTGTTAAGCTTTATTCCTTAGAGTCCCGAACAGGGATCGAACCTGTAACATTTTGATTGCCAATGAGACTCTCTAACCACCTAGACTCAAATAGAGAGCCAAGGCCCAAGGTTACAATGCGGTACTGGTTCGATTAATATATGTACTTCGTATGCGGCATGCAGTCACTATATGTCAGTAATGCTTGGGTTTGTTGTATCTATATATATATATATACACTGATGTAGTGAACGTGGGACCTTGCGGCAAGGACCTTGGTATACAGACGATTCATGGACGATCATAAAGCTTAAACCCTCAGAAAATGAGTCCCGGACCGGTATCGATCCTGTAACCTTCTGATGTACTGTATAGTTTGTAGTATCGCCTATGTTGACAATATAGCTGTTCTTTTGTTAACTGGGGAACAATCCCAGAATTGCCTGTAGAGCGATCCAGCATATGTATATTCAAATACGTAAAGAAATAAATTGATAATTATAGTGGCTAGCCCAGTAGTTTGTAGTTGGTTATTTCCTACTTAATTAAGAATACAGCATAGAGCATGTATTGTCTGCCTGTGAAAGGTTATCACAGTACAGGATATCAATAACCTGACAATTTGAACTTAAATTTGACTTAACTTGAGGTAAATTTATGCCTTGTAAAAACAACTTGAGGCCCAATTCAATCGCTATGATTTCTCCTTTGACGATTCAGTCATATACTGACAATTCCCATCGACTAACCACAGTCAAAACGACATATTGCAACGTTTGTTGGCAAACCATAGCCATTCAGAAAGCAACACCTTCCTCGGAACATAAACATTTTTAAACACGGATGTTTGAGCAGCAAATTCAAAATCTCGCAAGCGTTCCTCCTCCACTATCTGGAAAACTGAAGAGTTGAAAACGCGATGTTATTAATTCAGAACATTAATTCACGGTCTGAAGACAAAAGCAACTATATACCAGAGTTTGGTTTGCTTTACTATAACTGGCACTATATAACTATTAGGCCATGATCAAACGCACAGGATATATGAGTCGATGGGATTTGCAACTCTCGCCGCTTTCGTTTGACCGTCAATTATATATACTCATTCATGGTCTCTCATCCTCGTTTCACTAGCGCCTATAAAGGAATAAATCCTGATGTGTTCGAAGAAAACATAAAAAGAGGTGGTCTGAAATAGCGGTCGAGATGGTAACTTTTTGAATACTGTTAATTCAATCAGCTAAGCTTTTGAGACTGTGTCGTTTACTTAATGAATACTGAATTTTAAGGACAAAACCAAAATACTAAGCCGGTGAGAACATAGAATCCAAAATTCATTTTAGCACCGAAGAACTAGGGTATGTAAGTTCATGCATGCATGCACGTTTTAGTGTTACCCTCGGAATATAAAGTATTATTATTATTTTATTATGCAAACTGTTTTATTTGTCGACTGGGGACACGAAGTTATTGTACACCACCTGCACGCGATGACGGCCTGAAACTACAGGGATGGTTAACAACGTATTGCTTACTTTTATGGTTAATTCCAAAAGCTTCAAAGTCACAAAAGGAAGGTGGTCGTGACATAGTTGAAGTCAATGATCTCCATTACTAACTGGTAAGAGCTTAGATGTGAAGTCGTTAAAGAAGATGTTAAATTAGTTCTCTGAATGACGTCGTAGTGAGATCCTTATTGAATAGGAGAAATGATTCTATTGTATGAACGACGCGGTCGCCGTGTTAGTTGCATAAGGTCACTCACACGCGGCATTGACGAAGAAAAGGTTCCAAGATGGCGGATATATATTAAAACAAGAACGAAAAAATGGATTTACTGAAATTTACAATATGCGCAAATATGGAGAAATTTATTAAGATATTACATTTACCATAGCCATAGCCGGAGTAAACTTGGTAAATGCCGCATTTACTCAATTTTGAGTAAATATGAAATAAAAGCGGGATTTATCATGTTTACTCCAAAAGTAAATGCAACATTTGAATAAATTTGCTTGATGTAGGAGATGTAGAGAACTTGTGGAAAAAACATTAGATATTAATCATTGAAATCCTTACCTTCGTATTTACATATATACTCTTATCTTATAACGTTGCCGCCATCTCTTATAACCTGCATTTTGTGTTATTTGACTCAGTTGTTATTAGTGGTATTCGGAGATCGCGGATGCCAACTTAAACATACTCGGCTTGTTTTAGTCAAACACACGGAGCAAGCCTCATTTCATTCCTTGTCTGTACACTAGTAACTTGGAATTGTAAATATAAGCAAAAAGTTAAGTGAAACTATTTTGCGAAATTTGTGGACATCAACACAATTTTTTTAAAACATTCTTAAACATAAGTATTCGTGTCGTTGACTTGGAAATTCACCAGAGCTGTCACTGGTGTTAACAGGAAATTATGCCACATTTTCATCGCCCTTTAAACTTTCAAAGTATTAATTAAACACAGCTGCCAAAAAGAGATCAAGAGATTTAGGAAATGGTTTCTCATGGTAACTGCAGCGACTGTTGTTCATAGGGAGGAAAATGTCCAACTGAGAACAGTTCGAATAGGAGTCATGAATAGGATATAAGAATGACAAGGAAATTAAATTATAGATAATAAAAATAATTTCCCACATCACGGCATGAGTGTGTATATATACAACACACCCAAGCATTGATAAACTGATATATATATTGACTCCGCATATATTGTAACCTTCGCTATCCATATCAGTAGCTCAATGGTTAAAGCGTCTCACCGGCAATCAGAAGGTTGCAGATTCGATCCCTGTCCAGGAAATATTTTCTGAGGTTTTGAGCTTGACGATCCTCCTTAATTGTATTGTCAATAAGAATAAGAATGAAAATAAGAATATAATGAGAATGAGAATGAGAATGTGAATGAGAAGGGATAGGAATAGAAATTAGACAATAACAATTATAATCAGAACAAGAATTGTCAATTAGAATTAGAATTACAAATAAAATTATATAATCACAATAGAAAAGTGATTAGAAGTATAATTATATAGTAGAAATCTACTTCGGTAATCAATTTGTTAGTTTAATTATTATTGATATTGTAATTCTTATTTTAATTCTAAATGGAATTATGATTATAATTATTATTATCTATTGTCTAATTCCTGTTCCAATTTCTATTCAAATTCGATCAATTGATTAGAAGTAGAATTATAAATTTGATTAAAATTTGAATAAGAATTGGAACTTTAGAATTATAATTAGGTGATTATCAATTACCAATTAAACTCGCTATTACTCACCATCTATCGATTGATAAGTAATCCAATCAGATAAAAACATTTATTTAGGATATTTAGCACGTTTTTACGAATTAGATTTATTATAAATTGATTAAAAGTGTGAGAGTGAGTAATGGTGAGAGGTAGTAAAGATGAGAGTTAATAAAAGTGAGAGTAAAAGTGAGAGTGACTTTTTGTGAGAGTGAGTAAAAGTGAGTAAAAGTGAGATAGTAAGAGAGACAGAAAGAGTAACAGTAAGAGTGATGGTAAGAGTAATATTGAGGATAAGTGTAAGAGGAAGAGCATAAAGAGCAAGAGTAAATTAAGTCAGATTAAAAGTAAGAGTAAGAGTAAGAGAAAGAGAAAGAGTAAGAGTAAGAGTAAGAGTAAGAGTAGTGAGATTAGTGAGAGTAGTGAGAGTAGTGAGAGTAGTGAGAGTAGTGAGAGTAGTGAGAGTAGCGAGAGTAGCGAGAGTAGCGAGAGTAGCGAGAGTAGTGAGAGTAGTGAGAGTAGTGAGAGTAGTGAGAGTAGTGAGAGTAGTGAGAGTAGTGAGAGTAGTGAGAGTAGTGAGAGTAGTGAGAGTAGTTAGAGTAGTGAGAGTAGTGAGAGTAGTGAGAGTAGTGAGAGTAGTGAGAGTAGTGAGAGTAGTGAGAGTAGTGAGAGTAGTGAGAGTAGTGAGAGTAGTGAGAGTAGTGAGAGTAGTGAGAGTAGTGAGAGTAGTGAGAGTAGTGAGAGTGAGTGAGAGTGGTGAGAGTGGTGAGAGTGAGTGAGAGCAGTGAGAGTAGTGAGAGTAGTGAGAGTAGTGAGAGCAGTGAGAGCAGTGAGAGTAGTGAGAGCAGTGAGAGCAGTGAGAGTGGTGAGAGTAGTGAGAGTAGTGAGAGTAGTGAGAGTAGTGAGAGTGGTGAGAGTGGTGAGAGTAGTGAGAGTGGTGAGAGTGGTGAGAGTGGTGAGAGTGGTGAGAGTGGTGAGAGTAGTGAGAGTGGTGAGAGTGGTGAGAGTAGTGAGAGTAGTGAGAGTGGTGAGAGTGGTGAGAGTGGTGAGAGTGGTGAGAGTGGTGAGAGTAGTGAGAGTAGTGAGAGTAGTGAGAGTGGTGAGAGTGGTGAGAGTGGTGAGAGTGGTGAGAGTGGTGAGAGTGGTGAGAGTGGTGAGAGTGGTGAGAGTGGTGAGAGTGGTGAGAGTGGTGAGAGTGGTGAGAGTAGTGAGAGTGGTGAGAGTGGTGAGAGTGGTGAGAGTGGTGAGAGTGGTGAGAGTAGTGAGAGTGGTGAGAGTGGTGAGAGTAGTGAGAGTAGTGAGAGTAGTGAGAGTAGTGAGAGTAGTGAGAGTAGTGAGAGTAGTGAGAGTAGTGAGAGTAGTGAGTAGTGAGAGTGTAGAGTAGTGAGAGTAGTGAGAGTAGTGAGAGTAGTGAGAGAGTGGTGAGAGTAGTGAGAGTAGTGAGAGTGTAAGAGTGGAGTAAGAGAGTGGTGAGAGTAGTGAGAGTAGTGAGAGTAGAAAGTGAGAGTGGTGAGAGTGGTGAGAGAGTGAGAGTAGTGAGAGTAGTGAGAGTAGTGAGAGTAGTGAGAGTGGTGAGAGTGGTGAGAGTGGTGGAGTGGTGAATGAGAGTGGTGAGAGTGGTGAGAGTGGTGAGAGTGGTGAGAGTGGTGGTGAGAGTGGTGAGAGTGGTGAGAGTGGTGGAGAGGTGAGTAGAGTGAGTAGTAAGTGAGTGAGAGTGGTTGAGAGTAGTGAGAGCAGTGAGAGCAGTGAGAGTAGTGAGAGTAGAGAGTAGTGAGAGCAGTGAGAGTAGTGTGAGAGTAGTGAGAGCAGTGAGAGCAGTGAGAGTGGTGAGTAGTGAGAGTAGTGAGAGCAGTGAGAGCAGTGTAGTGAGAGTAGTGAGCAGTGAGAGCAGTGAGAGTAGTGAGAGTAGTGAGTAGTGAGAGTAGTGAGAGTAGTGAGAGTAGTGAGAGTAGTGAGTAGTGAGAGTAGTGAGAGTAGTGAGAGTGAGTGAGAGTGGTGAGAGAGTGGTGAGAGTGAGTGAGAGTAGTGTGAGTGAGAGCAGTGAGTGTGAGCAGTGAGAGCAGTGAGAGTAGTGGTGAGAGTAGTGAGAGTAGTGAGAGTAGTGAGAGTAGTGAGAGTAGTGAGAGTGAGTGAGAGTGGTGAGAGTAGTAAGAGTAGTGAGAGCAGTGAGAGTAGTTGAGAGTAGTGAGAGTAGTAAGAGTAGTGAGAGTAGTGAGAGTAGTGAGAGTAGTGAGAGTAGTGAGAGTAGTGAGAGTAGTGAGAGTAGTGAGAGTAGTAAGAGTAGTGAGAGTAGTGAGAGTAGTGAGTAGTAGAGTAGTAAGTTAGTGAGAGTAGTGAGAGTGGTGAGAGTAGTGAGAGTGGTGGTGAGGAGTGGTGAGAGTGGTGAGAGTGGTGAGAGTAGTGAGAGTAGTAAGAGTAGTGAGAGTAGTGGTGAGAGTGGTGAGAGTGGTGAGAGTAGTGAGAGTGGTGAGAGTAGTGAGAGTAGTGGGAGTAGTGAGGGAGTAGTAAGAGTAGTGAGAGTAGTAGAGTAGTGAGAGTAGTAAGAGTAGTAAGAGTAGTAAGAGTAGTGAGAGTAGTGAGAGTAGTGAGAGTAGTAAGAGTAGTAAGAGTAGTGAGAGTAGTGAGAGTAGTGAGAGTAGTGAGAGTAGTGAGAGTAGTGAGAGTAGTAAGAGTAGTAAGAGTAGTAAGAGTAGTAAGAGTAGTAAGAGTAGTAAGAGTAGTAAGAGTAGTAAGAGTAGTGAGAGTAGTAAGAGTAGTAAGAGTAGTGAGAGTAGTAAGAGTAGTAAGAGTAGTAAGAGTAGCAAGAGTAGTAAGAGTAGCAAGAGTAGTAAGAGTAGTAAGAGCAGTGAGAGTAGTAAGAGTAGTAAGAGTAGTAAGAGTAGTAAGAGTAGTAAGAGTAGTAAGAGTAGTGAGAGTAGTAAGAGTAGTAAGAGTAGTGAGAGTAGTAAGAGTAGTAAGAGTAGTAAGAGTAGTAAGAGTAGTAAGAGTAGTGAGAGTAGTAAGAGTAGTAAGAGTAGTAAGAGTAGTAAGAGTAGTAAGAGTAGTGAGAGTAGTAAGAGTAGTAGGAGTAGTGAGAGTAGTAAGAGTAGTAAGAGTAGTGAGAGTAGTAAGAGTAGTGAGAGTAGTAAGAGTAGTAAGAGTAGTGAGAGTAGTAAGAGTAGTGAGAGTAGTAAGAGTAGTAAGAGTAGTAAGAGTAGTGAGAGTAGTAAGAGTAGTAAGAGTAGTAAGAGTAGTGAGAGTAGTAAGAGTAGTAAGAGTAGTAAGAGTAGTGAGTAGTGAGAGTAGTGAGAGCAGTGAGAGTAGTAAGAGTAGTAAGAGTAGTAAGAGTAGTGAGAGTAGTAGTAAGAGTAGTAAGAGTAGTAAGAGTAGTAAGAGTAGTAAGAGTAGTAAGAGTAGTAAGAGTAGTAAGAGTAGTAAGAGTAGTGAGAGAGAGTAGTGAGAGAGAGTAGAGAGAGTAGTGAGAGTAGTGAGAGCAGTGAGAGCAGTGAGAGTAGTGAGAGCAGTGAGAGTAGTGAGAGTAGTGAGAGTAGTGAGAGTAGTGAGAGTAGTGAGAGTAGTGAGAGTAGTGAGAGTAGTGAGAGTAGTGAGAGTAGTGAGAGTAGTGAGAGTAGTGAGAGTAGTGAGAGTAGTGAGAGTAGTGAGAGTAGTGAGAGTAGTGAGAGTAGTGAGAGTAGTGAGAGTAGTGAGAGTAGTGAGGAGTAGTGAGAGTAGTGAGAGTAGTGAGAGTAGTGAGAGTAGTGAGTGAGAGTAGTGAGAGTAGTGAGAGTAGTGAGAGTAGTGAGAGTAGTGAGAGTAGTGAGAGTAGTGAGAGTAGTGAGAGTAGTGAGAGTAGTGAGAGTAGTGAGAGTAGTGAGAGTAGTGAGAGTAGTGAGAGTAGTGAGAGTAGTGAGAGTGAGAGTGAGAGTGAGAGTGAGAGTGAGAGTGAGATTGAGAGTGAGAGTGAGAGTAGTGAGAGTGAGAGTAGTGAGAGTGAGAGTGAGAGTGAGAGTAAGAGAGAGAAATTTATTTGAATTCGGAATCTTATCAATTACAAATTGCTTTTCGCAAGAGCCGAATAATATTTACATGAATATACATAATAATATACATAGATAATAAATAATAGAATATACATAGATAATAATTAAAATTAATTTTGGAACTGAGGTTGGAAACTCCCGTTTGAATGAACATTAGGAAGTTGCTCGTTTAGTATTCAAAGGAAGAGTATTCCATACTTAGAGCAAGAGCAAGAGCAAGAGCAAGAGCAAGAGCAAGAGCAAGAGCAAGAGCAAGAGCAAGAGCAAGAGCAAGAGCAAGAGCAAGAGCAAGAGCAAGAGCAAGAGCAAGAGCAAGAGCAAGAGCAAGAGTAAGAGCAAGAGTAAATGAGCAAAAATAAGAGGAAGAGTAAGAGTAAGTGTAAGTGTAAGAGTAAGAGTAAGAGTAAGAGCAAGAGTAAGAGCAAGAGTAAGAGCAAGAGTAAATGAGCAAAAATAAGAGGAAGAGCAAGAGTAAGTGTAAGTGTAAGAGTAAGTGTAAGAGTAAGAGTAAGAGTAAGAGTAAGAGTAAGAGTAAGAGTAAGAGTAAGAGTAAGAGTAAGAGTAGCTTCTGCATTCTCATCATTCTATTTGGACCAAGTGAGAAGGTCTACGTACTGATTTTAACGGTGTGTGTTAGGAATGGTAATGAAATCCAACGACCCCAGCACTCAACAGCAACGTTTCCGTTTTACCAGAGGCTTCGTTGAATTTCTTCCACGTTACATTTCCACGATTCGCTTTTTACACATCCATATGACTAAGATATTTACTGAGAGTTTAAAAGAGTTCATTTTTTGTGCGATATAAATTCCTCGTATAATGTATGACCGTATAATGATATTAGCTATTTTCTCAAGTCGTTTTTTATTGCCGTTTCATGAATTCTAAAAGAGGTTCTTTGTTTATTAGCGTATTATATTATCATAAGTACGGTGAGCCGTTTCACTTTCGGCTTTCACACTGCATGCACTAACGGCACGTTTCTTTTAACTAGGACTTTTTGCACCGGCTGACGCGCATAAATAACTGAAGCGCATCACATTCAGCGAGATATAATTTTCGAGGAGACCATATTAAATAAACGACTATAGAACTATCATTGAAATAATCACGGCTGTGCATATATATCTTATGTTTCGCTTGCCAATTATCTGGTAGAAAATTAATTGTCTTCATCGTTTACCAATATCTGATACTTCGTTACTCAACTTAAAGTAATTATAGTAATAGTTATAACAACTATTATGCATGTCTAGTGCTATTTGTCCTTCAACTAAACTATTAGAAAACACAATTTTATCATTTTAGTGATCTCACTTATTCAAAGCCCAAAGCATGTTATTCAAAACTGTGTTTACTGACAATACTCAGAGTCAGACTTCATTCTCGATATGTTGTTGTATATTTAAACACTCTTAGGGCAATGTTTCTTCAATTTAGTTCGTCTGTTCTGAAACCAAATCTTGATCTGTTTCTCTGGCACCTCCAGCTCTTCAGCGAGACGCCACCTTTTCATACCAATGATGTAAGTATCTCGATCAAACTCCTCCTCCAACCGTTTCAACTGAAACGAAGTAAACGAAGTTCGGTGACGCTTCGGTAGATGGCAATCGTCGTCGGATAATTCAATACCTTCCTGGTCTATTAACGAGGCATAAAAGAAATCTTTCATGAGCACACCAGTTTATTATACATACCAGAATAGATGCCATATACAGCAACTAATTACAGGAATAAAAGAATTCGCATGTATTAAATCTTTTAAACGTACATATATTGTAACATATAATAGACTAAATTTTAAGCTCATAGACATAGCATAGTGCGAAACGAATGTTGATCAGACAATTTCATCTGCATACACAAAGCATATCTATACTAAGCCTGGGTATATCGAGATTCAGACCTCACAGTACACATATATCATTTCATTTGAAACAAATGCTTATGCAGCATTCGATGGTTTTACCATCTGAGTCGGTGTTGCTAATTGAGCATCACACAGAGGCGGTTGTGGTTCAATTTCGTCATAACTCATGGCATTTTGAGAGCGATTTTTTCTGTATCAACTTAAAATAAATAACAATTTTCAAGTCTTGTAATGTATTTTACATGGTGCCTCGTAACTATAACATCTTGTTTACGGAATCAGCAAATATTTTGTGAAAAAATAGGAAATAAAAAATACAAATATATGCTGCCGTTCAGGAAACTAGATGTTATAAAATAGCAATTAACTGGAAGAGTTAGCTGCGATTCATTTACCAGGAAAATTCGCAGCTTTTATATGGAAGGCTAACATTTAATATGTGTGCTTCTAACTTAGCTACGCATAGCCGAGAAGACAATGGCAGCTTACTATTAATAATTATGTATATTCAAGTGCTTACTCACTGTCATACTTAATGTCTTATAGAAAATAAAGAAATTAACACACGTATAAAAATCCTAGCACTTCCGTGGTCTTCGGCCGTTCGTTCTACAAGTTCGATTCCATTCAGCAACACAGAAATGTTCTACAACGTACAACAACTGGTGTGTTGGAATTTAGTTTACATTAAACATGCTAACAATCGTCATCAAATGTATATTGACAATTATTTGTTGACAATGTGCTTTGTATAGCGGCTGAATCATGGGGGATGATTGCCAGCATAAAGCTCGCATTTAGCCTTGTGCCGAAATACCGCACTGAAATAACGAGAAGCTAAACCGTAGAATTTGAATCTATAAAACATAGTATGGTAAATAATCTTCTCCCGCTAAGGTGCTACACAAATGCGATTACAAAACTTAGATCGCATATTAAAATTGCCGAGATGATTTTGAAATCGCATCATTCGCAAAACATGGCCATGCAGAAATCACAATTTCGTGGCAAACGGTTGTTGAAAATTCAACTTAGATATGCCCGTGGATGTAATGTACCTGTGCCTAATATATCGTTTTAAACATGCTAGAAAATCTTTTGCAGATGTGACGGTGGCCTTCTGATAAACCACTCGGTTACTAGAAACAGTGTATGCAATTATGAAGCGATAGCTCATGAGCATTCTAGACTTGGTCCTTTAAAAGCTTCAATTGCGAAGAAAATATAAATTCTACCTTTAATTGCGTCAATACTATGTCGTTAATATACAGGACAGCATAGCACTAGCCTCTCTGAGACTCCGAGCGCAAAGCTAAGTTCTTCTAATTATTTGTCGTGTTTCCACAAATTTGAGATATAACCTATATACACGATTTCCGCGATCGATTCCAAGATTCCAGCCGTAGGTAACCAACAATGGTATACACATGTCCGAATCGTTTCAAAAATATGTCATTTCTACGAACTCGTGCATTGTGAAAACAAAGCGTTAATACACACACCTTGAAGCTCCTCCTTCTGTTCCTCATCTTCTACACCTTCACAATGTACACCAAGAGTACAAACATTTGCACGGTTCGTCTTACCAAAAACTACGCCGGGACAAGTTGCCGTTTCCTTCCTCGCACCTTCCTTGTTCAAATGACCGTGAAAATATATCACGGACG
This sequence comes from Chrysogorgia sp. JL179-B06, assembly GCA_035772405.1. Taxonomy (NCBI): domain Eukaryota; kingdom Metazoa; phylum Cnidaria; class Anthozoa; order Scleralcyonacea; family Chrysogorgiidae; genus Chrysogorgia; species Chrysogorgia sp. JL179-B06. The sequence goes on from JAYKKM010000329.1 coordinate 1,149,014, forward strand.
GCCTGCTGGCATTCTGTCGCTTGTAATTGTCGGTCTCACCGCCATCGGCTAGGGCAGCGGATAGCATGATAATGCAAAGGCGGGCGATAGTTTTTCTCGGGCTTTTTCAAGAGTGGACAAATCGTGGCGCGGTCACGTCCGTTTCGCAAATCCCGATAACTCTGAGAGAGGATCCCTTGATTTAGCGGCCTCAATGCGTCCTCCGCGCGCACTTCGACCAATTAACTAGGAGCTGCAAAATTATTGCCAGGAGTCTTTAAATGCTGCTCAAGGAATGTAATTAATCATCCTTGTAGGATATCTTTTAAAAGAGCGATAGATTACCTCACCGTACTTCCGGTCCTGACTTCGGTCGGTAGCTACGGGTAGGTTGCGAGGCGCAATCGAGAAATCCTCCGACTTACCAATTCCACCTTTGACGATCGTACCTTTTCTCAAAAAGCAATGAGTGTGGCTTGTGAGCGTAGATTGAGTTCCCCTGGACTCGCATTTCGTACTCGTCGTCCATCATCGCTCTAATGGACACAAAACGCTACGATATCTGTGCGAATACGGCGTGTGGTGGATAAGTTGCGAATGGAATGTTGTTTATAAAGAATTATTTTGTCCGATGCCAAAATGTCATCCTAAAAGTACGATAAAATCCAAAATTTATCTGCATCGTTTGCGCTTCGTTACACGGTAATAAATCTCATTAGCGATTAGTATACCTTGCATCATTCATACTTTAAAAGCTCTTGCCAGTCGCCACTAACCGTGCCTCATTCTAAATGGAAAGGTCCCATCGATAGCTGAAACAGAAATGTACAGAATGAACGTAAAACGCCACTTTGATGCTTTGTAGAATACAAGTGGCTCTTGATTATAGTAAAATGTGTGCACGCTAAAAATAAAGTGCCCGCACAGCAGTTAATCAGGCTCTGGCACCTACCATATCTGCACCGCTAAGAACTGGTAACCTTTTACTGAAAGCTCGTGGTAAGGCTTTCAGATATTTCCCAAGTACACCAATTGACAGGTGAAATACCCAAATTTCGTAAAACGTTCTGGTTTGAAATGTCGTTTCTATACTCATCGTGATAATCGTAGTTCACAACTAGCCGTAGCCACCGACCGGTTATTCCTGTTTCAACCGGACTACTAACTACAGGTATTTTTTTCAAATTATTCTCTGCTCGTTTTATTTAAGCGAGGTTCACCAGCGAGGCACGTACTGTAGCTGCGATATTATAAGTATATGTACGTATTCGACTTCAAGTTCGATGGCGACTCCATGTTAGCTCAACGACTTAAAACAGTCCAATTGTCCAAAAACTAATATGTATACAAGTATACACACGAGGCGTCTATATAGTGTTATTGTCTATTGTATAATTTCGAGATTATGTCGCTGACTGCATCCGACCTTAACCTCACTACATCTATGTTATAGATTCCAGAATTTTCTCGGAGAATTATTAGACACTGACTTTCACTCCGGTGGGCGTGGCTACCGGATCCTGTTTAAATATACTTTAAGTTAGTAAAACAAATGAAGAGAAATTACAGCTTAGTTAAAAACGTGCTATAGTCAACCGCCGTGTGCTAATAATTAGTCGTGACGTTCTAATAATTACAGCTTGGTTAACTTTAACGTGCTATAGTCAACCGTGCTGATAAGTCGTGACGTTCAAATAATTACAGAACGATGTACGGTGTTAAATAACTAGCTTAGAAATAACAATAATTTGTGGAAATATCCATGTTAATAAGATTTTATTTGCTGAATTTTCGTCCCATGCGCCAAATACATGGCATCAGAGATTAATAAAATATTACAAAACATGGATGTTTCCACACATTATGGCTTATTAAGACATAGCCTTGAGAACATAGTAAAATATTTTCGATGTCAATGTGCGTAAGCGGTGACGTTGTTCGTTGTGGTTACTAAAGAACCATTGTTTTGGAATTTCAGAAAGATTTAAGAAAGAAACCTAGAGGAAAATATCAATGTGGACCTCGTTAACTCATAATTTCTTTCCATGATAAAAATCCAAACTCTTATCTAACAGTTACCGTTTGCTTAAGATCTCTAATCATTCAAGTTAGACTCGATAACTAAGCTTGAAATTTTCAGGGCGCCTTGGTTTCTCTAAAATGGGCGTTTGTATGGCGAATAAGAACTACTAGAACAATACGAGAAAGTGTTTGTTTACGAAACGGGAGCTATTCTTGTAAATTTATTCCGGGACACTTGGATTGATATTCCAATCAATTTTGGAGGGGGACATGAAATTCAATATACAATTATCGAAGTTTCACGCTGAAAGCGCAGTCTTGACAAAAAGATCAATTAAAGTCCAGCAGATAATTATTAAAGAGCTCATAACACATGAATTAAAAGATTAAAATATTTTAATTGACTAGCGTTTCTTAGCTAGGATATCATGCAACATCTTCAGAACGACTAATTGAACTAAAAGAAAACACATAAAACTTGAGTGGTAGCGAAACTCCTCGCTTTCAAAAGGATTTGGGAAATTGGCATGGTTATGTACATTATTGTGTGCAGAAAAACCACAGGGCGTATAGAGTTGGTGCTTGACATATGGGAGCCGTTATAGTCGGCGCAGTTTATAATCGTGGCCGATATTTTTCTCCCACGCAAGCCATTTCCTGAGACTGTACACTCTATGACATTTCAAGAATAATTACCGAACAGAAATAATTCCTCGGTAAATTCGTGGCCTTGCCTTTCGTCGTCTCCGTACTTATTCCCACACAGCAAAGCAATTGTACACACACGGTTCTTGTAATTGGCTATAATGTATCATAGTGAAAATGGAGACTTCGAGCACAGGCGCATTTCAGAATGCAGCAGTTGTATCGTTCCACAGATGAAAATCTTGTGCAGCATGGTGAGCGGCAAAATGAAAGCTACTTTCCAGCGCCACAAGGGGGTCTCGGATTGCACGAATGACGTCAATGCTGTCTCCTTGTCATACTTCTAATTTCTGGACTTTTCTGATTTCTCGAGGTCCATTTCAGGACGGCATACCAACGGACGGCCTACGCGGCGCGTAGCCTTATGGCTTATCTCTTTATATCACACTCACCAGAACAATACGTGAGGTGCAACCATATGAAGGCTGTATATTGTTTGCTGAAACTGCGCAGAGGAAAATAAAGGATCCCGTTTCTGTTTTTCATCATTTTCTCCGATATTCATGTCACTCAACAAACAATTCCTTTGGCCTAAGTGATACTCGGAACGCCCTCGTTAACAGCTGCATCGATCGACTGCGAGGTGTGCGAATATAATCCACTTTAATGATCGTTTCAAGAGGACGCGCTGGTGTAATGACCCTGAATTCGTAAATCTTGCACATTGTTACAAATCAGTGGGCGTACAGAGGATCAGATATAGAGCACACGCTTTTTCAATTTGTAAGAAATATCTTTTAATAAAACCCTGCAGGCTTGTAATTGTAATGGGCGAAAGTGTGAAACAGCAATGAAACTGTCTTAGGATAAGCGTTTATGAAATAACATTTGTAATACGCCCGCTCTGATTGGTCAATAGGATAAGAGTATCCAAACACGGGAACTTTCCCGCCTTGGTAGAATTTTAAAAATGTCGGACGATATAACTTGATTCAGCGACAAGAGCGTATTCAAATAATGTATTAAAGTAGACATGTTGGTCAACAGTGCACAAGTACGAAATACCAAATAATTTACGTCGCATAAGGTTTATTGTTATATCGGTTATTGTTATATATATTGTTATATATATTGTCATATATATTTTAAAAAAGAAATACCTAACAGTTTACCGTGTTTGCGTGATACTGTGATCCAGAGACTTGTGGACATTCGAAAGGCTAAAAAACATTCGCCTATAGTGGCTCCTCTCAAGTCTCGCAACTGCATAGGTCACATGTATGTGTTGCATGATTGAGATGATTGAGAGCGATGTGGCGTTCTAAAGCATTGTATTGCATTGTGTCGAGACCAAGTTATTTCTCATTTCCTTAATTGTCAAAGTTCTAAAATTTTCTTGAACATTAGAAAGGAGACATTTGCTAAGCAGGGCACATACCCCTGTTTCCAACATGTGCCAAGTCGGTCCCAAAACGTCAGTCCAAAAAGGCCGAAATGTACGTCTATCAGACTATATATATATTTAGTTACCATCTTACGATTAAATTACTTGCATACTGCTCGGTTCTATGCTGCAAAAGCCAACAGGGCGTCCCTATGTATGTTATGGTCAAATCTGCGTCAAATCGAAATGCACTAATTGCCATACCGTGAGGCCACTTGAGCCTGCAATTATCGGCTTTTACGGAAAAAAAATAGGATCGGATTACCGCAGCGACTCCAAAGATAAAAGACAGAGCTATAAATATGGAATTCTAGAGAAGTTAGATAATAGTTACAGGGAAACAACACTTACAGCTATTATGTTCAAGCTTATATTACTGATATAGATTCTACTAATATATAATAGTCGAACAGTGATATATTTCTTTGATTTGATCTTTCCTTCTATGACTACATGCATATAGGATTATGATTTCAATATGCTATTGAGTGGGGGACGTCAATCCAGGAATTTGTCTTTCTTTTCTGCTTGCTGTGTGATAAACTAGTTGAGGATTTGAGTGGAAAAGTATCTAGTGGCGTTCATTCGTTCAAGTATATTATCAACGTTTGAATCAGGTCAAATTTCTCTAGCAGCAAATATTGTATTTTGTAATAATTGTATTTGAAATCAACTGCATGAGTTGACGTTAGATTAGCATTTCGGAACCTTTATAAAACATATATCAACACAAAGCTCAAATCATAAAACATTTTGACATTCAACTATTCAATTCATGTAGAATCTATATCAATACATGAATATCATATTTGGGGTCATAGGTACTTTAGCCTTGAAGTAATGACACTTTGATGAGAAAAAGATGATGGACTCGATTGATCTGTAAAAACGTGTTGTATTATTGGGTAAACTATATTTTCTCTTAGGTTAAGACCATTTAGAAGTAAAAAATTACAGCAATGACTCTGATGTAGTTCCATTCAAAAGACATATACACAGTACACTGGCTTGTCAATTAAAGTGCATTCAAAAGTATCCCTCAGCAATTAATGAATGTTCGTTATATCGCGAGACGTAAGCTATAGTATAAGCCCAAAAACGTCGGTCCAAGAACAAATAACACCACCAAAATAATTTCGAATGTACACCCCTGTCGCTATGTCCTGATCTGGTTTTAATTTCGCGTTAATAGCTTATACGATATTGCAACCATGATTACTATGGTGACATTTATACCAACAGTGGCGAAGCTGGCCATAGCAACTGGTCATGCTATGCTAATTTGTAAGCATCTGCATATTTTGAAAACAATATATTTCTGAATATAAGGTCTGAATATGTAAAACAATTTTAAAATTTGCATAGCATGACCAGTTGCTAGTTATGACCAGCTTCGCCACTGTATACCAAGACGGCTATAAACTTGTTGGCAAAGGCATACTGACTATAATATTGACCGATGTAGTTATACACTAAAGCTTTTCTCCACATGAATTAACAAAAGTACCTTCTAACTAAAATAAAATGAAGGTTATACCTGGATTATACAGCTTGCATGCAAACACCGAACTATTGTTCGCACACTGAATAAGTCGATTTGGTCCAATGCTCGCCTAAATTAGGAACATTCTTAACAGTGCGATATGGCCAGATATGTGTTGTGGCTTGCCATCCTTCATTCATCGGTAGCAAGCAATTGATTTAAATAATAACAGTAAAACGACATTTTTCTTTCAACTTGCATTTAAAAATAATTTTAAGTAGTTATGGACCATGCACAGCGTGTTATGTTTGACAATCTGTGGTCCATCTATAATTGGTACTATTATTTTACATATACATACATATTTGTAATCTGCAGGCAACAAGCTTTCCAGTGATATATAGTTTGTCATAATTTCGAATAAAATCAGAGTGGTTACAACTGATAAAAAATTATACATTCAGAAGAGAATGCAGCTTTGTTAATCAATTTAGATTATGAATTTTTTAGTTAAATTTAATAATTGTTTCGATTTATTTATTTATTTAGATTGATTTACTTCTTTCTATTTCTATATGTTTATTTAGTTATTCATGATTTAGATTACTAATTAAACAGTTTATTTATCTATACGAATGCAGCTATATTCAATCACTCATCACCAAATGCCCGACCAATCTAATTTGTTTATATTTTAGATTATTACTTTAGATTTATTGAGGTTTATTTAATTAAGTTTATTTATATAAAACCCTAGCGCTTAGATGTATTTTGTTCGTTGGGAGTTATCGGCACGTATTAAATGGAAAGAATATTGTCACTCAGCTGTATGATCCCTTCATTAACAATTATTTTAGTGCGGTAAAAGTTCGTTGTATACAAGCATCCATGTGATCGATTAGTGGGAATAAAATGTCGTAAAATTTTCCCAACTAACCAATCACATGGTGCAGCGATACAGCGATACAGGAACCTGGAATCGGAACCGAACGCTAATTTATACTAATTTATGCTAGTTATTCAAATTACATATTACTCGTCCAGGGGTTGCGTTTGATATCAATATACTGTTCGTAGTAAGATAATAAATTAAGAAATATGACCTCAAATTAAGAAATATGGCAAATATAAACATAGCAAAAATGGCAAATAGACAACGCACTTTTTCCGACGTTAGTTATCCCAATGTGGGAAGCTCAAATCATAATGTTACAAGAAACAGCCCTCAATCGAAGTTTATTCACGTACCCATACAGTATCTTCTGCAAATGCGTCGAACACACTATATAATCTTTGATTACTTCTTGTTTTAGATAACAACAGGCACAGCACGACAAAAACGAGCATTATTATATATCATTGACATTATTATATAGCCAGAGATGCGATCGTTTGTATCAGTTATGGCTATTATTACTCTAGTGCTTTGGCCACAGTTTGGGCTTTATTCTATTGCGTTATCCGTGAGGTGAATCTTAAAGAGAGATTCAATTCAGACCGAGATCATTATCTCTGAAGATTCCTTTCTGTAGAACTGAGTCCTTTAAAAACTCTTACTTTATACGTGTCTGTCGTTTATGGAATTATTTACCGTTATGTATTAGAGAATACCAGCTTTTATCTACTTTTCGTAACAAACTAATTGAATACTATTATGTTAAATTTTCAAATGATTCAAACACTTTATAATAATTATTATTCATTCTTCATTTTGTATATAATGTAAGTTAATTCTACTGGCGGTTTATGCTATGGAATCTTGAATTCTGTTTTAAACTGTCCACAATTAAATTTTCATTGGATAATGTGCTCAATATAATAATATAAATTTGAAATTTGATTAAATTAAATTAAATGAAATTAAATTATAATAGTTGGTGTTAAGCTGCCATGCCTTGGCCCTTGGCGCCACATGCTATCGTATGTTCCAGTGCCAGTGGCCATCAGTGCATTTTTCCTCAAACAAACGCCCTCTGTACACGTCGAGATTTGTCGTTGCGCCCGATTATTCTCGACTGTTGCACTTCGATTGACGGGACCGTTTCTTGTAACATTTGAGCTTCCCATATATATTGGGTGGATAACTACGTCGAAAAAGCGCGTTGTCTATTTGCCATGTTGGCCGCGGGTAGTCGTAGACTGTACTAGTATTCTTGACGACGTTAGTTCGTGCCACCGCGGATAATAAACGGATAAACTTTACAAAGTTGAGTTAACGTAGCTCTAAACCGTTGTTCATTCAAAATTGAAATATTTCTTAATTTGCGGTGATATTTCTTAATTTGTTATCTTAATTCGAACAGTATATTGATATCAAATGCACCCCCCTGGACGAGTAGTAGTTAGTATCTTCAGTCAGTCAGTATGTAATTTGAACAACCAGCATATATCAATATAAATTAGCGTTCGGTTCCGGTTCCAGGTTCCTGTATCGCTGTAATAATAATAATAATAATAATAATAATAAAAGACGTATTAGGAACATTATACAATAGTCTCAATGCTCTTACAACAATATATTCTTAATTTTACTTATAAAACTTATTACAGTTTAATTATAAGGCAAAGCCCACTACATATGTTACCACTATGAGCAAAAAACCATTAATTTTAAAAAAGAAAAGTCTTAAGTGCTGACTTATGTATCGCTGTATCATGAATTAGTGCTAGCCCAATCACATTAAAAAAACCTCAACCGCCCAGTACAAAGCGGCATGGAGCATTCGGCTTGAGCTTGGACTAATCACCTATGTTTGGAAACCTTGAGTGACCACACCTCAAGCCAAGGTGTTGAGATATACGTTTGAACAATATGAAGTTAAATAAGCGCTGAAACATGGTTGCCCGCTGAGAGGTCACGCATGACGTCAATTCTCGTAATTGAAGTACAAAATGAGATATATTTCGAGCGCAAACATCAACATTCATGACACTCAGCTTAATCGGGTGATGCACAAGTTTCACACTGAGACAAGTTGATAGGACCAATCAGTAAAGTCGACCTCAGAGCCACAACTTTCTGAATAAACGGTTCTTGTAAACCAAAGCTTCGAGTCAAAACATAGATATGACAAACGTCTGCAGACGGTGACAATGAGGAGCAGATTTAATGAGGATCTTCGAATACGTCGAATTGTAAGCTACGTTTACACACTGCGATGACTTGAGCCGATTTCTTATCCTAGTGTATGTTATGTAGTGGATTTACTCATGAGCATATTGGGACATTTGCTCACGCACGCTCATTTTTACTTACATGCACGGAACGATTCCGATCCCGTTCACGCTACGGTTGAAACGGCAATTACAAAAGCTATCCGATACAGATGTATCTTTTTCAAGATCGCAGTGGCGCTCCGACACAGGAATTGTGCCGGAACAGGCGTTTTGGGTGTAAACAGAAGGCATATCCGGTATGTTTAAGTGCCGGCACAGCTTCTATGTTTGCCGATGATATCAATTTAACTTGCCAGGGGCTGTTATTCCCAGATATTAAAAATTAGATTAACAGATTTGAAAAACGTACAGTACATAAAATCATAAATGGCTATGACCAAACCATAGAAAGAGTACCGAATAAGAAAATTGTAGGAGTAACTATAATTCACTTGTTTTACCTGATCACTTTACATATTGTTCAACTGTATGTAGTAATGGAATTGTACAAACATTAAAACATTATATGTCTTATATATTATATGTTTTGTACGAGCTGCTCGACTGATAACGGATTCGAATTATGAAATCACGACTACGAATTATGAAATGATATTTAGGTAAAGATAAAATGGAAACCAATAAAAACTATTCGCCAAAAACGAAAGGATTTAATGACATTCAAGGCGTCGTTTCGAAATATGACACCAAATTTTCTATCAAACTTGTCACGACAATGTATACAGACTGAGAAGTAATGATCGTAAGCTAAAAACCACCATCGCCTATCGCTTCTCCTATCTCCTATCATGGAATAACCTACCACTTAAAGTAGTCGATGAGTCAGCGAGTTAATAGTGTTGCCATAATAATATATTAGTTTCCAGACCCCTCAAGCTGTAAACAAAAAATATTTGTTTCCTTTTGCACTTGAAATTGAACACATCAGTTTTTCAACCTCGTACCCAGGGCATTTTGCCTCGGAAGGTCGGCGAAAATGGCCCTGGGATCGGCTGGTCACATGTTTAGATATGATAATTTTTGTGGTCTTTGTTCCATTGCCTTTGTCTACTTTGTTGACCTGAATCATTGAGAAATATTCAATGCTCTTCAGAGTTGTTCATGTCAGCATTCGTCGTCATAAAAGCAGCTAACGAACAAGTTTAATAATCCACCATACATCCATGGTTATCTCTTACAAAAGGTATGAAGAAGCATATATCCAATTTAGCGAAAGCTATCACTTTTAATTTGCTGTAAAATTTGAAGACAGCATTCAGATTTAGATGAGTAAATTATACTCGGCTGAATTAATTGAGGTTTATGACAAGCCAATCGGATTATAGAATGGACCAGCCGATCCCAGGGCCATTTTCGCCGACCTTCCGCCGTCGAGGCAAAATGCCCTGGGTACGAGGTTGATCAGTTTTTGTTTTTGTTTTGTTTGTTTTTTATTTAGCTTCGCCTGATAAAACGTACACAATACAAACAAAATAATACATAAATAATGCGAAAATACAGCCCTGCAAGTGAAACAAGTCGACCGCTCGCGACTTTGTCGCTCGCGGCTCGCTCGCGTGTGGCCACGCGCTTAGTCTAATATAATTAAGGTCTGCAAATCGAAATACGTCCGAACACCCTTAATAGAGGGTCTGCACGGGGTTAACTGCTAATTGACAAATAGCCTAAAATTTAACTGTTAACTGACAAACGGACGAAATGAGAATAAACTTAATTTTCGTTTCATGTACCCTTTAAATGCAAAACTAATTTGAATCTAGTAATCTTTGAAAAAAAATCTAATGGAAAACGTTTCCAAAAAACACACGGGACTGAGCTTGTTTTCAAGTCCATACGCAAAATAACGCATGCGCGCTAATCGGTTACTGAGAGGTCCGTAATCTCGAGGGCAATACCAAAAATAGGTACGCAATGGCGTACATGTCTCTGCTGACATATGGATACATAATTGGAGAGCGAAATGTGAGAGCAATTGTTCATTGGACAATGCAACATAAGACATGAGAGAAAGATAGTAACAAAATTAATGTATATGATTTGTAATGCAATGCATATGCATGCCATTTGGCAACTTACAGACAAAACTATGCAAATATGTAATGGTCATCAAACACAGTATTAAGGTATACTAAAAAATTAGAACAGAAACTGGCCCATTTATGTGATGAAGACAAATTAAAGAGTTATTACAAAATCTACCTCTGTATATCAATGGCTGCTACAGTAGTATTAAGATATTAATATGTGATACATAAAACATATTAAGATAGAATAGGTTACATACAGAGAGGTCAATAAAAAACACTGACAAAATAGTGTAGTTATGGTCACTACAAAATTGAAGTCAATGTATATAACAGTTCGATTGATTTCCACTACAAGGTTATAAATATTTCTAACTGAAGTAAGTTTGAATGAGATTCAGCTCCATGTATCTTGTTGTTTGTCCGTCGAGTTAACAAGTTGTGCTCCTGACATTGTGCAGTTTCCATACAGAAAACACCATGCACTCTTTCCAGAACCCACACTAGCTTGCTCTTTGGTCAATCGGTTATTTAGCACCCTGGCAAGTATCTTGCCTACGATGGGGTCGAGCAAGGATATACATACATTATTATTGAGACAATAGCCCAATTATTAGATTAATTGGTTATTTTGTTTTTCATTATTAAAAAAGCAAGGTTTAGTATAAATAAACTAATAGCTATAAAAGCAGCTGCTGAACTAGAAGATAGCTTCGGCGTCGTACTGAGGTTTAGTTGTATGACGTCTCACGAATTTGAAGCAAACATATTTGGAAAGATTCGATTCAAATTTAATGTAGGCTGTAGCAATGTGCGAAATCGTATTTCTTTCACTGTACAGTATGTCTACGAAAGTTTGCCGAAGGTGTAGATCATGTTTGACTTTGAAGAGGCGCATTTGTAAATTTTTGTTTTACGAAGTATTATTAAATATCGTATAAGATACGCACTATATTGTTTCATTCAATACTATAGGTTTCGTTTACAGCGTGTAATTCAGGTTATGCACATGCAGGCTAGGTTTCGATATACGATAATTACTTCGTTTAAACTTTAAAGTAAGCGATTTTTCAAATTACCTGTATCACTATAGTATAAAGCTTATCAATATTTTTAAGATTCGTAGACCAAAAATTCGAAGGAAGAAGCGTACTCGAAGTCTCGAACGCGTGGTGAAGAAGTCATATTTGAAACAAACAATCTCGGAGCAAAAAATACTTCTCGTGAGCAAAAAAACAAAGAAAGCAGCGTATTCTTTCACTCCCTAAACTCTTCTGACAACAGCAGCGTCAGTAAATAACGTCGGCGAACTTTCGCTACCTTCCGTAACGTGTTCGGTTGTGACGTTTGGCCTGTTTTCCCGTAAACCATTTAAGTACATAAACGTATACATAAACCATTTTTACTCAAATCATCACCCAAAACGACTTTTCGTAATATACATATGTTATGTATTTAGACTCGGTAATTCCAAAACTGTTTTCAGAATTGAAATCAAGTAAATATTGGCCGAGATAACGTTCAAAATCTACGTACGACGATCCGGTCTTTTGGGATTTGTTATCGACAGACGCGGTCTGGGCACTGGGGAAAATGGATGGGGAAAAGAAACTCTATGGGATTTATTGTATTAAATCCTCTCTAATATTAATTATTATTATTAAAGCCCTCTGTATACAAGAAGTTGTGTATCGCTTCGCTACTTTGGAAAGTGCGCTCGAGAGGCCTTGCTCCACGTTATGGTTAGATGCGATGTCTGCCTGTTAGCGTCGAGTGAAAGCGGCGAATTTAATATGTATATGGAGAAATCACTGACTGTTCTAACCGTGTCTGAATAGCTCAAAGGTTAGAGCGTCGAAACGTTGATTCGGAAACCAGGGTTCGATTCCCGGTTGGGGCAGTCATATATTAAATCCTCTCTAATATTAATTAATAAAGTTTAAATTAGGAGGGTTAGTATTTCTTTATTTTGGAGTTACGACTAGCCGGTTTTTGCGTCTGCGTAGAAGAGCGTTGTTATCGACCGAGATGTTCGTTTGTAGGACGTTTTCGTTCACCTCGTCACTTTACGTCATATCTGCTGACAAATCCTGTGGTAATCTATATGAAATTTCTTTTTTTTTGATATTTCTAAACTAAAAGACTGACAATGCTAGAATATTGCCGTAAATTATAGGTTTTTGATCAGAAAGTTTGTAACGCAAAACAAGACGGGGTAGGGTGATTGGAGGTTGCGACCCCATTGCCTCCTCCGCCAGTTCCACCACCCCTGATCTATCCTTATACTGTATGGTCATTATCTTCATCCGATTGTCACTTCAACAGCAGACGCATGTGCGCATTGCGTACGTATTTTTATTTGGATTTATGGACTAGAGCTTTTGTTCCTGTAATTAGCTAACTTTGACGTAGTATGTGTCCATCGTCTCTCCGTTACATGAGGAATTATCCAAAAACTAGACAAAAAGAACACAACGACTGATGAAAAGTGTACTAGATCTTGTCATCGACCTAACAGTAAACAACTCCGTCCCAGTAAACAACTGCCCCAGTAAACAACTCCGTCCCAGTAAACAACTCCGTCCTATTTCACTAACTCCATCTCTCTCTAAGGTGGCTGAAGAATTTGTGGTTACCGACCACGTTAAACCAGCTGTGATAAGATCAATAGACCCTAATCAATATGGGACTATCCCTGGCTCTTCTACAGTATTGGCGTTAATCAATATGGTACATGAGTGGTAATTGAGTGCTACGGACAGACCAGGAACTACAGTACGTATACTGCTTTTTGACTACCGCAAGGTTTCGATCTTATAGATCACGCTGTTCTCGTTACCAAATTGAAGCAGTTGGAAATCCCCCATACCATCATCAACTGGATTATCAGTTTTCTTACCTGTAGAACACAGAGTAAAGCTGGGTCAGGACTGCTGTTCCGAATGGGGCTCCGTCCCCTAAGGTGTTCCTCAGGGAACCAAACTTGGCCCCTGGCTTTTTTTGGTTTTGATGAGCGACCTCGCAATTAACGAAAACATTTTCAACATATGGAAATACGTCGACGATACTACGATATCCGAGGTAATTACCAAAGGAAATCAAAGCAATGCTCAAGAAGTCGCTGACCAAGTTCAAGAGTGGTCCGAGAACAACCTGCTCCAGCTGAACTGTGACAAAACCAAAGAAATGATAGTTAATTTCCGTCGTTCCAAGAACCATCCACCTCCAACAATCTTCATACAGGGAACTCCAATAAATTGTGAAAATAGTGTTAAGTTGCTTGGGCTCACCATTAACAGTACCCTGTCATGGAATGATCATATTGCAGATCTTGTGAAGAAAGCCTTTGGTAAAGTGTACTTTCTTGTGCAATTAAAACGAGCTAAAGTTCCACCAAAGCATCTTATCGCATACTACTGCGCGTGTATTCGATCCTCATTAGACTACGCCTGCCCTGTTTTCCACTACGCGCTCCCTACTTACCTGAGGGCAGAACTGGAGAAGGTCCAGAAAAGAGCTTTAGCCTGTGTTTTTCCCAAATCGCCCCTATCAAGAGGCGCTTGCCTTGGCAGATCTTGATTCTATAAACGACCATCAAGAATCGCTAACTCGGGATCTTTTCAAATCGATTGTTGAAAACGAAAACAGTAAAATACACCATCTAATTCCAAAACTTATTGTTAATCCGCGTTACGGACTAAGGAAACAAAGGTCCCTTGACGTTAAGGTAACAAGAACAAACCGTTTCGCCAACTCGTTCATTATCAAGAGTAGTAACCTCTATAACAATGTTCGTTGAACTGCAAATAGTACATTTTAACAAATAGCTTAATACCTTTTTTTAACAGTTCTTTATAGTCAAATTGTAAACTAATTACAATTAAATATTTATAGACATAACTATGTAAGTATGAATTTGTAAGAATTACGCAATTCAGAAATATTTTATAATACTCTGCAATGTAATTTTCTTTTAATAAAAAACGATTATAATACCACAGGTGCGCCAGCAATCAGTCATCCACGTGTCAGCGGTATATTAAATTTCTGGTTCGTTTCTTAGAGGACATGTTTAAGACATTGTTTCTTTCTTTTTCGTAAACCAAAATGTGGTTAATACGTCAAAATACAGCAGGGGTTAGGGTTAGAAAACTGTAAGTTGTTTTGGGATTAGCAGTTCTGATGTATATCATCATACGTACAGGCATGTCCGATCGTATGATGTAGAAGACCACGATGAAAACAACTGGAAATTTAATGTACACCTTCCAAAAGTCAGCTGTTGAAAAACACACGTGGACACATGAACACCAAATTCTATGGGAAGAAACAAAATTACTCGCTCCAGTAGACATTTATTTCTCTCTACAAATCCTAGAATCCATAGAAATCAATACCCCCAAGAAGGCAAACCGTTAAATGACACTTGGTCGACTCTTTAATTAGTGCATCTTATTCTCATATTCAACTAAACCTGTTATCCTTAATTTATTTGATCCAATTTTCCTTTTTAAATTAAGACGTATGCACACTAGCTTCCACCAACATAACGGTTTGTAATGTTGACGTGAGCAAACATTTAGAACGTCACTCTTTTTGACGAGTGTACGGGTCGAAAGTTTAAAAAAAATTAATAAAAAACATGGTGTACCCATCAAGAAAAGAAATGTTTAAAGTTGTTTTCGTTTTACGGAACATTACGTTCTGCGTAATGAACTTTTGCACGCTCAATTGATGGTTTGGAATCAATCCCTTGAGATTTATAAGACAAAGGTTTGGCGGCCATGTTGGTGCCACAAACAAAAGAAATTAATGATATTCTTTGGTTGCAGTTCCCAACATTAGGGACCATACGATCTACGACAACAACCTAGGACGGCGACGGCAGTGAAAGCAATATAAATTTTAGTATTTGAATGAAACCACGGTGGATTGACTAGCGAATTTGACACTTAAAGCTTGTTTTATGTTCCCCAAAACGCTTCAATGCTTCTAAAACTATTGCATTTTGTCTGTATTTAAGTCAGTCTTGAGGAACAGCTCTCATCTCTCCGGGTGCTACCGTCGTCCTGAAGACGCGCAAATGTTTTCAGTGGCGTTGTAAACAGAACGAGGACGGCCTTTGGGAATAAAAATTATTCATTTTTTCTGTTTCGCATAAAGATTATTTTGTTTGAACGACGTCCCCATCCACCCCAGCATTCCGCACGTTGTAACCAATAAATTATTGGCATTATCTTAGCATTATAACCAATAAGTTATTGGATTGTAGTACAATTGTAAGCGCATGCGTGAAACAGTCAATTACTAGTCCCACATTTATGGTCTCTCTCACTAGTCTACTAATTTAGGACCCGAACCCCCAAGCACCCACTCCCTTACTTGGGGACGGAGAAAATACGGACGGGGCGTAAGGGTTGGTTATAATGTTAAGATAATGCCAATAATTTATTGGTTACAACGTGCGGAACGGCTGCCCCATCCTAGGTTGCCGTCGTACATCTTAAGATCCCTAATGCTGACGTGACGCAACGTGCAAACCATCAAATTCAATACAACCCGGTGTCACGGTCTCCGAGATTTCCCCTTGGTCTAATTGCGCATCAAAACCACTTTTATTTGCATGAAATGTAAATAATGCATTTTTCATATTAAGTGTATTTTGTAAACAAAGAATACTCTGTTCTGTACATATTTCAGTTAGTAATTTTGTAGATATTTTATAAATACCCTTATATATAGGAATAGATTTATCATATTTGTACATAATTTTGTGAATACCTTATGTTTTTGTAAATAAAGTTGTGAATACTTTTATATAAAAACAGTTTATAAGCTGGCTTTGCACATGATCTAAAACGAACCAAGTAAATCTTCGAATGTCGCATGCGCAATTATACTTAGCGGGTTGAAATTTTGAACGATTTCATGACACATTTCGGCACGCTAAGGCTTGACCGGGCAGAAAATTCCAGCACGGGTGTATCTGCAAATGGGCTGAATTGCGGGTGAAGTTTCATATAGTTGTTGATATGACGGCACGCAGACAATCGTTAGTAGGTTATTTTTAAAATCACAGTTAATACTAAAATAGAACATTATTAAGCATTATTGTGAGAGTTATGGCAAAAGTTAGGATTAGGGTAAGGATTATAGGGTAAGGATTAGGAATTGGGTTATGTTTAGAATTCCGGATATTTATACAAAATGTCGGCCAAAATTTCAGCAGCGCTAGTTTTTACATGGTTTCTTTGCGAGCACAAGCTGAATGGGTGACATTTTAGCCCGGCGAACCGGGCAGACATTTCAGTCAGAGATGAAAATCTCTGTAACTACCACATTAAAATAATTGAAGCATTGTATTACATTGTAGTGTAGGATAAATATGTTCAAGTACTAATTATACTTTCCGCTCAACCTATTCACACCTTGACTATAACTATACGACTGTATAGTACTGACGTCAATGGGTAATCTGATTAGCATGAAATTGCCCTTTTTGGCTATTTTTCTAAGTGAATGAATGATGAAGGCGACAGGTCGCCAGGCTCAATCCAATTTGCTTCGTCACTCAGTCTCAAATATTTTTAAGCAACTTTATTTATAGTTAATACTTGGCATTTACACTCAGTGACTCAGATGAAGGAAACGTTATGGCAAATTACAAGTGTCGAATCATAAAAGTAAAGTAATTACTTGAAGTATATGATTCGACAGTTGCAATTTACCATCAATTTTCTTTCAATTAATTTATAGCCCAGAGAAAAAATATGTAATTAAATCTAATTAAACAATTTTGGACGGAGTTGTCATCCCAAATGAAGATATAGGTAGATATATGTAGATATATGAATGTGGAATGTAGTGAATCTTGATACTTTCTAGCGATTTTTTCACGGTCGCCAGATACACATTTAAACTATGATTAAAATTCTAGTATTGAGCGGTCAATAGAATGAATGCTTGATGTAAAAACAGGAAAACAAACAGTCAACGGTATATCCGAGTTAGCATACATTCAAATATTTATCATTTAATAACACATTTCAGACATAAATAAAATATATCTGCAAGTGGTAGTTCAAATCACATCGAACCAGTACAACATCAAAAAAACTTTCGCTCTGACATCCGAAGCCGAGCAGTTCAATGGTTAGATTTGAGAGTCTCACCTGCGATCAAAAGATTATGGGTTCGCCCATCTGGGATACATATACACTTTTCAGAATAATATTACCTTGCCTATTTCCTCATTTAAATAAAATAGATGAAATATGGTCTGGTGCCTTGTAGACTAGCACTGTTATTGTGACGTGAGCCAAGTCGTGGAGTTTGTTCAGCCAAAGCAAGTTCCTACCTCCAATTGTTTATGTGCCTGACTAATATATTTCAGTCGCTCTGCCACCTCCTTCGCCTGGTATTACAATATTTAAATGGGGTGAAATTCGATACTCAACAGCATGGAGTGAAATTCTATACTCAGCACGCGTTGTCGTTTAACACAGGTTGGACTGTATAATGAAGCGGACGAAGGAGGAACCTGCAGGGATTAGGTACTGTGATACATCACGAGTGAATCAAATCTCACAAAATTGTCTTCCCTGTGGTTTAAAAATCTATAACTCACAACACTAACGTGATAGTGCTTCTTCGTCTTCATTTCCTTCATTTATTTCACTGACTTCACTGACTCATGTACTTCACGGACTGATTGGCTTCACTGACTTGAATTCATGAACTTCACCGACTCATGAACTTCACTGACTCATGAACTCACCGACTCATATATCATTATATGTACTTCAAACACTCATCAATAATTCATGAGGAAAAGACAAAAGAAAATCACGACCGTATCGTTGTTTTAAATGTGATAAAGATTCGTCCTGATTTACATAAACTTTATCTTTGATTTTCTCGGCTTAGACAACATCGATTTTCAAAATTACTACGCCAATGAACTTATCAAATGGGTCGTGTTTGAAGCCTTTTAATAAACTCGCAGCACGTGTTTTATCAGATCTAAAACACTCGGGCTACGCCCTCGTGTTTTATATCTGATAAAACACTGCTGCTCGTTTATTAAACAATACTTCATTGATTTCATGGACTTCATTGGACTTTTCATGGACTCGTGAACTTCACTGACTTCAATAATTCATGGACTTCACTGACTTCAATGACTCATTGATTTCACTTACTCATTGACTTCACTAACTCATTGATCTCACTCACTTCATGGACTTCATGAACTTCATTAACTCGTAGACCTCACTTACTTGACTCGATTGACTCATGTACTTCACTGACTCATGAACTTCACTGACTCATGATCTTCAATGACTCATGAACTTTACTGGCTCATGAACTTCAGTGCCCTTCACTGAAGTATTGAATTCAGTGACTCGTGGACTTCAATGACTCATGGACGTCACTGACTCATTGACTTCACTGACTTCATTAACTCACGAACTTAACTGACTTCATAGACTTCACCGCTGATTTATGGACTTCACTGACTCAAGGATTTCACCGACTCACAGTCGGTCATTGACTTCATAAATTTTACTGACACGTGAACTTCACTGACTCATGGACTTCGCTGACTTCATAAACTTCACTGACTCATGCATTTCACTGAATATGAACGAACTTGATGAACTTCATTGACTGATGAGCTTCACTAACTCATGAACGTCATTGACTGCTAATTCACTTCATTGACTCATGAACTTTACTGACTCATGAACTTCACTGACTTCATTGACTTCACTAACTCGTGGACTTCATTGACTTCACTGACTTCATGGACTTCATGGACTTCAATGACTTCACTGACACATGGACTTCACTGACACATGGACTTCACTGACACATGGACTTCACTGACACATCGACTTCACTGACACATCGACTTCAGTTACTTCATGAACTTTACTGACTCATGGACTTCGCTGACTTCATAAACTTCACTTACTCATGTATTTAACTGAATAATGGACACGAACTTGATGAACTTCACTGACTGATGAGCTTCACTAACTCATGAACGTCATTGACTAATTTACTTCATTGACTCATGAACTTCACTGACTCATGAACTTCACTGACTTCATTGACTTCACTAACTCGTGGACTTCATTGACTTCACTGACTTCATGGACTTCAATGACTTCACTGACACATGGACTTCACTGACACATGGACTTCACTGACACATGGACTTCACTGACACATGGACTTCACTGACACATCGACTTCACTGACACATCGACTTCAGTTACTTCATGAACTTTACTGACTCATGGACTTCGCTGACTTCATAAACTTCACTTACTCATGTATTTAACTGAATAATGGACACGAACTTGATGAACTTCACTGACTGATGAGCTTCACTAACTCATGAACGTCATTGACTAATTTACTTCATTGACTCATGAACTTCACTGACTCATGAACTTCACTGACTTCATTGACTTCACTAACTCGTGGACTTCATTGACTTCACTGACTTCGTGGACTTCAATGACTTCACTGACACATCGACTTCACTGACTCATAAACATCACTGACTCATGGACGACGCATTGACTCATGAAGAGTAATGAGTAATGAGTAATGACGGTCATGTTGACTGTAGCTCTGTAACAACTAGAACTAGCAATAGTCGTATCCTGACGGAATCCATGCTTAGTCAGGTGCAACGTAGCCTGCGTGCAGACCCCACCCGATAACAGCTATAATATTATTATCGGGTGGGGTCTGCACGCAGGCTAGGTGCAACGTAGTGGTGAAAGTGGCTCTGCGGATATAACCAGCATACTGAGGATAGATGTGTTGAAGGACATGAAACTTGTGAAACACTGGCAAGGGAATTAACGAAACCCGGCGAAGGAGTGGTAACCAACCTTGCCAAACAGTTCATTTCAAAACGTCTGGCGAGTATAAAAGAAAGTGAAGTACAACTTACAACTCACATGGACTGCACAGACTTCATGCACTTCACTGACTCATGGACTTCACTGACTCATGGACTTCACTGACTCATGGACTGCACAAACTTCATGCACTTCACTGACTCATGGACTTCACTGACTCATGGACTTCACTGACTCATGGACTTTACTGACTCATGGACTTCAACTGACTCATGGACTTCATAAACTTCACTGACTTCAATAACTTAACTGACTCTGGGCTTCATTGACTCATGAACTTCACTTACTCATGAACTTCACTGACTCATGAACTTCACTGACTCATGAACTTCACTGCCTCATGGAGTTCATGAAGATAGCCAAACTTCATCTAGGGAACTTTTGCATTTAATGGTAAATATAGAGTCAAAACTGATGGTTACGAACCTATGATGAGCTTAATTTAGTTCTGGAAGTAGGAGATAACAAAATTCAACCTTAAACATGGGGATCGCTAGCCTAAAAGGACGATCAATGGTGATTATCATAATGGTTCCCATAATAAATTACCATAATGGAGGAAAGAGCGACAAGCAGAAATCCCCAAAGGAAATTGTTGACATAAATACGAATCCAAGTTCCAGTGTAAGAATATGAAATCAAACTCAACGTACAATAGAAGCACAATAGTATCGTACACAGAGGAGTTTTAATGTGACAACCGATATTAGGGGATAAAATATTGGATACGTGTTGGGGTCTAGTACTAAACTACGCACTAACCTAACCCTGTAAAGTATTTTTTCTGCTCAGATGTCTTCTTACCCATAGAGATTAAATATACATTAGATTATTAGATTATTATGAGCATGAAATGGGGTAGCCATTTGGTTGAAAGGAACTAGAAGTGCGAATCCCCACGCACTTTGGCCTGGCTAAAATCAGAAACACTAAAGAACCAATAATAAATCAAAACAACAGCATCTTTCAAAGTTTTCCTTGAGTGTAATTTTAATATAATAAAATTAACTAGTCCTACACTCAATCAGTCATGGCTGCATAACTATGTTCATAAATCAATTATATCCAAAGAACTGAGGTCTGCCGGGCCGAGAATCAAAATGAAAGAATAATTTGCGTACCGTGAGAAGCAGGAAGTATACATTCCATATAGATAGTTTTCATCGACGTCACCGATATATTTTCAAACTGTCGTTTACTCCACGGTATTAATTATGTGCACAACAATTGACGCTTCGTTAATGCTATACCGAGTCGGCTGGGTCAACATTTCGGCAGGCGTCTCTGTCTAATCTCATTAGATTGTTTGTTTATTCTTGATTGGGAAAGTGGCGCAGATTTATAGGTTTGACAATTTATATTTAAGAATATCGATGACTTGAAATTGAACGAAGGTACGTACTCATTCACCAAAGGTTATTTTAAATGCGGCCCTGGCAATAAATATAAAATTTAAGTTTCCAATATGTATATCTAATTCGTTCCATTCCTTAATTGATAAGAAAATCTCTGTTTCCCCAGTTTGTTTTCACTGCTAAGTAAAGTAACGCATTATTTCTGCTCCATGCTTGTTACGTGTATTATAGTTATGAGTGCTGCGTAGACAGTGTTTTGGATGTATAGCAAAGTAAAAAGGTGGTAAACTGTCAAGATTTTTAGTAATGAAATACTGACGTTTCGAGCGGAGCACATCATCAGAGTAAGACCAAGAAGGGCTCGGTTCGAAACGTCAGTATTTCGTTATTAAAAATCTTGGCAGTTTACCACCTTTTCGGCTTTGCTATTATAGTTATGTACGGCTTGGTTTGATTTCAACTTTAAATCAAAATCCTTTAAAACATTGATACGTTTAAAAGTGCAGACAGCACGGGAATTTCCTTTGAGTTTGTCCAATGCACTGCTTGCTGGTTACCACCCTGCAGTATTGCTTTAGCTGCTTTATTCTGTAAAATTTGGAAATCATCCTGGCGCATAAATATATGCAATTATTACTTAACGATCCATAGTTATACTTCCCAATAAAAATAAACAAACAACCTGATGAGAGAGAGGCTGTCTGCCTATCGAAATGTTAAGCCAACCGACTTTTAAGTATATACAGTAGCATTAACTAAACGTCTGTTATTGTATACGTAAGTACTTAATCTAGTATATAATATCTAAACATAGCACCCACGATTGTTTTGACGTATGCATTGTTTCGACTAATACTTTCCAGAAAGAACGGCACTTAGTAACGTTTGTACACGTTTTATGAATCATTTTGAGAAATATTTTGTATTATTATATTGTTGCATAATATGTGCGATTTGTGGTGTGCTGGAAGTCATTAGGGGAATCAAGCAACGTGCATTGGATAACATATTTGTAAATGTTTTCATCGAGTGTTAATGTTTGGCTAACGGATTTGTATGGGGTGCTATACGGGTACGGCCCCATGAAATTGCTGTATTATATTAAAAATCGATTTCTCAAACTGATAGCTGAGTGCATCCAGCCATATTTTTAGCAGCAACTGCATGTCTCGATTTGATTCAGTTTACCTCAAGCCATGATATTGATCGCTGTCTTAAAACTGTATTTATTTATGTACTGTAATATGCCGTCATACAGAAACACATTCCCAGGCATAGATTCGGCGAAATGATTAATTGACTCAAGTATATAATTTCAACTCATATATAATTTCAATACTTACAAACAATACAGTACTTAATTTGCGAGTGCCGACAATTTTAAGCTCTAAACAGGCTGCTCGAGATTTTACTAACCATGAAAATATGAACCTCGCAACATACATATGTACCTGGTACATATCATTCCTAAACACATACAGCAAATTCACTATCTTCGAAAAATTGAAATCAAGGTCAAACGATCTCCTTAGGGCTAGACATTTTGTGTGGGAGGATGCATTTGAATTAGAAGAAAGGTCTTTCGGTAGATAACACAGTGGGAAAAAACAAATGAAAGTTATTATGCCTAATATGGGAGAACATTGTCATTCCGCGCCTACACAAGAATTCTGGATTCATCAAGATATCGCCCACAACCTTTGGACATATAATACAGCAGCCATATTGCAGTCATCATCAGGAATCATTAATGAGAATTCATGATGCCTCATGCAGTTGAAGAGTCGATGATTCGGCAAGCTAGTCGATCAGGAAAGGTGGCCGAATAGAATGTTGACTACAGCAGTACAGGTATATTATCGCGTGGCGATTAACAATTGCCAAACCAGGTGCTCGTGACGAATAAAGATTCTGCTAAGCTCTCAAATAACTGGATATGAAACATCTAGTATTTTCGCGGGGGGACGAGGATCAAAAGGACGTCTGTAAATGAATCATGCACGATAAGAGATTAATTGAAAATGGCGTTACGTGTAAAAATGCAAAGAATAATACCTAAAAAGTTTCTAACAACCGGCCAATGGAAGTCGGCGATTCAGTTGGCGACCTGTTCGCGACCTGTGCTATCTGAACCGGTCTGATTGGTAACGTCAATTGTGCGGGGATAGAACGAGTATTATATTAAATTATTAGTATTATATTAGAGATATTAAAAATTAGAAATGCTCTTTGTTTTGGTTGTAAAATTCTATTGTCAGCAGGGGCAGTCAACGATGATGTCGCCGTCGTGTTTACTTATACATTCCCTCTTCTTGAGTGAAGTTCTCTCAATTTTCGCAGCGTATTTTATATCATGTCTTCATTGTATGCGTTAATGGTAGACTAAAAATTACGTTTAGTATTAGTGATCAAAATTTGCCACTCAACTTCAGTTATAAATTCAGAAAATCTCTGAGCCTGCGTTTGACAGGACTAATTAGTCATACTTGCAAGTACGCAACCTTCTATAGATCAAGAGACAGGCACCATTTTCGAGGATCATCGTGTGGCGTTTTCGATGCCAATATACGAGGCAGGTCTATACTAAGTATTGAACTACACGGCCTGATATAGCAGAGTGAAAAGGAAGGGAAAAGCAACAATGATAACAATAGCAACACGCTTGTTTTATCGATATTGTTTTTCCTGTTCTAACAACCGTGAACAAATGTTGTTAGTAGTGCATCAATGGTGAACAACATAGCAGGGGTGGCGCCAGAAATTCCCCGACACAGGGGCTAAGGTCCCCGACAGGGGGGGCTAACAGGTCGTGGTGATTGCTGTATGGGGGTCCGGGGGCATGCTCCCCCGGGGAATTTTTGATTTTCTAAGCCTCTGAAACGCTATTTCCTGCATTTTGGGGACAGTTTTAACAAAAAATTAAAATAAAAACAGTTAAAATCGTGATTTTATAGTCGGTATTTCCTTACTGTATAATATGAAACTAATTCTAACAATAATATTCACGCCAAAACTAGATGACAGTGAATGCGCGAAACAACAGATAGGTGATAGATTTGTGCCAGAGATGAAAGTTGATTACCTTTGACGTTGTTTAGCGAAACGTTTGTTAATGCGTAAAAACTTTTACGATTCTAAGAAAACAAAAGACGAACATTTTTTCGTTTTTCTTCTTTTCCTTCTTTTTTCTTCCAGCTCGTTCCCCGACGAATTGTTAATTTTCCCCCGACAGTCTGGCGCCACCCCTGCAACATAGTTCTTTCAACAATATTATTCAGTCCTGATATTGCCAGTATCGAAGATTATCCAACTTGTGCAATACTGCGCAGGTGGTTCGTTACTTCATCATTCGACATATACGTAATCAAGTTAAGAGAGTTTAAATAAGTTAAGAGATGTTATAATGATTAGAAGAACTGTAACAACTTGCTCGATCACATCGGCGTTTGACATTGATTGTGTTGAGACAATTAACCCAAATTGGACCCGAAGAGACGCCCTATAACCATTATTCTACAGGCGAGATGACTAGCCTGATTCACTGGATTACTTTTACAGTTACTTGCTGGATCTACAGATTAGTTTCACAGTTATTCTACGAGATAAAATTACATACAACCATACGGCGAGTCAATACTATACTTTTCCTATATCAACTGATGACATGTATTACCAATTGCAGATTGTTGACAAGAACTCTTTGAAAGATGAGCGTTCCAGAAAATAATATAGGGCTGTACATGGCACGTTAAACTCCAATTCTATACGACTATAAATATACTCGTTCACTTAAAGAATAAGTCATGCATCCCTTATAAAATGACTCTTTCTCGATATATGTAAGAACAACCGAAATACAAACCCAAATCCTAACCCAAAATCTAACCAGAAAACTAACCCAAACTAAACCTAACTAAAACTGACTTCGTTCATATATTTCGAGAAAGAGCAGTAAAAATATCGTCATGGCATCAAAATCAAACTAATCTGAGAATAAATATGAAAGCTGCTAAGTTCTCAAAAGAACTGGATATAATATGAAAAAGAGAAATAAGGACCTGAAGGACATATCGTCCGAAACCTCGTCCATGAAAATACGTAAGTAGTTTTACTTAAGTATTTTTCAACATATTGAAGTTCTCTTATTTCTCCATTTTTCATATCAAAATCAAACTAATTAAAATAACAAAAAAGCCGAAGTCGAAGAGCATGCAGGCATACAACCAGACATACAACCTATTCTCACATTGTTATCCCGAGTAGTGATGAATTATTCCTATTCACTTACCAGAATTAAAATAACTTATTTCAACATTCGTTAGCGAATCGTGGTTCAGGAAACGTGTCACGCGCAAAATTGTGTGCCAGAACCAGCTGATCGCAAACAGGCTTCCGGCTTCAAGGGTGTGCCAGAACCAGTTTGATCGTAGAACAACATATACGCATGCAATCTGAAGAAGCGAGAAAGCCACTTTTTACTTTGCACTTGCCCGAGTGGTATATGCGTTTGTCACCTGATATAGCCCATAAATCATGTGACATGGATATAATAGGATTTTTGGGAAGCATTTGGCTGGGGAAATTATTGAATGATAATTGATAAACTATACTTCTGGACGTGGTAGACTAACGACTCCGTGATACCTAAGTCAGGGATAGCTCACCGAGAAGAACAAGAGAACTTCGTTGTATGGGGTCTTGAATTGTGTGGTTCAACCGTTAAGGTTTTGTTATTTTTAGAGAGAGGACATTGGGAACTCGAAAGAGGATGAGTTTGTGGTCCTTCACATGCACAGTGAGGGTTCGAGTGTAATATGCAAAGGTCTGGAATCCACTTCATTTCGACCGCCACCCATTGAAGAATCATTGCACGCATTCTTGGTACTGTTTAAAGATTAAACAAGAATAATTTACGTCATGGTTCGAGAGATATTAAAGGCGAGAGATATACGCGAGAAAAATATGTATTTTCCTTTGTCCATTGCTAACCATCAAAAACTAGTCTAAATTCGGAAAATAGCGGCGTTGACTTACTCTTCGGCGGTGAGACGTGCATGCTAATCAAAGGAAGAGTGATTGAAAGGGGTGTGTATACACAACTGATCTTTCCTCCCAATATCCCTTCTTGGCGCTTTCGAGGAATTACTAGTGGGATTATTCTGTGACGATAATCTCATGCTATAGTTCTTATGATAGTGCCAACGTTATTCTAATCCATATAAGTATCTTCATGTGACGGCTGGAAATTGGTTGAGAGATCATTGTCATGTTCAAAGAATCAGAAGAGGGATTCATATATGAACGGTATCTATAGAAGTTAGTTTTTATTGCATCCAGTCGGGCAATTGACTACACTACATATACTATACACGTGCACACATATATACAAATTTATATATACTGATATATGTACAATTGTACATGATACACGATATTTTACACAACAGATTTTATTCCACTGATAAGTCATCACCGGCGAAACATTTGGAGATATATATCCTTTTTAACATTTTTGCCCGAAGAAGTTCATTTCGCTCTTAAAATAAATAAATATATAAATAAATAAATATATAAATAAATAAATATATAAATAAATAAATATATAAAAAATAAATATATAAATATATTTCTAAACCTCATTAACAATAAGCGAAATACATAAGTAAAATCACGCCCGTGATCTAATTATATGTGATATAAACTCGCTCTAAAATTCTCCCAGGTTTTTAACGGCTGAGATAACGTTAATTTACAAAATTACTGGACCAATGAACGTATGAAATAATTCTGTTAGTGTTAAGACATTCAATTAAAATCTTGCAGTACGGGCTTTTCGGCTCTAAAACATTCGGCTATCGCTATCTATACAATAACCTGTTTACTACGCGCATTCTCATTGGTTGTTGGCCATGATCTATCAGAGGACAGATGCACGGATCACGTCAGCTCACGCCTGGATATCACGTCAGCCGACTGCTTTTATCTTTTTTCATGCCCCAGAAATTCCCAAAGAGCTAATAAGCCTTTTGAATGGTTTGTTTTCAATTTTTATTGTATAAAACAAATAGATTCCATTTTGCCGTTGTCTGTTCAGTTATAGATGCACAGAGGACGTCAGAACGTGGTAAGAACATCAGTGACCCACTCTCGTGGGAACCACTCCCGTGATCTCACCACTCTCGACCCCACTCTCGTGGGCCACTTTTTTTGTTCTTACCACGTTCTGACGTCATCTGTGCATCTATAACTCGGAACAGACAACGGCAAAATGGAATCTATTTGTTAAATATATATATATATATATATATATATATATATATATATATATATATATATATATATATATATATATATATATATATATATATATATATATATATATATATATATATATATATATATATATATATATATTTTCGCTTACCTCAAAACTGGTCTGACCAGACCAGTTTTGAGGTAAGCGAAAATCTATTATTTGCTCTAACTATATGTTGTTGAGCACTCTTTGCATTTCGTAGACCAAAACCTACACGTATATATATATATATATATATATATATATATATATATATATATATATATATATATATATATATATATATATATATAGCATTGACATTGCCCATTAAGTTATGTCTATAACTCAGATGGCATGAGAACAGACTAGGATATAGCGCTGCTTGTTGACCTATAGCAAGGGATACGCTTGAGAAATTCTAGGAAATTAACTGACTTGTTAGACTTGCATCTCTCATCATTAGAAATTTATATCTTTTTCAATGGGGAAAAACTTTTTTTAGTTTAGTTTTATCTCCACATGCAGTCCTCAAATGTGTTCCTTTGCTCTCAGCTGCAACACACAGTATGTCAGACAGTTCGCTTATCTCATGCCAGCCTGCCTGATAATGTACGGATAACTAGATATAGGCATTCTCCATGCATGCAGTGGTGTTTCGCCCAACCTTCCACGGAAACTCATAAACAAAATTCCGCACGGGCCACATTTGTCGTTGCACAAGAGCGCTGTCGCTGTTGCCTAGATATACGTAAAAGTATGTCCTCTGAGTGTTGAATGATGGGATAAACTAGCACCATGAACCGGTCACGCACAGAGATCCCAAGGCAAAAACAGGAAAATCGTAAACACTTCCGCTGTTTGGCTCATGCTCGCATTGTCACTTTCATTTGGATATTTTTCACGCATGTTCACCGCGCAGCGAGGCAGTTTTTGACGACAAACTGTATCGCAGACTTATATGAATCGAATAACACGCCAAATGTAATCCATGCACATCAGGGTTCCTGGATATAAGTGCAACATTACGAGACATCTAATTTAAGATTTCGAAGACTTCTCAAAGATTCCATCGAACGTGTCACAGCTGTCAGCAGTAACTTGATTGCATCACATGAACTGAATTTAAACACTCCTTGCCGTAAACCTTGCAGCTGTGTTTACTGGTCGCAAGCGAGCTGGGGATGAAGGTATAGCCTGCATCGCGAGTATGTGGAACCCGCGGAGCGATAGCGAGAGAATGGAGTTCCCACGACTGAGGCAACTCAACGAAACGGCACGGTGTATCGAGTTGAAAGACCCCCAACCCAACGCCAGCTTTTGTATCGGTGTGCGCCCAGCTCAATCGTTAGAGGTAGGGTACGTAAGGAAAAGACGAGTGGATAGTAGTGGCGCTGGTAGACCGTCGGTGATACTATTTCACGGGCGTTTGGACAAGGGTAGTACGGCTTATGAAAACGAGCAGAAGATACCGCCGACTCCAAACATGCAGCTTTTAGAAGAGAGCGCTTACGAAGAGAGGAGCCCGGTTTCTCATGAAGACATCGACGATTCTCGAGCGAAACAGAAATCTGTTTCTCCAGGTATACATATTGATTTGCTAAATTCTCATCAGTTGAAATGGCGCTGATAGGTGATAGTGAGGTTCTTTGCATCGTCATATACCAAATCAACAGCTCAGGCATATAAAAATATTAGAATCTAAGATGTGATTTTTATTTAAGGAGCTATTTTTATTAGTTAAATTACTTGGACTGTCCACATTCACAAACACTTAATGTACACTGATGCCAGAGCTCGTTAATTACTGAAACTAGAAAATCGGCGAGAATTATAACGCGCATAGTATGATAATGGGGTGAATGCATGGACATGTGAAACATGATGTGAATGCAGGAATAATTAAGAAACATAAACGTACAGTACTGCGGAAAGATTGTTTTTAACATCAATAAGCCGCATAGAAACTGCATGCAACAAAAGCATCTTAAATAGTTTAGGCCGCGCAATAAAACGAAATATAATCATGCGTGTGAATTAAAACAACAAACGCCTCAGTTTGACTTTTTCAAGCTTCGCATGACTCAGTGTTGAAGCAGTGCAGCGACGACCGAAACAATTTCGACTAGAGATGTATATATACATGTTTAAAATATTCTTAAAAAATACCTGAACATACCTGCCCTGCCCTACACCGATATATAGCTCAATTGCCATCGGCATTATTTCCGAGTAATATAGATGAACAGTCCTCAATCGTATACACATTAATTTTTAGTTTCCTCTCTCAAATTGTTCAGATTTATCTCTTTACGAAGCAAAAGGAGGGTGCGGATGTAGCATTAAGAAACGCCACAGAACGTCATTCAATTCCTTCCAGTTGAAACGACTGGAAGAAGAATTCGATGGAGACAACTACATCATTGGCATGAAACGTTGGCGTCTCAGCGATGAGCTCGAAATACCAGAAAAACAAATCAAAATTTGGTTTCAGAATAGGAGAACCAAGTCGAAGAAACATTGTAATTCGAAGGGGTGCCGCCGTCGTACGTCGAAACTGCAGTGTCCAGTCAAATTCGTTTGAAATTACATCATGGTCCGCGATAAAGATCTCGTACGTAACCGCATGACAAATATTCGCCTGAAAGAGATTACTGTGAACAATTCGTATTAGAGAGTTTGGCCAACACGACGGCAACGTAATTAAGGAGGACGTGCCCTCGAACAATAACGTTTTTCATTTGATATACAAAGAGCATGATAAATTCTAGTCCCTTACGGCCGTCCTTGTTCAAAATACGTTATACTTATAATCAATATATTATAAAAAGGTAGCCATGTCAGTGGTGCCTAACGTGAACCCGTTGACTGAAACTGCTTTAAAAGATTGCATTCGGAGTCGGTAAAATTCTCAAAAATGTATTGTTTTGCTCACATACTAAATCGAAACTTATTCTGTTTGTCGACTTGCCAAACTCTCTATTGTTATAACGAGCGCAATTCGTTTAGTTCGGGCATTCACACATCTGGTCAAGCGATTGTAATCAGATTATAGCCGGTTCAATTAGATAGAACAAGTGAACCCACACACTCTTCCTGAGTCTGCTATGTTGCAGATAAAAAAATACAAATTATATTGAATGCTATAAAAGGTACCTTATACTAACGACGACCTTCGAACAAAAGAAACTGAATCCCTCACTTATTTCCCAAAGACTTTAACAATAATAACCAAGGTATAACATGTGCGTCCCTAACTCTGCAGTACAAATTCCGAGCATCAATTGCATGTCCTTTGTCGAAGAACAACTCACCAAACGGTGAAGGGTTTTGCAATTCAAATGATTTCAACCCAGTCACCATAATGCTTTTATAGAAACTTCGAAGATATCGATTGTAAAGCTGACATGGCGCGTATATATACGTATAACTCATGTAATTTATTTTAATTGCTAAAATTTAGGCCCTTGGTTCACACTCCACTTCTAGATCAATCTCAGGTGCAGCGAGCTCAGTGAATACGGTTGACTTGAGATCGACCTCAGATCTATATCTCACTCAGTCACAGATCGATACTCTGTAGTTGATACCACGTTTTGTCTGAATTATTCAACAAGCCAAATATAATATGCCGGCTAGCATATTAGCTTATAAAGATAACAATCTTTATATGGTTTCTTTATTTTTAAACTCATGACTTCCTGAGGATTGCGGACATATTTTCATCTGACCCTCAAGCAAAAAAACGAGGATGGCGTCATAACTAAACAAGTATACTCTACATCCTAGACCCTGTTCACACTGAAATCGATCTCAAAACAACGACCGCGAGACTTGGCCGCATGAGCCCTTGTGCTGATCTTCAAGATTGATCTGTGATCAGATGTTACTGATGTATCTCGGCTGGGCCAGTTATATATATTATATATATATATATATATATATATATATATATATATATATATATATATATATATATATATATATATATATATATATTATATATATATATATATATATATATATATATATATATATATTTAATTTTTTATATATATATATATATGTGGTGTTGGTGCAATATATCTCTACACGACACACACAAAATGATGTGTCAATGTCCAGTCAACACTTATAACTTCAGAATAAGTATAGTCCCAGAGTATAGTCCCAGTGATAGCTAAAATTTGTCATAAACATTTATGCGGTTTCTAGATCTTAATAAAATATTTTCTTATTAATACATGTATATAGAAAAAGGTTAATTTGTTGTGTTTTTCTCCTGCTCTAGAGGGCTTGTTCTCACAGAACTCAGAAGTTCATATAATTTCAGTGTATATATAGAGGAAGCTAGAACTGATCTTAATTGCACATTCTAAAACTAATATAAGATTATAAGGCTAGATAAACACATGTATATGTGAACAGGTGGACCAATTGGGATATGTAAATACTTCATTTTGGAGTTTGGCGACTGATAGACTTCTTACAGGATTAGGGAAACTGTGAGTTGTACCACCGCCAATATCATTTATGCTATCATGTATCAAGTGTAAACTACAATACGAAGGTTCCATGCACATCTATCTGTTCAGTTTAAAATGCGCTGCCGTTGCCATAAGTCTTCCATGGTTACAAAAATAAGAAGAGTTGTACATCACCACATATAACCTAATTGAATTGATTTTAAAATTTATTGGTATTGAAAAAGATAGAAGTTGTTAGGCTTACTGCATGGATAGCACAGTTGTTCATTTTAAAATAATTTAGTGTAACTGCATGCAAATCAAAAAATCTAAATCAAATATCTAAAAAGGTTGGTGTACTGCCGAAATAGCGTGTAAGTAGTCTAACGTTTCGAGCGAATTAGGCCAAAGTGAGACTACTTACACGCTATTTCGGCAGTACACAAACCTTTTTAGATATTTGATTTGTATTTCTACACTGCATCCTACGCAGCACAACACGTTTTATTACACAAAAATCTATCTAACAACACTTTACGATATACCTTTCACTCTCGGACTTCGCTCGAGACGTTATTACGATACGTCCTATTCGCTATTTCGACAGTATACACCAACGTTTATAGTCGGTACGTTAGTTGTGGTAAACATTAACAGTCGTTTCATTCTCTAGTCATATAAATCGTGCCTAAATAGCACAATCTTTTAACAGTGGCAGGTAAATCAAATTTCATATAATTCAATTTCACTATTATGAAAAAAATACCAATGAGAGGACAGCTAGATCATATTTATATACAGCGGGTTATTTGCCACTCTAAAATAAGTCAATAGTATAGATCTTAACTATAATATGTTTGTCTGTTATCGATTTTGAAATTGTTGAGAAAGTCCAATTTATATAGGTCATTAGTAAACGACTGCAAAATAAGTTGTCTAACATATATGTGTGAAGGGTCGGTAATATAGACACAGACAAACGTCTCTTTATCTTCATGTATAGTATATATAGGCATAAAACTGTGTTCTCGTATATAGTCTGCGAAATGTAATTACACTACTTTTTTGGTTAATATATTTGGTTAAAGACCAAACAGAAATCAATAAACAGCGGCAGGATACAAAAGCTACCTTGTTTATTGTCATTGAAATTGATAAAATATCGCTCTGGGAGGCGTTTCACCCAATTTGCCTCAATGTTCAGATCTATAAAGGCTCGCGCTTCTCTATATAATAGTTACATTAAACACCGTGATCCCAATTTGCGACTCTCACGAAACACTATATATAAACGATACTGAAACATATGATCGACGCGGAAAGGCCGGAGCAAATATTGTATAGGAGGCTGACTTTTTCTACAAAATTCCAGTAAATAAAAATCAGTAAAGCGCAAAGGAAATACAGATAGAGGCCTTCATTTTCGCCAATATACGGAAATTGACAACGGATCAGAAGAAACCGAGACATTCAGTTAATACGGCAAAAAGTACACTGGCTGAGAGCGGAGAACTTGAACGACAGCATATATACCAAAGGCTAAAATTTATACGAAGGCTGAATTTTAAAGCGATTGGAAAGTATCTTGTGAGGTGGACTACATATAGTTTAAATCTATCTATATGTCTACTTCGTCAGTGGTTTTCAGATATGTTTCCATGCACCAAGTACTTGTTTAGTTTAGTTTATTTTAGTTTATTAGATTTATCACTCTTTTAGATGAACTGTATACCTCAACAGGATATAGAAGCCCAGTTGATATACGATTTAAGGTCGTTATCTGAGAAGACCCGAAAGTATTACCATTTGCTGGCATTATTGCAAAGGCACTAGCACTTTCTCCTCAATTATTTTAAGACCCTGAGTGGAGGTCCGACCCAGTATACGAACCTGTTTCTCCTCACTAGACCACAACAGCTGGGTGGATACCTGAAACTCTGTTCACATTGACATTGTGTATAGGCACAGTTGAAGATCGGTGTAACCGCAAAATGATCCTAACGCCTGTTGACATTACCACAGACAGATCACAAAACTCTTACATCCCGTGCAAGACTGGAGGGAATTGAGTGGTCGTATATACCCTACCCTTCGACATTATATCGCAATAGCTTATGACTATATATGTTATACCTTACGCCTTAGTCTTAGAGCATGAAATCGAAATAACTTGTCGGAATTGTGACAAACCAATTAACATGTATACCCATGTAAAGAAAGTCAAAAGCCAAACTAAGGAATCACACGAGACCTCTCTTAATTGTTGAATTTATTCGCAGAGAATATGAAGCAGAAATATGCTTAATAATTTGGCACTCGTATACGTTCGGCTCATTATGACATGCACGTACGAAAGGGTTAGCTCTGGTGATGGAAATCTGGAAGATTTCCATGCACAGATGGCTGACTGATCGATAGTAGCAGTTCGACCTTCACACTCACGAGCTCGATTCGTGTCATGTATAGGCTCAGTATAGGACCGATCCGCAATCTGCATGAATATAATATTCCAAACATTGCAGGAAGATGTCTCCGCGGTATACTGTTAACATGCACATGGTAAAATTGAATCAAACCAATGAAGATGGCGGGCTGTTGAAATATATGTACCAGTAAAATAGGAATCACAAAAATTTATATATATGCTATATATAAATTGCTCAATTTCTGCCGCAGGAAATAGGAAACGCATATATATGCGATCACTTGCTAGAAAACAATTAGTGCATCAGACGAATATGCATCAGACGAATATGTACACAGTATATCAGATATGATATTTCGTATCTATAACACTCGGGTTATGATATCAAAGGGTTGGAGCATGTAAGAAACTAACTTGGAATTAAAAGGCTGGTCGGAGAAATGGATAGAACCGCAAATCTTACTCGACCGTTTGCATAGACGTTTTCGACAAAACAATGCATGATGGGCAATCAGGTTACGTTCGGGCTACAGAACAGTAAACTGTTTGCAAAGTAAACAGATTGTAGTGGTGCGTACTGAAAATTGTTTATGTTTTCGTGTAAACTGCAAGAATTTAACTTAAACTAAGGTAAGACAAATTACATAAACTAATCTTTAGATTTAGAGAGTAATTATTGTTATAGTCCTGGTTTTTAATAGTGGTCGTATAGGTTAGGTAAGGGCGGCAATTCGCTTATTCTGTAAGACAGTATATGAACAGTTCTGCAATTTAATGAAAATATGTAAGTTTACCGAACTACAGCACTCAATAAACATGTTTGTTAAAATATTACTATAGGTTTCAGTTTCTTTATTACGCTTATTCAGTTGTTGCTTAACTTCATTTTGTGCGCGGATCATCTTGATATATATACGCACACTCACAGGATATATTAGTACGTTTTATAGGACCAGACCATAACAATAATTACACTCCATATATTAAGTTTAGATATATAGTTTGTATTACCTTAGTTCGAGTTCCGCATTCTTATAGTAGTTATTCACGAAAATATAAACGATTTTCTACGCACCATTGCAATCTGGGCTATTTGTATACTACTCTGGATGACTGAACGTGAAAACGCCACCCAGTGAACAAATAAAGACGATATTGATGAATGACACACCGTGCGAAACGTCGTCAAATGTATAACAGATAAGTAAAGTCATTCATGTTCTTGAATTTCCGTAAAGTTCTCTCACTTCCCGTAATATAGCTTCGTTTCGTATCAGATTAACAGGGACCTAATTAAAATATATAATTATTCAAATGAATAATTTTTAGTCCCATGCAATTAAGTAATACCAACGGCGGCCTAGTTCTCATACAACGCCAGCAAGAGGATTTCCACGTGTTTATACGACGATGTCAACCTATACGGAGCTGTGAAATCTGTTACCTAAACAGCCATTTAAAACTTTGAATATCAAATATGAAGCACTATAGCTATAGTTGTTTGTGGTTTCTTTTAAACAGTTAAATTTAGATTTTTTATCTACCACCATCGCCTTTCAACTAGGTTGCTTAAGGTCCTAAATAATGGAGGATCTATCAGAACATGCCCATGAGAGTGACTGCATGAGAAATGTAGTATGTTTAGCACAGCATTTCGCAAACATCGTGCTGGTCTAGCATATTGTGAAAATGGCATCTATAACTGCCATGTAGGTTCATTCCGTATCTATGACATTCAATGCAAAAACTGGAACACGCAATGAAAATATATAGTCATTGAACATAATTATATAGTCGTTGGTGATTTTGAAATATCTAATAACTAAGGAGTTTTATTACGTCAATGGCGTTAGATCATGAACGTTGAATGTCGCATGGCTAGGGTCTTAAAATAATTGAAATTAAGATGCTACCTTTGCAACAACACCAACAAATCTTAAGACTTTCGGTTCTTCTCGGAAAAACGACCTTACATCGTATATAGGCCCTCGGATTCCCTACCAGTTGGGTTTCCGTTCACCTAGAGTGATTTATTGAATAGCCTAGCGCTTAAAACATGAGCCTCTTGCTCGGATAAAAAGAAAAACATTATCCTGCGTGATTGTCTCTAAACTCCTTTATGTGCATTTTAATTAGCCTTTATATATAGGGCCTCGTTTGTGCATGTAATTCAAAATAATCTTTTCTTCTAAACGAAGCTACAAAGGCAACTTTAGATGCACATAAAATGGATATGAAAATTTCACATATGAAAAATTTCCAATTCCACAGATGATATCTATTTCATGTATGAAGTTTTCCGATATATAAAATCTTAATATCATGTGAAATTTCCGTAAGGGACCACTCGCCAGCAGAGTTTGGATACATCCCTGCGAACGGCCATATAGTCAAATTAATTTAAAGTGAAAACGAGTCACACACGTTCAATGCTCTCAGTATACGATTGTCCAATTAACGCACATGATATTAAGGTAGGGAAGTAGAAAACAGTGTATAGCTAAGCTGATGTTGGTATGAGTACAGAGTATCAAAACAAACCGCCATGCACACATAAATATATTCTTTTATATATGCATGAAAATTACCCTTTCTGGCCTCGTTACGAAACAAAGATTCTTTGGAATTACAGACACACGAAGCAGGTCAGAAAGGCTAATTTGAATGCATATAAAAGAATATTTCATTTGGGTGCCATTATGAAATGGGTCTATATGCATCGCCTGCATCGGACATATTCAATTTAATATTTTGCAACGACACATGCATGGCATCAAAAGGTATAGGTCATGCACGAAACAAATCTGGAAGTGGTTTGAATAACGGATCGATCTGAGTTCGATTTCATATCTTATTCGACCATTCACATGGCTTAGCTCGCTGCAAGAAGATAGATTTGAATATTCAACATCATGAACTGCATATCCCCGTGGCTGAGGATGCGAGTGTTAATATAGACATCTTTTACAATCATGGCGCCATGTCATGCGTTATCAGACATATATTGCTGTAGTGAATGTGGGAGCTTGGAGTAGACAGATGATAGACGGAAGCATTACTATAACCTACGCTCTCCATTTGATCTGAATCTCGGTAGCTCAATGGTTAGATCGTCTCACTGGTATAATCAGAAGGTTACAGGTTTGCGATCCCTGTACAGGAATTATAGAGATATACTTGCATTTGTAGACTCGTTTGGGAGAATTATAGACACAAACGAGGCCCTATAAAGGCTAATTAAAACGCACATAAAGGAGTATGATATGATTTATTCGATCACGCAGGATAAGGTTGCCCCATCTATCCGAGCCAGAGGCATGTTTTAAGCGCTCTACTATTCAGTGTATCACTCTTATGTGAACGGAAAACCAACTGATAGGGAAATCCGAAGGCCTACGATTTAAGGTCGTTTTTCCGAGAAGATCCGAAAGTCTTACTATTGCTGGTGCTGTTGCAAAAGCAACGCCTTCTCCTCAATTATTTTAAGACCTTGAGTGGTGATCCATGAATCAAGGATTGAACCCGGGTTTCCAGCTCATAAACATGTGTGGTAACCATTATACCACAACAGCTGGTTTAAATGTGCTCGCCATTATGAAAGAGGTCTATTGAAGTTCGAGAGGTTCGTCTAGAGTTGGTATACAACATAATATCAGACCAAGAATGCGGCTGTGGAAATGACGCCGTTTTATTTCGTGAAGTTTGTTTAACAACGACTGAACTTGTTATACTGCAGTTGCATTAGAGTGGGGTGTTACACAAATAAATATTTTATGAAATTTGTTTCATAAAGTTTAGGATACACGAGGTGACAAATTGTGGGGGCATGTTGCTGGGACATTTCCCTTGTTGAGGATACACGAGCGGACATGTCAGAGAGGGAAAAGGAAAATAAAATAACGTTCTTTGATTGGTTTACCATGCAGTTTAATTTTGTCGCAGGGACTGGTTAGTAGTTGCTGTTTATACGATGGGACATTGTTGCGAGGAAAAAATGTTGCCCCCGCGACAAGATTTCGCATGGTGCATACGATGGGATTTGTATACCTTCCCAACCTTAACGGCTGAATCTGTTTTACTGCATTCTTATGAGAGTGGGGTGTTTCCCAAGACAATATTTCGTGAATTTGTTTCACAACAACTGAATCTCTTGCAGTGTACTGTTGTTGCATGAAATTTGTTTCACCCTGAATCTGTTGTACCATGAGTTGCATGATTGTAGCTAGGGTATCACACAAGGCTAAGTTTCAGCAAATTTGTTTCACAACGAATGAATCTGTTGTACTGCATTTGCATGATGACGGGTAATTGTTGTTATGTTTTCAGTATCGCAAGTTGCAACCACTGAATCTGTTATCTCTTCAACGCCTGAATATTTTACTCTGTAGAATTCTGAACAGTAAAATTATATTGACTGATTGGTTGATTAATTGACGACTTTATTTACAAATTCCAACATAAATCTCTTTAGATTGTACAAGTCATTCACTGTACCTATACGAATCCTTTGCTCATGTGGGAGAGGAATATTTTATCAATACAAGTGTATGAGCTTATTTGCTGAGACTTATTTACATTTGGGCTCACATTTCTGGGCTTCTGTTTGTGTTTGTTAAAATCTGTTAAATCTCATTCGAAAGCCGCACATTCTTATCAGCTTAGACTGAATTGGATTTGCTTCCTTTGAAAGATCTCTCGAAGCGATAAAGAAATGTATTACGTCATTACGACTTCGTATAACATTTGTTTGACTGAATTTGAGGTTGTAAAAATGCCCGTAATGCGTATTAAAAAATTAAGGTTTTGCTAATGTGACGTCATGTTCTTGGTAAAGTGGTCAGTGTTGGCAGAAATGCAAAAAATTAAGCTTCTTCCTGGCGTTATTTTTGTAACCGCTATTTCAAACACACAACTACACAATACAAGGCTCCACAATATATCTAGCACAACAGTAAGAAATAGAACGCTTACCAGCATGACGTCACGGTCGTATTCAAAATGGCGGTCCAACTGTCTGTTTTTAGATGGTTTATTCAATGTTTAGAATGTGTTTCCACATTGGCATTTTTTTGTAAATATTGTGTGAAAAAATGCTTCTATAAATATTAGTTTTAATCTATTCATATTTTATATGTATATATATATTCTTGTATTTATTTTTAACGTTTGATCTTCATGTATATATACATCTAAAATAATTCTACTTGTATTTATTGTCGAGCGTTTTGAGTAACCACTCGCTTTCGACCTGAAAAAAACAATCTTATCATGGTCTTCAATATTTCAAGCTCATAAAATTCAGTTATGTAAACTATAACCTTTAATTTTTAATTTTTAATTTTAAAACATTTTATATAGCGCAAATAATCATAAAAATGTTCAGATGCGCTGTTAATAAATACAATCAGTTTAAAAAATATCTAAAACTAAATTATCTAAAAACAAAACAATACTAGTACACTATAGATTATTATAAGCATTACGAAATAAAAAATCTTCAAGTTTTTCCTAAAAGCATCATAATTAGTAATGTTCCTTATATCCACCGGTAAAGAATTCCATTCACATGGTGCTGCTGAGCTGAATGATCTTGCACCAAGTGTCGAGAGGAATCTTGTTGGAGGAACAGCAAGAAGAAGTTCTTCATTAGATCTTAAGTTATAGCAAGACTGTTTTTTAACTTGCATTAGATCAGATATGTAGGTTGGAGCCTGCACCGTGAATGGCTTTGAATGTAATGGTCAGTATCTTAAAAATAATTCGTTGTTTTACAGGAAGCCAGTGAAGATGTATAAGGAATGGAGTGATATGTTTAAAGCGAGAAACTTGACATGTGGTTCTGGCAGCTGCATTCTGTAATCTCTGCAATTTAGCTATTTGGTATACAGGAAGGCCATAGTACAGGCTGTTACAATAGTCAAGACTACATTTAACAAATGCATGGACCAAGGTAGCACATGATTCAGTCGTAAGGAACTTCCTAATTCTTCTAATGTTATGTAAATAGAAGAAGGAAGTTTTGCAGATCTTATTAATTTGCATTTCTAGAGATAATTTGGGATCCATCCAAATTCCAAGATTCTTTACTGAAGTTGCAGGTGTAATACAAGAGTTTCCAACAGATACATGGTCGATGGATTATTTTGCAAGTTGCTGACGTGTTCCAATGATCCATGAACTCAGTCTTCCCCTCATTCATCTTTAGTTTGTTTTCAACCATCCAATCCTGGATATCTTTGGTACATTTTTGAATTATATTCACAGCCTCAAGTTCAGTGGCAGCATTTCCAGCTTTAAATGAAAGATACAATTGAGTATCATCCGCATACGCATGGCATTGAGGCAGATGCTTGTCTATGGTACGAAATAGGTCACTAGCGTAAATGATAAACAATAAAGGGCCTAAACAGGAACCCTGTGGTACACCACATGTGAGTTTGAAATTTTGAGATAGACCACCATCAACTGACACGCGCTGACTTCGGTTGGACAGATAATCTTTTGAGACTATATTGTCAGATTAGATTGTCAGAGACTATATAATACGAATGGATCTACGAAGCAAATCTCAAATATACTGCATATATGAATTGTTAAAAAAGCCTTTTTCGTAGCTTCACGAAAATAGAATTGCCATGTTTTCAAAAAACTTAGGTTGTTAGCTTAATGTTTACATATTTTTCATTTTTTCGAGGTTTACAACATAGGCATATTAGTTCTCGTTATATTAGCATTTAATTGGTTTAATTGGTGTTGGAACTTTTCGTTTTGCTGTAATGCTTTTTATCCCAGTCAAATGCCATATTTTGCTCCCTTAGGGGTCACACCAAACCCAAAGATTGGTGGAGCGCGGTCAAGAAGATTAGTGGAATGGATCCTCTTTCAAAATCCAATATATTTTCAAATTTGCAAGTAGACGAGCTTACAAACTTGTCAGCCGTTGAATGCCTCTAATTATGTGTGTACCTCAGATGACACGAATAACGCCAGTTCTATGCTGTCGGTGTCAGAGGAAGAGGTCTACAAATGTTTAAAATCGCTCAATCCAAGGCATGACATTCCATCTTGGATCCTTAAAGAATTCGCAGAATTACTTTCGCTACCAGTCAGCAAGATTTTGAATTGTTCATACGAAGAACAACATTTACCTCCAATCTGCAAAATGGCCAATACTGTTCCAATTCCAAAGTCTACACCAGTACAAAGTATTAATAAACATCTTCGTCCAATCTCCTTTTTTAAACGCCTATTCTATCAAAAATAGCTGAATAATTTGTGATTAGAGAACACTTGAAGTTGCGCTGGAAGCAACTCAGGGCAGCGGGGGCAGAATCTTGAAAAAGGGCACTTACACCTTACTTGGAAAACAAGCGAAAGGAAATTTTCATTTAGTAGCACAAGCCGTCTAACTGTCTTTTTTATTTAATATCTATTACTACACTCACAGTAAACGTTTGTCAATAAAAATATTTAATAATTAATGCTAAGTGGAATGATATATGTAACATAATAACCAATCAGCATTGTCCTAAACTCATCCTATAGTGAGATGAAACTTCCAACATTGTGGAAAAAGGCTTATATATAACAAGTCCCCGAACAAATGCCCATTACTGACATTAATAAACATTTAAGTCCCATATCCCTTACTACAACCGTCTCCAAAATTGCTGAATAATTCGTCGTCGATGGATTTCTTGCCCCTGCTGTGCTGAAATGCATTAATCCTGATCAATTTGGTGCCTTACATTCATGCCCTTATATCAATGATTCATAACTGGTCTGAAGCTACGGATGGCACCGGTGCCTCCATAAGAGCTGTCCTTTTTTATAAAGCTTTTGACCTTATTGACCATGGCCTGTTAGTTGCGAAAATTAAACAACTCGAACTCCCAGAGAATATCTCTAACTGGATTATTGATTTCCTCATGAACCGACAACAGTGTGTCAAATTATCGTCAGATTGTTTCTCTGACTGGGCTGATATCCCTTCTGGTGTACCACAGGGATCAAAGTTAGACCCCTGGCTCTTCCTAATCATGATTAATGATCTAAGGGTTCCTGATGTTTCTTAGTTTATGGAAATATGTGGATGATACAACCATTTCAGAAATAATTCCGAAGAAATGTACCTCCAAAATACAAACCTCTGTAACTAAAGTCCAACAATGGTAAAATGAGAACATGCTCCAACTGAATGAAGACAAGTGTCAGGAATTATGTATAATATCCTTCTCTAAACAAGCAAAAAACTTCGCACCAATAATTATTAATGGGAAACCAATTCCATCAGTGGAATAGGTAAAGGTTCTTGGTTTAACCATCAGTAACAACTTGAAATGGAATGATCATATCAATGCCATCATAAAGAAAGCTAATCAACGAATCGATCTCATTGTACAACTTAAACTTGCAAATATCCCGCCATCAAAAATTGT
Organism: Chrysogorgia sp. JL179-B06; assembly: GCA_035772405.1. NCBI lineage: Eukaryota > Metazoa > Cnidaria > Anthozoa > Scleralcyonacea > Chrysogorgiidae > Chrysogorgia > Chrysogorgia sp. JL179-B06. The sequence goes on from JAYKKM010000329.1 coordinate 1,192,708, forward strand.
TCAATTTTATGCTACATGCATCAGGCCATTATGCGAATATGCTGCTCCTGTATTCCATCATGCTATCCTTGACTATCTTGACAATGCCATCGAATATGTTCATAAGAGAGTTCTCTCCATCATCTACCCTGGAACATCCTATAATCAAAGCACGACTTTCATCATTATATACACGTCGTCAACGGGCATGTCTTAAACTATGCTTCGAAGTTAAATCACCTACTCATAATTTGTATAACCTACTACCACCAAAAACTACTCATTACTCACACTTACAGCACAAGGAATAATAACGTATTTTTATATTGCCGAAATTCAAGACGAACCGCTTTAAAAACAGTTTTATTCCAGCCTGCATCTAATGATATTAATGATAGTTTTTAACATTTTCTTTCGTTTGTATAGTTATCTGTAGATTTCAATTCTGTAGTTACTAGTTTACATAATATCTGTTTAAAACTCTGTAATTATTCTAATGCATGTCATTTTCTTGTAACAATGCAATTCAGCCTTTTGGCTGCTATGTTGTTATTTTAATAAACTCTAACTCATAATAATATATTAATATATTTTAATATTTAACAAATAGAAAATGTTTGCGTCAGTTGCTTTCCTCTGTGTAACCAAATTACACAATTACCACGACGACCAGCGACTATTATAGTTTGGGCTCGTTCCTCCTCATTTTCCTCATTACACATCTTGCTCGTAAATTTAAACGTTTTTCCTTTCAGAATTTGGGCAGTATAAATTTTAACTTAGAGTGATAAAATTAATTCAAAACGAAGTATAAGATATTGTAATCGTACCAAAGTGCACACGGCTGCCCGCGCGTGCCCCCGTAAGCAAAGGGAAGCGGGGCAGCGGCCCGTGGCTCCGGGTTAACCTTTCATGTTACGCCATTACCAAATTGAATAATATTTTTTATAATAAAAACACGGTCTTGCTTCTTTAGTTATCTTTAGTTCCTTAGCTCTTTAGTTATCTTTAGTTCCTTAGTTATCTTTAGTTCCTTTGTTCCTTAGTTATAATAATAATATTATAATAATAATATTTAATTCTTATATAGCGCTTCTTCCATAAATGCCCAGAGGCGTTTTACAATTTATGATATAATATTAGGTATCTTACAAGTAAAATTACATACAATCAGTTTCTAATAGTTAAAAAGTTATATACAAGTCTTACCAATTATTAAAATATATTAGATCAAGTCCGTGTAAGCATTTCTAAACAAATGTGTCTTCAGTTCAGATTTAAAACAATCTAGTTTTCGCATAGTCTTAGACTTTGTGGTAGATTATTCCACAACAATGGTGCAGACACTGAAAAGGACCTTCTGCCACAGGATTCTAGATTGTACTTTGGGACTACTAACCTCCTATCTAATGATGATCTAAGATTACGTTTGGGCACATAAACTTCTAACAAGTTCATAATGTATTTTGGCGCTAGTCCAGCTAGGGAATTATATGTCATTAACATTATCTTATACATAATCCTTTCTCTGATTGGCAACCAATGCAAATCATACAGTACTGGTGTTATATGATCCCTTTTCCTTGTTAAAGTAATAATCCTAGCTGCAGCATTTTGAACCTTCCGAATTCGATCTAAAAGAGTGTTTGATACTCCATACAATAGTGCATTTCCAAAATCCAATCGTGATGTAATCAAGATGATTTAAAACTGAGATATTTCCTTATTTTGCTTATTTTTCTTAAATAGTAGAATCCCGATCTGCAGACCGTTATCACATGCGTTTCCATGGTTAAATGTAAGTCCATTATGACCCCAATGTTCCTTGCTTTGGGAGAAAGATGAATTATGTCACCACACACAGCTATTAAAGATAAAAATGGATAGGGTCGATGAAGAGCAGATAGTAACATTATCTCAGTTTTATCACTATTTAGCTTTAGTTTATTCAGGGTGAGCCACTCATCCAATATACAAATACACTCTTCGATCTTTAGCTTTGCCTCCAAAGTCGTCAGCATAGAGATGGAAGTCAATGCCCAGTGATCGAATGAGATTTCCAATTGGCGCTATGTACAACGAGAAAAGCATTGGTCCCAGAATGCTACCCTGCGGAACACCAGTTCTAGAAGTCCTTTCAGTAGATTTACCCCCAGAGACATGTACCATATACGTTCTATCAGAGAGATATGACTTAAACCACTCATGAGACTTTCCCACGACCCCGTACATAGAAGAGAGGCGATTCAATAGTATTTCGTGGTCCACAGTATCAAAAGCAGCGGAGAGGTCAAGAAGCACTAAAATCACAGAATGTTGGTTGTTATTAATGCTGTCTCAGTGCTGTAATGTTTTTTGTAGGCAGATTGTAGAGATTCACCCTGGTTATTCTCCTTGATAAATTGATCCAACTGAGTTGCTACCACCTTCTCTGTGCATTTTGATACCAACTTAAAATTCGAAATTGGACGGAAGCTGCAAAATTCATCCGTAGTAAGGTTGTCTTTTTTAAGTCGTGGATCAAGAGCAGCACATTTCAAGGCAGACGGTACAGTAGCTGTTTCGATTGAACTGTTAACTATGTTGGTAATAACTGGAAATAGTTCAGTTGAGCATTCATTTAAGACCTTCGCAGGGATTGGGTCAAGAACACATGATTTCTTAGCCAATTTTCTCGTGAGTACAGTCAGCTGTCCAGTAGTTACAGGCGAAAAAGATGCAAGCGTTGCATTTTTTGGTAGTGAAGTTGTCTCGGTGGTAAGAAGGCGTGTTAGGTTTGTAGATTTTGCTAACAAGTCATTTCTGATAACATCAACCTTATTGTTGAAAAAGTCTGCAAACATATTTGCAAGTTGGTTAGACGAAGGACATGGTGGATATCTTTTTTATCTACTGTCTGTTGATTTTTTTAAACATGTTGTCGATTTTCTTAAAAAGTTCTCCTTGATCTGATCCACATTCGTTTATCATCTCCTTATAGTATTCGGTCTTAGCAGTTGAGATCAGCCTATTCACAACAGCGCACTGTTGAGTATACAGCTCTTTATCTACCATAAGTCGAGTAGTCCTCCATCGTCGTTCCAAGTGCCTCCTAACGATCTTCTGTTCTCGAATCTTAGGAGTATACCAAGGAGTAACAGGACGTAGTGTTATTGTCTTACTTTTAATAGGTGCATGGATATCCAACAATGCATTGAGTGTGCTTTCATAGGAGTCAACAAGGTTTGAGGTACAGTTACTAGATCTTTCAAGTAGAACAGATTCTTTTATATTAGCACGAAACAAATCGAAATCAATCGATTTTATGTTTCTAAAACACTTGCTTCTTTATAAGAGGTGGTTTAGCAAGGAAGAGTTTGCAATTTACAGCTGAATGGTCAGAGATAGCAGGATCAAACACATCTACGTTGGTTACAAATTTGTCGTATGATCTTGTTAATATTAAATCCAGGGTATGGCCTTTCTTGTGAGTAGCAGTACATACATGGTTTCTATAGTCAAATGATGTAATTAAACTGAGAAACCTTTTTGCCAGCGTATTGTTTACGTCATTTACATGAAAATTAAAATCTCCCGCTAAGAGAACATTTCCACTACCACATTCTGGAACAAGTTTGTCAAGTAGGTTAGTGAATTCGCTGAAAAAGGTTGACTCATTCGAATTATTGTTTTTTGACGATGGAGGTCGGTATATAATTATAATTCTTATAGACTTCGATCCAGATTTCATGATCAGATCCATATGTTCAAAGGATTTAAACTTTTCAGTGGTAGAATTTTTCTTAAATTGTAGAGACCTATACACAACAGCAACTCCACCACCACGAGTTTCTCTTGGGACATGAAGAAATGCATAGCCATCTGGAGTAGTCTCATTTATTTCCATTTCACTAATATTTCCAGGAGAAAGCCAGGTTTCTGTTAACGCTAAGATATCCACCTTGCGGTCTACAATATAGTCATGTACAAGTGAGGCTTTATTTTTTAACGATCTGGTATTCAGTAGACTAAAGTGTATCGCTCGACTTGGTTTGAAAGGCAGATCCATAGGTGTGCGACTAATCGTAATCAGGTTATTTCGTATGGGTCGTCTATAAGAAGTGATCACATTCCTACGCTGTGTTGATATTCTAGTTTGAATGGGATAGCAATGCCCATTGTCCCAATGCTCATTAGTATTCAAAACCGAGCAATAATTGTTCATACCCTCTTGATAACTTGTAAAATTGTATTTCCTCACTCTCGAGTAGATACCACTTGTCTGAAACTGATCAGGACTCCCTAAACTTGATCTATATTGATAGGGCAAAGAGTTCAGGGCCAGATACTTTGACGATAGTAGATCTGTTTGTAAAAAACAAATCGATTGCGGTATTGTTGTTATAGAAGACAAGTGTAAGCCATCTGATTCTTTGTATTTCGTTTTCAACTCCGAAAATGGTCCAGGATTCGGCGATATATCCATACAAACCGTTAAATCAGTAACAAAAAGTGTAGAGGGAAGCGCCAAACATGTAGACCCATGCTTAGAATGCTTGACTAAGGCAGACGATGTAGTATATTGTGTTTCTAAATTCTGTCTCCTCACAACAACACGAACGCCAAGATGAAAATGTTTACTTTCAGTATGCGTTGAAATCAGGTCATCGGTACCCAATCCATCAATATCCCTTAAGTAGAAGTACTTAGGAACATTACACAATCCACCAAATAGTATCTTGTTATCAATTAGAACTAAAATTAGAAGAATTACTGGGAGCTTTGAAATTTCACCAGCCATCGGCGGATATGCTAAGTAATTGCTCTAGTTATCTTTAGTTCCTTAGTTCTTTAGTTATCTTTAGTTCCTTAGTTCTTAGTTCTTTACTTATCCTTAGTTCCTTAGTTCCTTAGTTCTTTAGTTATCTTTAGTTCCTTAGTTCCTTAGTTATCCTTAGTTCCTTAGTTCTTTAGTTATCCTTAGTTCCTTAGTTATCTTTAGTTCCTTCGTTCTTTAGTTATCTTTAGTTCCTTAGTTCTTAGTTCTTTAGTTATCCTTAGTTCCTTAGTTCCTTAGTTCTTTAGTTATCCTTAGTTCCTTAGTTCCTTAGTTCTTTAGTTATGCTTAGTTCTTTAGTTAACTTTAGTTCCTTAGTTCTTTAGTTATCTTTAGTTCCTTAGTTCCTTAGTTATCTTTAGTTCCTTAGTTCTTTAGTTATCCTTAGTTCCTTAGTTATCTTTAGTTCCTTAGTTCTTTAGTTATCCTTAGTTCCTTAGTTATCTTTAGTTCTTTAGTTATCCTTAGTTATCCTAGTTATCCTAGTTATCTTTAGTTCCTTAGTTATCTTTAGTTCCTTAGTTCTTTAGTTATCTTTAGTTCTTTAGTTATCCTTAGTTCCTTGGTTATCTTTAGTTCCTTAGTTCGTTAGTTATCCTTAGTTCCTTAGTTCTTTAGTTATCTTTAGTTCTTTAGTTATCTTTAGTTCTTTAGTTATCCTTAGTTCCTTAGTTATCTTTAGTTCTTTAGTTATCCTTAGTTATCCTAGTTATCCTAGTTATCTTTAGTTCTTTAGTTATCTTTAGTTCCTTAGTTCCTTAGTTATCTTTAGTTCCTCAGTTCTTTAGTTATCCTTCGTTCCTTAGTTCTTTAGTTATCTTTAGTTCCTTAGTTCTTTAGTTATCTTTAGTTCCTTAGTTCTTTAGTTATCTTTAGTTCCTTAGTTCCTTAGTTATCTTTAGTTCCTTAGTTCTTTAGTTATCCTTAGTTCCTTAGTTCCTTAATTATCATTAGTTCCTTAGTTCTTTAGTTATCTTTAGTTCCTTAGTTCTTTAGTTATCTTTAGTTCCTTAGTTATCTTTAGTTCCTTAGTTCTTTAGTTATCCTTAGTTCCTTAGTTCTTTAGTTATCTTTAGTTCCTTAGTTCTTTAGTTATCTTCAGTTCCTTAGTTCCTTAATTATCTTTAGTTCCTTAGCTCTTTAGTTATCCTTAGGTCCTTAGTTCCTTAGCTATCTTTAGTTCCTTAGTTCTTTAGTTATCCTTAGTTCCTTATTTCCTTAGTTCCTTAGTTCTTTAGTTATCCTTAGTTCCTTAGTTCCTTAGTTGTTTAGTTATCTTTAGCTCCTTAGTTCCTTAGTTATATTTAGTTCCTTAGTTCTTTAGTTATCTTTAGTTCCTTAGTGCTTTAGTTATCTTTAGTTCCTTAGTTCTTTAGTTATATTTAGTTCTTTAGTTATCCTTAGTTCCTTAGTTATCTTTAGTTCCTTAGTTCTTTAGTTATCTTCAGTTCCTTAGTTCCTTAATTATCTTTAGTTCCTTAGCTCTTTAGTTATCCTTAGGTCCTTAGTTCCTTAGCTATCTTTAGTTCCTTAGTTCTTTAGTTATCCTTAGTTCCTTATTTCCTTAGTTCCTTAGTTCTTTAGTTATCCTTAGTTCCTTAGTTCCTTAGTTGTTTAGTTATCTTTAGCTCCTTAGTTCCTTAGCTATATTTAGTTCCTTAGTTCCTTAGTTTTCTTTAGTTCCTTTGTTCTTTAGTTATCTTTAGTTCCTTAGTTCTTTAGTTATATTTAGTTCTTTAGTTATCCTTAGTTCCTTAGTTATCTTTAGTTCCTTAGTTCTTTAGTTATCTTTAGTTCCTTAGTTATCTTTAGTTCCTTAGTTCTTTAGTTATCTTTAGTTCTTTAGTTATCCTTAGTTCCTTAGTTATATTTAGTTCCTTAGTTCTTTAGTTATCTTTAGTTCCTTAGTTCCTTAGTTATCTTTAGTTCCTTAGTTCTTTAGTTATCTTTAGTTCTTTAGTTATCCTTAGTTCCATAGTTATTTTTAATTCCTTAGTTCTTTAGTTATCCTTAGTTCCTTAGTTCTTTGTTATCTTTAGTTCCTTAGTTATTTAGTTATCTTTAGTTCTTTAGTTATCTTTAGTTCTTTAGTTATCCTTAGTTCCTTAGTTATCCTAGTTATCTTTAGTTATTTAGTTATCTTTAGTTCCTTAGTTCCTTAGTTATCCTTCGTTCCTTAGTTCTTTAGTTATCTTTAGTTCCTTACTTCTTTAGTTATCTTTAGTTCCTTATTTCTTTAGTTATCTTTAGTTCCTTAGTTACTTAGTTATCTTTAGTTCCTTAGTTCTTTAGTTATCTTTAGTTCTTTAGTTCTTTAGTTATCTTTAGTTCCTTAGTTATCTTTAGTTCCTTAGTTCTTTAGTTATCCTTAGTGTTGGTTTCGAAACGCTAAGCTTAAGGTAGTTAAATGTCATCAACGCAAGATATTTATAGCGATAGTTCAGTGCTTGCGGAGCGGAAACTCTAGTGGCGCGACTGCATGTCGCTATGCGCTTTAGCGATTGCGTGAGAGTTAGGAATGTTAATTCAAGTACGTTTTCTTGGCTACAATAACTACCCTCTCATTCTTGGTAAGTCAGTTCTAGTGTGGACGCTATTGTGATAGCAACTGCTTGGCATTTGGCCATTATCTTCAATCTGCGCTAGTGATTCAACTTCTAATAATTATTCAAGCCTATATTCAAGTCTAATTTGGTGCGTGTGTAAACCAAAGTGAGTACCTTAGCTATTTCTTCTTTGCTATATGAACATTGGTTTGTTTCAGTTAGGCCATAATTCGTTGTTCGATAATTATATTGACAATACGTTCATTAGTTAATGTTGTATTCTTTGTAGTTATAACTGCATGCTTTGTTATATTTACGCAATGTTAATCGTAGTATTGTACGTATAGTTATTCTTAATTATCGTGTTATTTAGTTCGAACCTACAATTTTCAATCGACAATTCTAAATCTACAATTATCAATCTGCAATCGTCAACATTGTTCTACAATCTACATAACGTGAACATTACCGGATTCAATCAAATAGACTGCTTTAAAACTCTGAAATCTACGTTTATTAAAGGAACATAATTCAACTGTCTCCGTGTTCACGCTGTTGTCAACTGTCAATAATTTTGTCGAGTTCGATTTATCCTACGCACCTCTCTACCTAAACGTGATCCAATTGGATGCTAAAGTATCGTTGATATTTATTCTGTCCTTGCGGATTATACTTAGTTCCTTAGTTCTTTAGTTATCTTTAGTTCCTTAGTTCTTTAGGTATCTTTAGTTCCTTAGTTGTTTAGTTATCCTTAGTTCCTTAGTTATCTTCAGTTCCTTAGTTCTTTAGTTATCTTCAGTTCCTTAGTTCCTTAATTATCTTTAGTTCCTTAGCTCTTTAGTTATCCTTAGTTCCTTAGTTATCTTTAGTTCCTTAGTTCTTTAGTTATCCTTAGTTCCTTATTTCCTTAGTTCCTTGGTTATCCTTAGTTCCTTAGTTCCTTAGTTGTTTGGTTATCTTTAGCTCCTTAGTTCCTTAGTTATATTTAGTTCCTTAGTTCTTTAGTTATCCTTAGTTCCTTAGTTATCCTAGTTATCTTTAGTTCCTTAGTTCTTTAGTTATCTTTAGTTCCTTAGTTATCCTTAGTTCCTTAGTTCCTTAGTTATCTTTAGTTCCTTAGTTCTTTAGTTATCTTTAGTTATGCTTAGTTCCTTAGTTATCCTAGTTATCTTTAGTTCTTTAGTTATCTTTAGTTCCTTAGTTCCTTAGTTATCTTTAGTTCCTTAGTTATCTTTAGGTCCTTAGTTATCTTTAGTTCTTTAGTTATCCTTAGTTCCTTAGTTATCTTTAGTTCCTTAGTTCCTTAGTTATCGTTAGTTCCTTAGTTCTTTAGTTATCCTTAGTTCCTTAGTTATCTTTAGTTCCTTAGTTCTTTAGTTATCTTCAGTTCCTTAGTTCCTTAATTATCTTTAGTTCCTTAGCTCTTTAGTTATCCTTAGTTCATTAGTTCCTTAGTTATCTTTAGTATTGAGGTTAGGGTTAGGATTAGTAGTTCTAAAAATGTGAAGGTCCTTTTGAGTCATCCCTTTTAGCCTTCACCGTTCAAAAGATACAGTATCATCGGCGGGAGATGACAAGTTCGTAAATGGCGTCAAAAGGTAAACCCGTTTTCCCTTTTTGTGTCTACTGGATGAAAATCCAGTAGCACACTATGTCATCGGCTGGGTTTAGCACTTCTTTTCTTGGGGTGGTCATATCGTCACGTGACACGAAGCTGTTACGGAGATTTGGCGGATGTTTACGGATAGACCCCACATGCGATGATGCGACAGCGAATTCTAAATTCATCGGATTTTACTCCGTGAATTTGTCGAAAATATAAGGATTCTTTGCGGTTTTTCGACATTCAGGGTAAGTAAATATGATCTTTAAGACATACATTTTCATTTAAGGTTCTAATGAAGTGACGGTAGCGTATATTTTTATTTACGGGTCGTAAACGGACTTCGTCAAGCTATATTTACGGCAGTTTCCTAGAATTCAATGAAACGCTGTACATAAATATCTCAGGGGCGTAGGAAGCTTTGTAAACTTGGGGAGGAGGGCGACCAAAGCACAATTTTCGTTGTACCTGGCAGTGGCGAAGCTAGTCCCAAATGGGTGGTCATGATAACTATTAATCCGAGCTCCGTAGGCGTGAGGATTTCTAGGAGGGTCCGGGGGTATGCCCCCCCGAAAAATTTTGTAATTTAGATTCCCGCAAATGGCATTTCCTCCATTCTGAGCGGTGATTTTTCAGTTCAGAAGTTTATAAAATTTCATATTTTGGACTGTGGTGGCCCCAAGCAGGCCCCAAACAATGATACATCCTGCTCTCCCGCTGCGAGCAGTGGGCTCCAATCAAATATATTCCCGGGAACCACTGACAACATATATTAATGCAATGGTCAGCGAGTCCGACATGGATATTCCGGACGTTTTTTCAACCGGGGCTACCTTTTAGCCTCAATCATTCCGCGATTTCCGCCCTTCTGCTTAGTTAGAAAAGAAAGCCTGCTAGAGTAGGGCTGCATAAACTAGAGAAACATTAGGACGTTGGTTTAGTGAAACACTCGGGTTAACATGCAAATATATTGTGATTATTATTTTTAATTACTGAACATGACAGTTCTGTTAGAACATTAATAGGAAGATGTTGTTTTCGAACTTCTACTTTCAAATTCAATTTTTTTGCTGCAATTTTTCTTTCAAATTCAATTATTTTTGGGGGGGACGAAAGCTATTCCGGCCCCCCTTTTATAATATTGGGGGGCCGCCCCACCCCTCCCCGGCCCCCCTGCTTCCTACGCCCCTGAAATATCTTGTTCGTTTCTCGGTTTTAAATTTTAACAAAGCATTTTTATCACTTTTATATGTCCTTCAGGTGACAACGTGCTGTATATTTATGAGGTTTTATTCTCACAGGAGCCATTGTGTTTGCACTGACTCAATTTATATATTTAATATATATATTTTCGTTTAAATTGTTACGTTTATTTTGTTAAATTTACTTTGTTTTAAGACATAATATAAAATCCAAAAGAAGCATTTATAATGTTATATAATTTATACAGAAATTGTTGATATTAAAACAAGACTCCCGCTAGGCGTAGCTCAGGCTACTTTAGCCTGTGCAGGCTAGGGCTATACTTTGGCATAATTGAAGACTAAACAGCTTCAAGAAACATTATTTCTTCCCAAAACCAACATTTTGAACCAGAAACATATTTATAATTTTAGCGCATATATAATTTGAGCATGCTCGCCTCATTTACGGCCAGTCATTATTTATGAGTATTATACTGGGTTGGGTAAAAAATTAATCTTGGGTGATGAAGTATTTTGCCCTTATTTCTATGGGCTATGAAATTTTTTTGTTCATCAAGTGTAACATACAATAAGAAGTATACACACAATAAAAAGTGTATAATAAAAAGTGCAACACACAATTAATAAGATGAGCACAAGCACACATAAAAAAATGTTTGTGTTTTTATTGAGACAGAAAAAACAAAACCATAAATTTTCTTACGGTATTGCTGTTCATGTGTGAAACAGGATTCTAAACGTTCCGAGATGTGACTGTCTTACCAGTGTGTAAATGCACCAGCCATTCAACTTCCACTACAACATGCATTTCCATATTTCATATTGGATGTGCCAATTATGTCACAAAAGGATCAACCAGGTATTAAATTCACAAATTATGCTTGTTTGGACATGCAGGCTTCAACATTTTTTATTCCCTGATAGAGCGGATCAAGCAAATATTATAATAGTTTTAAAATATTCCCAACCCAGTGAACCCTATAAATAATGACCAGTCCCGCTTAGTGTTGGACAATTGACAAATTACAGTGATGTCATGATTAGCTAGCAAACTCAGATACCGAGCCAGGACAAAAATCAATAATCAGGGATAAAAATCAGTTTGAAAGGTGTGTACAATGTAGCTGGCTGTGCAGACCAACTAACATGCAGTTGGCAAACAACAATTTATTGGAGTTGCTCTGTTGAATGAATGAAAATAATATTTAATGAGGAAGCTCTCATCACATTACGTGGTTTTCAGAGAGGTCCTACAAAGTACATTACATAATCACAACAAACAAAAATAATACATATAAATAAAAGAAAACTAACATAAAGTATTATAGGTATTTGAAAACAAGCATTAGATTATACAAAAATAGCCTTTTTTACACTTGACCTAAATAAAGGAAAGGCCTCGATTTCACGTATGGAAAGTACTAAGTTATTCCAGTCTTTAAAAATATGGTAAATAAATTGCTGTTGACCCCAATTACGTTTTGCCAATGGCAAACGAATATCATTACGTCTTCTAGTTCCGTAGTTATGTATATCTCTATTTAATTTTACATCAAAAACATAGTTAAAGTGTCCATGTAAATACTTAAATGCCATAATAACTCTATGTAGTAGACGGTGCTTGTCTAATGTTTTCCAACCCAATTTGACCAGAGCTTCAGTGGCAGAGGAGCGGATAGGTACATCTAGAACAGTCTTAGCCGCTTTATTTTGTAATATTTGTAGTTGATTCATTAGGACAACATTATTCTTATCGCCCCATACAAAGTCCGCATAGTTAAAGAGAGGACTAATGAGACTATTGTATAGGGTGATTCTTGCATGTAGTGGCAAAAATTGCTTCACACGTCTAATAACGCCAAGTCTTCGACTGATCTTATTGTGAAGTAAGTCAACATGGTCAGTCCATGACATATTTTGATGAATAATGACACCAAGATATTTAAAAGACTCTGTTCTCGTTAAACTCTTGTCGGTTTGATTTACATAAATGATTAAATCTTTAACATTCTTAAGCTTTTGGCTACTTCCAAACACCATAAATTTACATTTGGAAGTGTTCAATGTTAGTAGATTATCAAAGAACCAGTTGGAAAGTGTGGCCAGATCTGCATTCAACTTGGACTCAAGGACATTAACATCGTTAGTGGAATAGTATAGAACTGTATCATCTGCGTATAAGATCACATTACTCTGTAGATTGCATGATGGTAGATCGTTCACGTAAACAATAAAGAGCAGAGGCCCTAATAAGCTGCCCTGAGGCACACCTATAGTCATGGGCACAGTACGCGATATAACAGTACCAACAACAGTGGCTTGGCTTCTCTCAATTAAATATGAATTGAACCAATCTATGGAATCATGATCAAGACCGAGCGATTTAAGTTTATTCAATAGTATGGTATGGTCTACAGTGTCAAAAGCCTTTGACAGATCTAAAAAAACTGCGCCCGTTATGCGACCAGCATCCATATTATTAAGAATATTGTCCGTAAAATGTGCCAAGGCAACTCCTGTCGAGAGCTTTGGTCGAAATCCAAATTGATTCGTAGTGATCAACTTATTTTCATTTAGATAACTATACAGTTGGTTGTGGACAGCTTTCTCCAGAATTTTGCTCAGTGTAGGCAAGACAGTGATGGGCCTGTAGTTGTTAGGATCGCATCTATCACTAGACTTGAATAAAGGTGTTACTTTTCCTTGCTTCCATATTGCTGGAAAAATTTTGGTAGTCAAAGATCGATTAAATAACTTAGTGAGACTATTTGCTATGATGTCGGCGGAGTCCTTAAGAAGGCGAGAACTAATCCCATCTAGACCAATAGCTTTGTTTGATTTAAGAAGTCTGAGTTGACCAAGGACAAACTCTTCACTTATTGGTTGAAATGTAAATTTATCCGCTGCACTGTCGTTAGACGGAGTGGAAGCACTAGTGACAGTAGTTGTTCGAGTAAGACATTTCAACTTATTTGCCAACTTAACGCCTATAGTAGCAAAGTGTTCATTAAAAATATTAGCCATTGATTTATCATCAGAGTATGTCATTCCATTAGACCCTACGGAGGCTATCCGGGCACCTTTCTTCCGTGATGTCACTTCATTTAGTGTTTTCCAAAGCGCAGAGGAATTATGCTTATTTTCGTTTATAAGATTGGAGAAATAATCTGATTTACAGCGTCGTGTTTCTTTGTTTACAAAGTTCTTTTGTTTCTTGTACACAGCCCATTGTTCCTCTGTGTTAACCTTGACAGCTTTTTTGTGAAGGTGGTCACGCTTTTGCATCTCATTACTAAGCTCTACATTCATCCATGGATGATGAACCCCTTTGACTCTTGTTTTCTTAAGTGGAGAATGATGATTTGACACCTCAGTAAATAGCGTATTCCAAGCATTTACTGCATCGTTTATATCAGACTCATTATCGACCAAGTTCCAGTCAATATCCTTTAAATCATTTAAAAAAGAGCTCTTTAAATAGTGTTTGTATGAACGGAATTCAATAAATCTCCCGGGAGCTTTCGGACATCCAGCTTTAAGCACGCAAAAGATAAGTGAATGATCACTCAATGATAAGTGAATGACTCCTTTATCCACAACTCGATGACAGGTATTCGAAAAAAGTAGATCGATTAAGCTTTTCGAACTCGCTGTTATTCGTGTAGGTTGTGTAATAAGCTGTTCTAAATCATGTTCGTTTGCCATTCTCATTAACTTTCGTTTTGCTGATGTATTTGCACCCGCATAGTTTACGTTGAAATCACCAAGCATGACCAGCTCAGCTGAGTCAGGGATATTAAGTAATGATTCATGTAGTTCTTCAATAAAATGTTCAAGTTGGTTATCCGGAGCTCGATAGACTGACCAAATAAACAATTTCTTGCACTTGGGCCGAGATATCTCAATAACACAGGATTCAGTACAACCTCCACTTAGGTCTAATCTATGGTGGTAGGGTATTCCGTCACGTACATAGATCATTGACCCGCCACCTACTTTTTCAATTCTATCCTGTCTGACACTAGAATATCCAGTGATGTTTAGTTCACAGTCTGGTACTTGTGGTTTAAGCCTCTGAGATGGTGAATACGTCGAAAGGTCTGTCTTTCAGCAATAATGAGAGCGAATCCATTTTGTTAATAATACTCCGTATGTTGATGTGTGCAACTTTCAAACCTCGGGCATGAGTGTAATTCTTCATATTAAATTTCAACTCTTGATGATCTGGACCAGGGTTAGCTTGTACGTCGTTAGCCAGACACACCAGTAGCAATGCAATCATAGATCTTTGGGCCAGTCGGCAGCTCACAACTAACAGCTCTATTCTTGTAGGCGCCGGGACAGAGTTATATTTACTTGTAATTCGAGTATTTGAGACACAAAGTGAATTCAATTTCGGTTGATTAAGTTCCATAGTGATAAAGAAAGTGTTCTTATCACTGACTATAGAGGTTTGATGAAGAAAACAAAACCACAAGAAGATAATAAAGCATAGATAACGAAAACACATCCACATGACAGCGGCCATTGCGTGTTGATTGAAGGGTTATATTTGGGTTATATTAACTATGTTTCATTTGGGTTATATTAACTATGTATTAAGCATTCATATATAATAATATATGAACAATCAATACACAACTACAGTAGCTATATAAATAGGTCAACATGGGTGCCCATCTCAAATTTATTATTTTTATTAATTTATTATTTTTTTTTCTAAATATGTGAGAATGCTAGAAATCGCCATTATTATGTATTAAAAAATCGTCATTATTGTGTCTCAAGTATGTTGAATATGTGAGAAATCGCAATTATTGTGTACCCTCGTTTCCAGGACACATGATGCTGGCGCAGCTACGGAGACTGTGTCACATGCCTCAGTTTTGCAAAGACTGTTGGGGCCATATCTCGACGCCAAAAAAATAAAAACACCGAAACCTAGACTCGGCTATTACAGTAGCCCAAGTAATAACTGTACCCGAGTAACTACTTTTCATTGTAGGGCATGAAAACGACACCTGGATACTCTTCTGGCTGGCTATAAGCTTGCTCTTACCAGTGCCCCTTACAAGAGCATTAGTACAACTCCGCTTTGGAGTTTGTTTGGAAACTATCTGTGATAGCATTCTTTTCCCCGAGAAACCAGGTTCCTTGAAATGTACAGCTGATCTGCATGTTAATTATCAATACCCTATTTGATGAGGTTTTTTCAAAGAGCCCCTCAAACCAACAATTATGTGTACTATAAGCTAAAATAAATAAAAAAACGGTACAATGAATCAAAACAAGTTAAATACCTGTACAACACTTTTGGCATACTTTCCCTACCCAAAACAAGTTAAATACAACACTTTTGGCATACTTTCCCTACCCAAGTAAGTATAAGGATTATGATTTTTTGTCATTTTTCCATTTCACTATTTATGAGATTGCTGATAACAATTATTTAATTATTGGAATTTAAAGCATCCTTGGAACCCAGTTAAATTACAATGCTCGTGTACTCCTCAAGAGAACCAATGCAATATGCAAGCTGTGCCAAACTTATCTTTTTCTAGTTTTAAATCTACATATACTATGCTAATCTACTATGCTGTTTTCAGAACAAAATGTGCAATTAAACCAGTCAATTCCCTATTCGGCACGCGTTTCTGTAACGGCTAATATTTCACACTAGCCTTGTTAACAAAAAATCCAGTAGACACATGTACGCACTGCGTACCTATTTTTGATGCTGTTAGTAATAAGTTTACAAAGATATTTTGCAAATATGTCCGAGTATTCAGGCTTTCATTTGACGTATAGCATAAGTTGCTAGAGTTAGTAGTTCAAAATATATCGTCGTCGGAATATCTAATATATTTATCAGCGTTTGTGAATCCAATCCGAGCTTTTTAAAGCTGTTTCCGGTTGACAATCAGTCCCAGGGCTTGATTAGATATGTAGAACTGGTGTAAATACTAAGCGACGAGTGCAATTTGTGAAACTTTGAAAACACAAGTGAAATTAAACTTTAATTTTACGAGGAATGTGATTACCTTTTGGCTGTTAATCATATAGAGGGCAAAATTTATTCATAAATAAATAAGTTAGCTACGCACACCAACAACATGAGAAAGCCAGCCAAATGTAAAAACCAAGCGTGAAATTAAAAACAACTATACAATCCACTGAAAGTAAACGGTACATTACAACCAACTTTGTTGAGTTAAACATTGACTAAGAGAACAGGGGACTAGTGGAGCTTGGATTTACAAGTAAAACACCAATCAGGTACAAGTAATTTTGCCCAGAATTTAGGAAAAATGCTCTCCTCATTAGCCAATTATATTCGAGTAATTTTGCCCTCTATATGATTAGCCTATTTACTGTACAGTGCTGGTAGTTTAGGGTGCAAAAAGATGCAGACTATAGCTGCTGTGTTTACAACATGGGCCTGGACTACAATTTTGTAGTATAAACAAGCAATTAATTGGTCAGTAGTAATATGTGCACTAGTGCTGTAGTGAGTAAGGGAGAGCTCGGAGTAGACAGACAATATATGGATGAGTATCAAGCTCGTATCCTCAGAAAAATTATTCTGAGTTACAATGATGTATATACTGATTCTATTGATATATGTCCTATGTCCAATCTCCTTTTGAAACGTTAATTCGCACCCTGCCATATATGTTCAGTACAATGTTACAAAAACTAATTTTAACTCAAAAGTTGTAATGCTGATGATGTCAATTAAGGGAATTGATAAGTTGCAAAAACATGTAAGTAGTAATACCCCCCCCCCCCCATACAGGGACCAAAGGGATGCCGCCTCATTAAATATTCAATATTTAATTATTCATTCTCAGGCTCCTTTAGGACCCTCTAACCCTAGTCTCGCTACGTCATGACTTCTCGTGAACCTACACGGCCCTTAACCCTAATTATTTATTCAGATTACGTCATTAAACCTTCAGGATCCCTAACCCTAGCTCGTGTACCTGTAGGACCCCAAACCCTAATTAAGTGTTCATTTTATTCGGCCTTATTATTATGCATATTCAGTCTTCACTAACCCTAGTCCTCTTCCTCCGCTCCCATATAATTCCGACACCTTCCGAACTTGATTTCCGAAGGTATTACGTCATTATCAAAACGTCGCTCTTTAGATCTCTTAATAATATAAGAAACGCCTTTGCATCTATACACTTCGCATCGCTACGGCAATGTCGAAGATATGAACCCAATTCATTTCGGCTATTTGCGATATTCGCCTTCCGAAGCCTTGAACAACGAAGCGAGTATATTTTAAAAATCACGGAGTCGAACGAATCATAACGGCTTTTACGAATGTATCGGACTTTACGGCTTCACAAAGTTCATAAGGCCTCTAGTGTGTAAAGTAAGCGATTCCTTGGATAAAGAAATACTTCGGCAAGCTAATCGAAAAAAGAAGTCAAAGGTATCGATTTTCCTAAGCGAGATAAAACCTTGCTTGGTATATATTATATTAGCTATTAAATTATTCAAGAGATAGCTTGTCAAGGTTGAGTAACCACACAGACAATAGCGCATGGGTCATTAACAGTCATTAGTGCTCAACTCGGAAATATTTGCATGACTTGGGAATAATTAATTTGTTTTGAGGGTAAATACTGGGATTTTGAGGCTAAAAAAATAGTCAATATGGGATGATGAGGGATAAATTGAGCGGGCAAGTTCAAACGCGACAATGGTGTTGCCATAGTAAAACTACGTTGCGTCGGAAAAAGTGAATAGCGAAGGGGTTTCCATAGCGAAACCGTGTCGCGTCCTTTCATTCGAGTATCCCTTGTCTTCGTGAAAGGTTCGGGGGCTTAATACACCGTTTGGACCAGCACTAGGTGAACTGCAAGTACCTTTCTTTTGTCTTAGCCAAATTAGCATGTTCTTTGAAATACTAAAATATGAGTTATGAATAATCAACCAGCTCGTGTTCCGAAAGGGGTCCGAACCCTAGCCGAGGAAGATAAATAGTCGAGTTGTTGGCGGGAATATTTCATTTTGGCGCCATGGCTGAGCAAACGATTTGGGATGAATTGCGAAGAAATAATATCGAAATAGACAAAGATACTTTATGTTTTTATATGAATTCATGTCTTCGAGAGCATGAGGACTTGTATGAGTATCTTGCCGATCAAATAAGTGGAGATAACTTACCGAATAATTTACACGATATTTACCAAAATATGGATGTTGTGCATTTTGGAAGAATCGTTGTTTATTTAACACTAGTGTCGAAAGTTAGCGATTCTTGTGACTCCGAAACAGTTCGAGAAGCTGTGGGTAGAACTGTTGAAGCTTTTAGGCATGTGCACATAAACCGGTGAAGAAACTGTCATGGTTTAGGCGACTGACTTGGCCGGTTTTATTAACGGCGCTGTTGTTATGGATGTTGTAAAGTTGCTAAGGCCTGGTTTGAATATATTGGTTTTGAATGAGAGGAAGACATTAAAAAGTCGTTAGTCTGCTGTGCTTCAACAACTTTACGCCTGATTTGAATATTAGTTAATTAGGTTTGAATGAGAAAAAGTAATTAAAAGGTCATTAGGTAAAGGCGAATTCGCTTCGGCTAACGATGATAAGCCTGCGTTTTACGTTAACTAGCAATGGACGAGATTTTTGCGACTCCAATGAACTTTGTGCACGAAACACCGATACTGCTAAAGAAACGTGGTTCAAATGAAGTTTACGTCTATTCCGATCAGTTCTTTCAAGAGATGCGTATATGTATCAAAGAGTTTACTGATAGAGACGGGGTCAAATGTCGAAAGTTAGCGATTCTTGTGATTCCGAAACAGTTCGAGAAGCTGTGGCAAGAACTGTTGAAGATTTTAGGCGCGTGGACTTGGCGAAATATAAACCGGTGAAAAAACTGTCGCGGTTTAAACAGCTTACTTGCCTAGTTTTATTAACGACATTGTCGTTATGGATGCTGTAACGTTGTTAAGGCCTGGTTTGAATATATTGGTTTTGAACGAGAGGAAGACATTAAAAAGTCATTAGTCTGCTGTGCTTCAACAACTTTACGCCTGATTTGAATATTAGTTAATTAGGTTTGAATGAGAAAAAGTAATTAAAAGGTCATTAGGTAAAGGCGAATGCGTGGGTTCGAATCCAATGAACTTTGTGCACGAAAGACCGATACTGCTAAAGAAACGTGGTTCAAATGAAGTTTACGTCTATTCCGATCAGTTCTTTCAGGTGTTTGGGGGTACATTTGGGTCCTTGGGGTGTTTTAGGGGTCTCGTGCAGTGTTTTGGGTGTGTGTTTTAAAAGATGTATATCATGTTGTTCAGTGAAAGATTTTTCATTTCACATCAAACTCTGGTAGAGTGAAGATCATGCCTTGCTCCTGTCTTCCTAGACGTCTACCTTATATCACACTTCGGAATATTTTCAGACGTATTCGCTGCGTATCGGCTTGCTGTGGTGGCAAGATTGTGATTCAGCAATCTGAGTTAGATGGCGGAACAGTATCTCCACGATCTGTATTACAGCCCAGAAAGTCCGGCAAGTTTTGGCGGCGTCGATGCTATTTACCGTGTCGTAAAAAATGACGGGAAATTTAAACTATCGCGAAACGAGATAAAAAACTGGTTAAAACAACAAGACACATATTTGGGGTCCTACAGGTACACGAGCTAGGGTTAGGGATCCTGAAGGTTTAATGACGTAATCTGAATAAATAATTAGGGTTAAGGGCCGTGTAGGTTCACGAGAAGTCATGACGTAGCGAGACTAGGGTTAGAGGGTCCTAAAGGAGCCTGAGAATGAATAATTACAAATTGAATATTTAATGAGGGGCATCCCTTTGGTCCCTGTATGCGGGGGTATTACTACTCATGTATGTATGAACAGATTCATTGAGATGAAATTAGTTCTTTAGATATGATATGAAAATGCCTTCACAGAATTTCTTAACTAGCATTACACAATGGAAATTTCTTCTAATTACAAGAGGTACCAATCCTAGGGTTTCTATGAATCAATCAGTTTCAAGTCCCGAGTTAGGAAAGATCAGTTTCCCTGCTCTGCGTTGAGACCTCTCCAGAGAAATCAATATTAAGTTATCCACATCCCTGCCAGCTCCACATCGCAGTAGTCCAATGTGGGTAGAATTATCAAATTGCTGTATATAATCTATCCACACCAACAATCATGGAAAAACCCTAATATGTGTCTTAGTAAACCCAATTTGAATGGGCCCTATATATTTGCACTATGTATGCACCCCTATGATAAAGATGCACTTTCTTCCTTCAACAGCCAATAGTGTCTGTTTATACTAACTATTACCATTAATGTATTTAGTTATGACAAATTCAGACAACACAAAGCTCGCAGAGATATTGTGCACTGAAAGTCTATTAAGTTTGGCAAATGAATGGGCTAGTATCTAATTCAAGTACAACTAAAAGTTAGTAAGAACTAAAAGAAGTACAGTACTGCGCTATACAAGTTTCAAACAGTAAGCGGGCGAGGGGTTGTTGCGTATACGTATTTCTAGTCTTTAGTTTCTTAGTTCTTAGTTATCTTTAGTTCCTTAGTTATTCTTAGTTCTTTAGTTATTCTAGTTATCCTTAGTTCCTTAGTTATCATTATTCTTTAGTTATTCTAGTTGTCCATGGTTCTTTAGTTATCCTTAGTTCCTTAGTTATTCTTAGTTCCTTATGTTATCTTTAGTTTCTCAGTTATCCATAGTTCTTTAGTTATCTTTAGTTCCTTAGTTATTCTTAGTTCCTTAGTTCCTTAGTTCCTTAGTTATCTTTAGTTCTTTAGTTATCCTTAGGTCCTTAGTTCCTCAGTTATCTTTAGTTTCTTAGTCATTCTTAGTTCCTTAGTTATCCTTAGTTTCTTAGTTATCCATAGTTCTTTAGTTATCCTTAGTTATTCTTAGTTCCTTAGTTATCCTTAGTTTCTTAGTTATCCATAGTTCTTTAGTTATCCTTAGTTCCTTAGTTATTCTTAGTTCCTTAGTTATCCTTAGTTTCTTAGTTATCCATGGTTCTTTAGTTATCCTTAGTTCCTTAGTTCCTTAGTTATCTTTAGTTCCTTAGTTATTCTTAGTTCCTTAGTTATCCATAGTTTCTTAGTTATCCTTAGTTATCCATAGTTCCTTAGTTATCCTTAGTTCTTTAGTTATTCTAGTTATCTTTAGTTCCTTAGTTATCTTTAGTTCGTTAGTTATCCTTAGTTCCTTATTTATTCTAGTTATCTTTAGTTCCTTAATTATTCTTAGTTCCATAGTTATCTTAGTTCATAAGTTATTCTTAGTTCCTTAGTTACTCTTAATTCCTAGGTTATTCTAGTTATCTTTAGTTCCTTAGTAATTCTAGTAATCTAGTAATCCGTAGTTGTCTTTACTTCCTTTGTTATCCTAGATATTTAGTGTCTTTCTTAAGTTTTGTTTAGTCCTTGATTATTCTATTTATCTTTGGTTGTGGTGCATGGATTTCCAGCGTGGGCCTTTTGCCAGTATGACATGTGTCTAGTCAATTGTTATTGAGTTATATGTTAGGAGGCAAGTGCTTAAAAATTTGATTTTCTCTTAGTATTCTTTCGGGTCATATTTGGAAAAAGTACGTCACCAATCATTAATTAACTAATAAGATAACTGTAAACAGAACATTTTTCAAAAATTATATTGATTTATACTCACAATTATTTATATAAATCTGTGTTAGAATGTATCAATTAAGAAATTGAAATTCTACCAAGTTTTAGAAACAGAGGTTCTTCTTACGTATGCTCTGATTTGTGTTTACTCGTATTTATATAAGAGTACGAAGACCTGCATGTTCTGACCATTATTGAAGACTACTGATTGCTTTGTAACAGAAAGAAATATAAAATGTTTTTACGCTTTTTTTGTACGAGTTATGGAAGTCGCGCAACATTCCGCGTGTTTATATCATAATATACTGATAAACACGAAAAACCATTTTATATTTCTTTAATAGAAACACGAGTGAAAATTTCAGTGGGAAAACGAGGAATAGTAGCGGTAACACGAGCGAGAATGGAGATGTTTCCACTGCTATTTCGACCTCACCCACCGAAATAACGTGTATAGGCAACAATTAGAACTAAAATTTGTATCTAACAATTAAAACTGAAATTTCAACAGCTTCTTTTTAAAAATTGTCTTTTCAATTGTTTAGTTATTGCCTTTTTGGTTTTCTTGACAGTCTTTTTCCTGTAACTGGTTGATGTAAGTCGTCAATGAGTTTCAGGACCTCGTCGGTATGCTTTCTACGCTTAACTTTGGGCTCATTTTCTATATAAGTGCCTTCTTGAATTCGTCCTCCGTTTCCTTCTCTCTTTGCTCGTCCGATGCGTTCTCTCTTTCCTTTAATGAATCCTTCGCAGCTTCATCCTCTGATTCTTTCTTAGATTCGTCCTCGGATTCGTCCTCTGATTCGTCTTCCGATTCATCCTGTGATTCAGCCTTCGATTCATCCTTTGATTCGTCCTTTGATTCATACTGTGATTCGTCCTGTGATTCATCCTGTGATTCGTCCTTTGATTCATCCTGTGATTCGTCCTCAGATTAATCCTGTGATTCGTCCTCTGATTCCTCCTCTGATTCTTCATCAGATTGCTTATCAGACCGCTCTTCTGATTCCTTCTGTGACTCCTTCTCTGATTCCTTCTCTGAGTCGTTTCCATTACCAGTCTCGCCCTAAGGACTAACGATCATGAGATGTTTGTTCTGAAGAACAACAAGTAATCGTTATTCACTTTACCTGAGTATTTGCAGTGAATTTAATTTTTGTTCCTGACGGGAATGTACAGATGCTTTTCCCAGGTTCGTTTATGTTTAGAGTGTCACCAATTTTCATGGTCTGTACCAGTGGGTTGGAAATTAGGAAATTCTCTCCTTGTATCTTACCGTGGGCTGAAATTTGGTTATCTTGGATCAACCACTGGCTAGCCTCTGAACCTTAAGATAATGGAGTAGTATTGAAACTTTAGGTAGTTTTAGATTTCAACAAAAATGTGATAATTAAAGTGGCTCCATACTTTTCTATATGGAGATCAGTGGAAGAAATGCAAATTTCAACCTGAAAAAGTGTGATTAAACATCTCGGAAGAGAATGTAAATAAGTGGTCATACATAGAAAAATTTCCAGGGTATCAAATACTGTTGATAGATAAAGTGCTTCAGCAGTTGCTATAGTGACAGTGACGTTTCAAGATGGTCGCAATTTACATTTAATCCAATTTAGTAAAAAAAGGAAAAAGTTCGGTTATAATTTCATGTTACGAGTTCCAAATATATTAGCGAAAATTAGCAACAGAACGATAGATATGTTATGTATTAACTCGTTCGTTAAAAAACCCAGCTTTTCTGTTTTTATTTAGAAGTTAAACGGGTTTTTTAAAGAACGAGGTAATACATAACATATCTATAGTTCTGTTGGTAATATATGCTAATATATTTGGAACCTCGTAACACGAAATAAGAACTTGAAATAAGTTGCACGTATTTCACAAACAACTTCCCAGTAATTTGCAAACTCTTTACAAACAAATCCCAGTATATAATCTACAAACTAGATACAAACTATTGACAAACAGTTTAACAAGTATTAGGAGAAACCTTGTGAATTTACAAATAGTTTACAAAATTTTTACAAAGAAGGGATGCAATTTACATAGTATGTCAAACTACAATTAGTATGTAAATTATTTATCCACATATTATTTACATAGTATGGAATAGGCTTCGTTTTTGGATCTTATTTATATCTCAGTTGTAATACATATTTCGCAATAGAATGAAACTTGAATAAAGTGTTGCATTTATAGAGAAAAAATAAAACAAAGTACAATATTTAGTGCAAATATTCGGTTTCAAGTGACATTTCCAAATTCAGTGACCCACATAAAAAGTTATGTAGCACCAATTTTTTCAAAAGTAACAGATTTTTTGGCAACTGATTTTTTAAATCTGCCTATTGATTATTTCAACCTAAAGAAATGTTCAAATGCGAAAACCATGTGCGTCACCGAACTCTTGGTTATAATTTCATGTTACGAGGATCCAAATATATTAGCATATATTACCAACAGAACTATAGATATGTTATGTATTACCTCGTTCTTTAAAAAATCCATTTAACTTTCTAAATAAAGACAGAAAGCTGGGTTTTTTAAAGAACGAGATAATACATAACATATCTATCGTTCTGTTGCTAATATATGCTAATATATTTGGACTCGTAACATGAAATTATAACCGAACTGTTTTTCTAACTGAATTAGATTAAATGTAAATTGCGACCATCTTGAAAAGACACTGTCGCTATAGCAACTGCTGAAGCACTTTATCTATCAACAGTATTTGATACCCTGGACATTTTTCTATGCATCACCACTTTATTTTCATTCTCTTCGGAGATGTTTAATCACACTTTTTCAGGTTGAAATTTGCATTTCGTCCACTTGATCTCCATATAGAAAAGTTTGGAGCCACTTTAATTATCACATTTTCTGTTGAAACCTAAAACTACCTAAAGTTTCAATAGTACACCGTTATCTAAAGGTTCATAGGACAACCAGTGGTTGATCCAAGATAACCAAATATCAGCCCACGGTAAGATACAAGGAGAGAATTTCCTGATTTCCAACCCACTGGTACAGACCATGAAAATTGGTGACACTATAAACATAAACGAACCTGGGAAAAGCATCTGTACATTCCTGTCAGGAACAAGAATTAAATTCATTGCAAATACTCAGGTAAAGTGAATAACGATTACTTGTTGTTCTTCAGAACAAACATCTCATGATCGTTAGTTTTTAGGGCGAGACTGGCAATGGAAACGACTCAGAGAAGGAATCAGAGAAGGAGTCAGAGAAGGAATCAGAAGAGCGGTCTGACAAGGAATTTGATGAGGAATCAGAGGAGGAATCAGAGGATGAATCAGAGGATCAATCTGAGGACGAATCACAGGATGAATCACAGGACGAATCACAGGATGAATCAAAGGACGAATCACAGGATGAATCAAAGGACGAATCACAGGATGAATCGGAAGACGAATCAGAGGACGAATCCGAGGACGAATCTAAGAAGGAATCAGAGGATGAAGCTGCGAAGGATTCATTAAAGGAAAGAGAGAACGAATCGGACGAGCAAAGCGAGAAGGAAACGGAGGACGAATTCGAGAAAGAAGCAGTGATCAATCAAGAAGACAATGATATAGAAAATGAGCACAAATTTAAGCGTAGAAAGCATACCGACGAGGTCCTGAAACTCATTGACGACTTACATCAACCAGTTACAGGAAAAAGACGGTCAAGAAAACCAAAAAGGCAATAACGAAACACTTGAAAAGACAATTGTTAAAAAGAAGCTGTTGAAATTTCAGTTTTAATTGTGAGATACAAATTTTAGTTCTAATTGCTGCCTATACACGTTATTTCGGTGGGTGAGGTCGAAATAGCAGTGGAAACATCTCCATTCTCGCTTGTGTTAGCGCTACTATTCCTCGTTTTCCCACTGAAATTTTCACTCGTGTTTCTATTAAAGAAATATAAAATGGTTTTTCGTGTTTATCAGTATATTATGATATAAACACGCGGAATGTTGCGCGACTTCCATAAGTCGTACAAAAAAAGCGTAAAAACATTTTATATTTCTCTTTTACAAAGCAATAAGTAGTCTTCAAAAATGGTCAGAACATGCAGGTCCTCGTACTCTTATATAAATACAAGTAAACACAAATCTGAGCGTACGTAAGAAGAACCTCTGTTTCTAAAACTTGGTAGAATTTCAATTTCTTAATTGATACATTCTAATACAAATTTATATAAATAATTGTGAGTATAAATCAACATAATTTTTGAAAAAATGTTCTGTTTACAGTTGTCTTATTAGTTAATTCATGATTGGTGACGTACTTTTTCCAAATATGACCCGAAAGAACACTAAGAGAAAATCAAATTTTTAGAAACTTGCTTCCTAACATAACTAAATAACAATTGACTAGACACATGTCATACTGACAAAAGGCCCACGCTGGAAATACATGCACCACAACCAAAGATAAATAGAATAATCAAGGAACTAAACAAATACTCAAGGAAGTAAAACAACTACGGATTACTAGATTACTGGACTAACTAGGAACTGAAGATAACTAGAATAACTAAGGAATTAAGAATAATTAAGGAACTAAGAACAACTTATGAACTAAGATAAGTTTTTGTACGACTTATGGAAGTCGCGCAACATTCCGCGTGTTTATATCATAATATACTGATAAACACGAAAAACCATTTTATATTTCTTTAATAGAAACACGAGTGAAAATTTCAGTGGGAAAACGAGGAATAGTAGCGGTAACACGAGCGAGAATGGAGATGTTTCCACTGCTATTTCGACCTCACCCACCGAAATAACGTGTATAGGCAACAATTAGAACTAAAATTTGTATCTCACAATTAAAACTGAAATTTCAACAGCTTCTTTTTAACAATTGTCTTTTCAATTGTTTCGTTGTTGCCTTTTTGGTTTTCTTGACCGTCTTTTTCCTGTAACTGGTTGATGTAAGTCGTCAATGAGTTTCAGGACCTCGTCGGTATGCTTTCTACGCTTAACTTTGGGCTCATTTTCTATATCATCGCCTTCTTGATTGATCACTGCTTCTTTCTTGAATTCATCCTCCGTTTTCTTCTCTCTTTGCTCGTCCGATGCGTTCTTTCTTTCTTTAATGAATCCTTCGCAGCTTCATCCTCTGATTCCTTCTTAGATTCGTCCTCGGATTCGTCCTCTGATTCGTCCTTCGATTCATCCTGTGATTCGTCCTTTGATTCATCCTGTGATTCGTCCTGTGATTCATCCTGTGATTCGTCCTTTGATTCATGCTGTGAATCGTCCTCAGATTCATCCTGTGATTCGTCCTCTGATTCCTCCTCTGATTCCTCATCAGATTCCTTATCAGACCGCTCTTCTGATTCCTCCTCTGACTCCTTCTCTGATTCCTTCTCTGAGTCGTTTCCATTACCAGTCTCGCCCTAAGAACTAACGATCATGAGATGTTTGTTCTGAAGAACAACAAGTAATCGTTATTCACTTTACTTGAGTATTTGCAGTGAATTTAATTCTTGTTCCTGACGGGAATGTACAGATGCTTTTCCCAGGTTCGTTTATGTTTATAGTGTCACCAATTTTCATGGTCCGTACCAGAGGGTTGGAAATCAGGAAATTCTCTTTGTATCTTACCGGGGCTGAAATTTGGTTATCTTGGATCAACCACTGGCTGTCCTCTGAACCTTAAGATAATGGAGTAGTATTGAAACTTTAGGTAGTTTTAGGTTTCAACAAAAATGTGATAATTAAAGTGGCTCCATACTTTTCTATATGGAGATCAGTGGAAGAAATGCAAATTTCAACCTGAAAAAGTGTGATTAAACATCTCGGAAGAGAATGAAAATAAAGTGGTCATGCATATAAAAATTTCCAGGGTATCAAATACTGTTGATACATAAAGTGCTTCAGCAGTTGCTATAGTGACAGTGACGTTTCAAGATGGTCGCAATTTACATCTAATCTAATTTAGTAAAAAAAGGAAAACAGTTCGGTTATAATTTCATGTTACGAGTTCCAAATATATTAGCGAAAATTAGCAACAGAACGATAGATATGTTATGTATTAACTCGTTCGTTAAAAAACCCAGCTTTTCTGTTTTTATTTAGAAGTTAAACGGGTTTTTTAAAGAACGAGGTAATACATAACATATCTATAGTTCTGTTGGTAATATATGCCAATATATTTGGAACCTCGTAACATGAAATTATAACCAAGAGTTCGGTGACGCACATGGTTTTCGCATTTGAAAAATATTTAGTGAAATACCGGATTGTTTATACTGAGATTTTTAACGTTTGTTTTTCAAGCTCGAGCAAAAACGGTTGGTCTTCACACGTAAGCAAACAAAGCACGCTACGTATGCTGACAACAGTGCGAGTGCTTCAATTTGATCTGTGCGCGTACATGCAGTAATTAACTTGGAATAAAACTCATCGAACTGCACTCGCTGTAGACACGCGCCATGATTTTGCTCCGAACAATCCACGTTACCCTTTTTGTTTGGTTGGTTCTTCGCGGGATTCGTCATACTGAGGAGAACCTAGTGCAGGCCTTGTTACGTACCACAACGAATCAACTTCGACCCCCTTATTTTTCTCAAACACGTCGTTTGATATTTGAGCATTGATATTTTTAGTAGTTTTAAGTCAGCACTTAAGACTTTTCTTTTTTTTTAAATTAATAGTTTTTTGTTCATAGTGGTAATATATGTAGTTGGCTTTATCTTATAATGAAACTGTAATTAGTCATATAAGTAACATTAAGAATATATTGTTGTAAGAGCATTGAGACTATTGTATAATGCTCCTAATACGTCTTTATTATTATTTGAAAATTTCTTTAGGATGAAGTAATTAATAGGCAGATTTAAAAAATCTGTTGCCAAAAAAATCTGTTACTTTTGAGAAAATTGGTGCTACATAACTTTTTGTGTGGGTCACCCAATTTGGAAATGTCACTTGAAACCGAATATATTTGCACTAAATATTGTACTTTGTTTTCTTTTTTCTCTATATATGTAACACTTTATTCAAGTTTCATTCTGTTGCGAAATATGTATTACAACTGAGATATAAATAAGATCCAAAAACGAAGTCTCTTCCATACTATGTAAATAATATGCAAATAAATAATTTACATACTAATTGTAGTTTGACATACTATGTAAATAGGTTGTAAAATACATGCAACTTGTTTGTTAATAGTTTGTAAAATATGGCAACTCGTTTGTAAATAGTTTGTAAATTACCGGGAACTTATTTGTAAATAGTATGTAAAATCGGGTTTAATTTTCGGTTATGTCAGGAATTCAAATACGTTTGTAATCTGCCGGCAGGGTTTTCAAGGACGTTAAACTTGAAATAAGTTGCACGTATTTCACAAACAACTTCCCAGTAATTTGCAAACTCTTTACAAACAAATCCCATTATATAATCTACAAACTAGATACAAACTATTGACAAACAGTTTAACAAGTATTAGGAGAAACCTTGTGAATTTACAAATAGTTTACAAAATGTTTACAAAGAAGGGATGCAATTTACATAGTATGTCAAACTACAATTAGTATGTAAATTATTTATCCACATATTATTTACATAGTATGGAAGAGGCTTCGTTTTTGGATCTTATTTATATCTCAGTTGTAATACATATTTCGCAATAGAATGAAACTTGAATAAAGTGTTGCATTTATAGAGAAAAAAGAAAACAAAGTACAATATTTAGTGCAAATATTCGGTTTCAAGTGACATTTCCAAATTCAGTGACCCACATAAAAAGTTATGTAGCACCAATTTTTTCAAAAGTAACAGATTTTTTGGCAACAGATTTTTTAAATCTGCCTATTGATTATTTCAACCTAAAGAAATGTTCAAATGCGAAAACCATGTGCGTCACCGAACTCTTGGTTATAATTTCATGTTACGAGGTTCCAAATATATTAGCATATATTACCAACAGAACTATAGATATGTTATGTATTACCTCGTTCTTTAAAAAATCCATTTAACTTTCTAAATAAAAACAGAAATTTAAAGCTGGGTTTTTTAAAGAACGAGATAATACATAACATATCTATCGTTCTGTTGCTAATATATGCTAATATATTTGGAACTCGTAACATGAAATTATAACCGAACTGTTTTTCTAACTGAATTAGATTAAATGTAAATTGCGACCATCTTGAAACGACACTGTCGCTATAGCAACTGCTGAAGCACTTTATCTATCAACAGTATTTGATACCCTGGACATTTTTCTATGCATCACCACTTTATTTTCATTCTCTTCGGAGATGTTTAATCACACTTTTTCAGGTTGAAATTTGCATTTCGTCCACTTGATCTCCATATAGAAAAGTATGGAGCCACTTTAATTATCACATTTTCTGTTGAAACCTAAAACTACCTAAAGTTTCAATACTACTCCATTATCTAAAGGTTCATAGGACAACCAGTGGTTGATCAAAGATAACCAAATTTCAGCCAACGGTAAGATACAAGGAGAGAATTTCCTGATTTCCAACCCACTGGTACAGACCATGAAAATTGGTGACACTATAAACATAAACGAACCTGGGAAAACATCTGTACATTCCCGTCAGGAACAAGAATTAAATTCATTGCAAATACTCAGGTAAAGTGAATAACGATTACTTGTTGTTCTTCAGAACAAACATCTCATGTCGTTAGTTTTTATGGCGAGACTGGTAATGGAAACGACTCAGAGAAGGAATCAGAGAAGGAGTCAGAGAAGGAATCAGAAGAGCGGTCTGACAAGGAATTTGATGAAGAATCAGAGGAGGAATCACAGGATGAATCAGAGGATGAATCTGAGGACGAATCACAGGATGAATCACAGGACGAATCACAGGATGAATCAAAGGACGAATCACAGGATGAATCAAAGGACGAATCACAGGATGAATCGGAAGACGAATCAGAGGACGAATCCGAGGACGAATCTAAGAAGGAATCAGAGGATGAAGCTGCGAAGGATTCATTAAAGGAAAGAGAGAACGAATCGGACGAGCAAAGAGAGAAGGAAACGGAGGACGAATTCGAGAAAGAAGCAGTGATCAATCAAGAAGACAATGATATAGAAAATGAGCACAAAGTTAAGCGTAGAAAGCATACCGACGAGGTCCTGAAACTCATTGACGACTTACATCAACCAGTTTCATGAAAAGACGGACAAGAAAACCAAAAAGGCAATAACGAAACAATTGAAAAGACAATTGTTAAAAAGAAGCTGTTGAAATTTCAGTTTTAATTGTTAGATACAAATTTTAGTTCTAATTGTTGCCTATACAAGTTATTTCGGTGGGTGAGGTCGAAATAGCAGTGGAAACATTCTCCATTCTCGCTAGTGTTACCGCTACTATTCCTCGTTTTCACACTTATTTTTACTAGTGTTTCTATTAAATAAATATAAAATGGTTTTTCGTGTTTATCAGTATATTATGATATAAACACGCGGAATGTTGCGCGACTTCCATAAGTCGTACAAAAAAAGCGTAAGTAGTCTCTCTTTTACAAAGCAATAAGTAGTCTTCAAAAATGGTCAGAACATGCAGGTCCTCGTACTCTTATATAAATACAAGTAAACACAAATCTGAGTATACGTAAGAAGAACCTCTGTTTCTAAAACTTGGTAGAATTTCAATTTCTTAATTGATACATTCTAATACAGATTTATATAAATAATTGTGAGTATAAATCAACATAATTTTTGAAAAAATGTTCTGTTTAAAGTTATCTTATTAGTTAATTCATGATTGGTGACGTACTTTTTCCAAATATGACCCGAAAGAATACTAAGAGAAAATCAAATTTTTAGAAACTTGCTTCCTAACATAACTAAATAACAATTGACTAGACACATGTGATACTGACAAAAGGCCCACGCTGGAAATACATGCACCACAACCAAAGATAAATAGAATAATCAAGGAACTAAACAAAACTTAAGAAAGACGCTAAATATCTAGGATAACTAAGGAAGTAAAACAACTACGGATTACTAGATTACTAGAATAACTAAGGAATTAAGAATAACTAAGGAACTAAGAATAACTTATGAACTAAGATAACTATGGAACTAAGAATAATTAAGGAACTAAAGATAACTAGAATAACTAAGGAACTAAGGATAACTAAGGAACTAAAGATAACTAAGGAACTAAAGATAACTAGAATAACTAAAGAACTAAGGATAACTAAGGAACTAAGGATAATTAAAAAACTATGGACAACTAAGGATAACTAAGAAACTAAGGATAACTAAGGACTAAGAATAACTAAGGAACTAAAGAACTAAGGATAACTAAAGAACTATGGATAACTAAGAAACTAAAGATAACTAAGGAACTAAGAATAACTAAGGAACTAATGATAACTAAAGAACTAAAGATAACTAGAATAACTAAAGAACTAAGGATAACTAAGGAACTAAGGATAACTAGAATAACTAAAGAACTAAGAATAACTAAGGAACTAAGGATAACTAAAGAACTATGGATAACTAGAATAGCTAAAGAATACGGAGAACTAAGGATAACTAGAATAACTAAAGAACTAAGAATAACTAAAGAACTAAAGATAACTAAGGAACTAAAGATAACTAAATAACTAAAGATAACTAAAGAACTAAGGAACTATAGATAACTAGGATAACTAAGGAACTAAGGAACTAAAGATAACTAAGGAACTAAGGAACTAAGGATAACTAAAGAACTAAGGAACTAAAGATAACTAAATAACTAAGGAACTAAAGATAACTAAATAACTAAGGAACTAAAGATAACTAAAGAACTAAGGAACTAAAGATAACTAAGGAACTAAGGAACTAAAGATAACTAAAGAACTAAGGAACTAAGGATAACTAAAGAACTAAGGAACTAAAGATAACTAAGGAACTAAGGAACTAAAGATAACTAAAGAACTAAGGAACTAAGGATAACTAAATAACTAAGGAACTAAAGATAACTAAAGAACTAAGGAACTAAAGATAACTAAGGAACTAAGGAACTAAAGATAACTAAAGAACTAAGGAACTAAAGATAACTAAGGAACTAAGGAACTAAAGATAACTAAATAACTAAGGAACTAAAGATAACTAAATAACTAAGGAACTAAAGATAACTAAAGAACTAAGGAACTAAAGATAACTAAGGAACTAAGGAACTAAAGATAACTAAAGAACTAAGGAACTAAGGATAACTAAAGAACTGAGGAACTAAAGATAACTAAGGAACTAAGGAACTAAAGATAACTAAAGAACTAAGGAACTAAGGATAACTAAAGAACTAAGGAACTAAAGATAACTAAAGAACTAAGGAACTAAAGATAACTAAGGAACTAAGGAACTAATGATAACTAAAGAACTAAGGAACTAAAGATAACTAAAGAACTAAAGAACTAAGGATAACTAAGGAACTAAAGATAACTAAAGAACTAAGGAACTAAAGATAACTAAGGAACTAAGGATCTAAAGATAACTAAAGAACTAAGGAACTAAAGATAACTAAAGAACTAAAGAACTAAGGATAACTAAGGAACTAAAGCTAACTAAAGAACTAAGGAACTAAAGATAACTAAGGAACTAAGGAACTAAAGATAACTAAAGAACTAAGGATAACTAAAGAACTAATGAACTAAAGATAACTAAGGAACTAAGGAACTAAAGATAACTAAAGAACTAAGGAACTAAGGAACTAAAGAACTAAGGAACTAAAGATAACTAAAGAACTAAGGAACTAAAGATAACTAAGGAACTAAGGAACTAAAGATAACTAAAGAACTAAGGATAACTAAAGAACTAATGAACTAAAGATAACTAAGGAACTAAGGAACTAAAGATAACTAAAGAACTAAGGAACTAAAGATAACTAATGAACTAAGGAACTAAGGATAACTAACGAACTAAGGAACTAAAGATAACTAAGGAACTAAGGAACTAAAGATAACTAAAGAACTAAAGATAATTAAGGAACTAAGGAACTAACGATAACTTAAGAACTAAGGAACTAAAGATAACTAAGGAACTAAGGAACTAAAGATAACTAAAGAACTAAGGAACTAAGGAACTAAGGATAACTAAAGAACTAAGGAACTAAGGAACTAAGAAACTAAGGATAACTAAAGAACTAAGGAACTAAAGATAACTAAGGAACTAAGGATAACTAAAGAACTAAGGAACTAAAGATAACTAAGAACTAAAGATAACTAAGGAACTAAGGAACTAAAGATAACTAAGCAACTAAGGAACTAAGGATAACTAAAGAACTAAGGAACTAAAGATAACTAAAGAACTAATGATAACTAAAGAACTAAGGAACTAAAGATAACTAAGGAACTAAGGAACTAAAGATAACTAAAGAACTAAGGAACTAATGATAACTAAAGAACTAAGTAACTAAAGATAACTAAAGAACTAATGATAACTAAAGAACTAAGGAACTAAAGATAACTAAGGAACTAAAGATAACTAAAGAACTAAGGAACTAAAGATAACTAAAGAACTAAGGAACTAAGGATAACTAAAGAACTAAGGAACTAAGGATAACTAAAGAACTAAGGAACTAAAGATAACTAAAGAATTAAGGAACTAAATATAACTAAGGAACTAAGGAACTAAAGATAACTAAACAACTAAGGCACTAAAGATAACTAAAGAACTAAGGAACTGAGGAACTAAGGAACTAAGGATAACTAAAGAACTAAGGAACTAAAGATAACTAAAGAACTAAGGAACTAAAGATAACTAAGGAACTCAGGAACTAAAGATAACTAAAGAACTAAGGAACTAAAGATAACTAAAGAACTAAGGAACTAAGGAACTAAAGATAACTAAAGTACTAAGGAACTAAAGATAACTAAGGAACTAAAGATAACTAAGGAACTAAGGAACTAAAGATAACTAAAGAACTAAAGATAACTAGGATAACTAAGGAACTAAGGATAACTAAAGAACTAAAGATAACTAAAGAACTAAAGAACTAAAGATAACTAGGATAACTAAGGAACTAAGGAACTAAGGATAACTAAGGAACTAAGGATAACTAACGAACTAGGATAACTATTGAACTAAAGGGAGAACTAAAGATAACTAAAGAACTAAGGAACTAAAGATAACTAATGAACTAAGGAACTAAGGATAACTAACGAACTAAGGAACTAAAGATAACTAAGGAACTAAGGAACTAAAGATAACTAAAGAACTAAAGATAATTAAGGAACTAAGGAACTAACGATAACTTAAGAACTAAGGAACTAAAGATAACTAAGGAACTAAGGAACTAAAGATAACTAAAGAACTAAGGAACTAAGGAACTAAGGATAACTAAAGAACTAAGGAACTAAGGAACTAAGAAACTAAGGATAACTAAAGAACTAAGGAACTAAAGATAACTAAGGAACTAAGGATAACTAAAGAACTAAGGAACTAAAGATAACTAAGAACTAAAGATAACTAAGCAACTAAGGAACTAAGGATAACTAAAGAACTAAGGAACTAAAGATAACTAAAGAACTAATGATAACTAAAGAACTAAGGAACTAAAGATAACTAAGGAACTAAGGAACTAAAGATAACTAAAGAACTAAGGAACTAATGATAACTAAAGAACTAAGTAACTAAAGATAACTAAAGAACTAATGATAACTAAAGAACTAAGGAACTAAAGATAACTAAGGAACTAAAGATAACTAAAGAACTAAGGAACTAAAGATAACTAAAGAACTAAGGAACTAAGGATAACTAAAGAACTAAGGAACTAAGGATAACTAAAGAACTAAGGAACTAAGGATAACTAAAGAACTAAGGAACTAAAGATAACTAAAGAATTAAGGAACTAAATATAACTAAGGAACTAAGGAACTAAAGATAACTAAACAACTAAGGCACTAAAGATAACTAAAGAACTAAGGAACTGAGGAACTAAGGAACTAAGGATAACTAAAGAACTAAGGAACTAAAGATAACTAAAGAACTAAGAAACTAAAGATAACTAAGGAACTCAGGAACTAAAGATAACTAAAGAACTAAGGAACTAAAGATAACTAAAGAACTAAGGAACTAAGGAACTAAAGATAACTAAAGTACTAAGGAACTAAAGATAACTAAGGAACTAAAGATAACTAAGGAACTAAGGAACTAAAGATAACTAAAGAACTAAAGATAACTAGGATAACTAAGGAACTAAGGATAACTAAAGAACTAAAGATAACTAAAGAACTAAAGAACTAAAGATAACTAGGATAACTAAGGAACTAAGGAACTAAGGATAACTAAGGAACTAAGGATAACTAACGAACTAGGATAACTATTGAACTAAAGGGAGACTGTAGGATAACTATTGAACCAAAGGAACTAGGATAACTAAGAAGCAAGACCGTGTTTTTATTATAAAAAATATTATTCAATTTGGTGATGGAGTAACATGAAAGGTTAACCTGGCTCCGGCGCCTCTGCAAGCACTGATTAAAATGATACATACATGGACTGAAGCAACAGATGGAAATGGATTATCTACCAAACTACCAAAAAGCCTTTGATTATGTCGACCATACTATTCTCCTATCAAAACTAAAACTTTTACGTCTTCCTACCACTACCTTAAATTGGATTATAGACTTTCTCAGCAATAGACGACTTTCACGATCATGCGCAGTAGCAACAAATATTCAAATATTCATCGTAGGTAAAAACAACTGTTTTAGCTGGAAAAAGCATGTTGAAAATAGTAGAAGTGCAAAGTTTGAAAGGAATTGTGTAAAAAGAAAAAGTTACACAAGCAGAAAGTTTGCCATTTCAAAAGGGATTTATTAGTGATTTAATAAGGATTTTGGCTTGGCGGGCGGGCGTTGCACGCCAAGCCAAAATCCTTATTAAATCCATATTGAAGAGCAAAACTTCCAAAGTGTGTAGCTTTCGCACTATTTGCCCGATTAGTTTCAAACTTTGCACTTTTACTATTTATAATATGATCTTTCTAGCTAAAACAGTTGTTTTTACCTCTTATGAAAATTTGAAATAAAATTGCTACTGCGCATGACCCTGAAACTCGTCTATAGACAACAACGAGTGAAACTAGGCAACGAATGTTTTTCTGAGTGGGGAAATGTACCAGCTGGAGTACCACAAGGTACAAACTTGGGCCTTGGCTATTCATTATAATTAGCAATGACCTAAGACCAACAGGAGTTGACCAAGCTAAATTTGTTGATGATTTAACGATATTGGAAACAGTGTCTAAATTTAGTCAAAGTGTGATTCAAGTTTCTGTAACGAACCTGCGTACCTACGTACCTACGTACCTGCGTACTTGCGTACCTGCGTACCTGCGTACTTGTGTACCTGCGTACCTACGTACCTATACGTACCTATACGTACCTATACGTACCTATACGTACCTATACGTACCTATACGTACCTATACGTACCTATACGTACCCATACGTACCCATACGTACCTATACGTACCTATACGTACCTACACGTACCTACACGTATCTACACGTACCTATACGTACCTATACGTACCTATACGTACCTATACGCACCTATACGTACGTACCTACCTACCTACCTGCCTACCTGCCTGCCTGCCTGCCTGCCTGCCTGCCTGCCTGCCTGCCTGCCTACCTACCTACCTACCTAGTGAGGACACCCGAGATTTTAACCAGACCAACCACTAGATCGGTTCAACAGACCAGCACTAGAATGCAATAATTCTTCTGGTTGATAAACAGAGTTTGTCGGTGTGGCTTCGCTGTGCAGTGATCATCGTTAATTACGACTGTAGGCGCTTTAAACATATTCTTCACTTCAGCCGTTACAATACCGGTATCCAGGCAGTTAGATAATTCGAAGATATCGTCAGCCAATCTCTCCTCTAGGCTTGAATAAGCACTAGCACCTTTAGGCTTACGCCGTGTATAAAATTCTCCGATTAGAAAATCTTCTATCACTCGGCATTTATCATACAGCTTTAGCTTCATAGAGGTATTGTTGCTTTAGGATGGCAATTTATATCAGCGATGGACATCAAATTTCCTAACTCGGCCATTATTATTATATCTCACAGATACTGTGTTGCAAATTGTATTCAAAATTGCCAATGTGTAAAAGGTAAACTCGAACCAATTTCGAGAAAATCTATCCAATATAAGTACTATATACGAACGCTTACTGCGGAAAAACATGCTGTTCAGAGAAAAGGTAACGCGGGATTTCACTGTAATTGAAAAAAAAGTTAAGGATTTAGAAGAGTAGTATAGCAAGTAGGGCTGCGAGCTCAATCGACCTCAACCGTGAGTATAAACACCAAAACGTCACCAAATTTGGCCAAGTCACGACTCGACAAATTTGGCAATGTTTTGGTGTTTATATTCACGTTTGACG
Source organism: Chrysogorgia sp. JL179-B06 (assembly GCA_035772405.1). NCBI lineage: Eukaryota > Metazoa > Cnidaria > Anthozoa > Scleralcyonacea > Chrysogorgiidae > Chrysogorgia > Chrysogorgia sp. JL179-B06. Next base: position 1,230,888 of record JAYKKM010000329.1, read on the forward strand.
TCGAATAAGCTCGCAGCCCTACTTGCTATACTACTACAGCAGTCGTTAATTTGGCTTGACACACCCCTCTCCACCGATTAGTGTCAAACACGCGCGAGACTCGTGAAACAATACTGAATTTATACCAAATCACATTTCAGTCACGTTTAAAAATAGTCGCTTCAACATTTTCAGTCACGTTTAAAAAATAGTCGTTTCAAAATTTTCAGTCACATTTTAAAAATAATCGTTTCAACATTTTCACAAATTTGTCAAATCACATTTTAAAAAATAGTCGTTTCAACATTTTCACAAATTTGTTAAATCACATTTAAAAAATAGAGAGTGCCGTTTCAACATTTTCACAAATTTGTTAAATCGTATTTAAAAAATAGAAAGTGTCGTTTCAACATTTTCACAAATTTGTCAAATCGCATTTAAAAAATAATCGTTTCAACATTTTCACAAATTTGTCAAATCATATTTAAAAAATAGTCGTTTCAACATTTTCACAAATTTGTCAAATCACATTTAAAAAATAATCGTTTCAACATTTTCACAAATTTGTTAAATCACATTTAAAAAATAGAAAGTGTCGTTTCAACATTTTCACAAATTTGTCAAATTACATTTAGGAAAATAGTCGTTTAAACATTTTTACAAATTTATGTGTCGTAAAAGTGTCTCACGCGTGATAAAATTACCACCTGTTATGCAAATTAGGTTATTGCCACCTGTTAATAATAGATTAGTCCGTTTGTTCACTATTTTCAGCGTTTGTCGCCTCACCTCTCACTTCAATGTTTTTGTGACCATACGCGTAGGAGTCAATACCATTTTCTAAAAGGTATCGTTTATCATCAAAACAGGATAGCGACACTTTATTAATTTCGTAACTACCGAGCTGATGTTTGACACTTCTAATGGTCTTCATTGTGTGTCGCAATTGTTTCTGCTCAAGTAACACACTTTTGTAATCTTCGTGTCTGATCACTTTTTTAATTATATTCTTTCTAATACCTTTAGCGGTTTTCCCGCCGCCTCCACCCTCTTTCAAATAGCTATACATTTTACTGCGCAACCCGACGAACTCGACAATTGGCGTTCCAGCGCACTCGTCCTTCATCTTCCCAATAACTTTCTTATTCTCTCTAAAAAAGAATGGGCTGTCTGCAGGATAGTCGCTATTGTCGAACTTTTCGCACTCCATCATAAAGTCGGAATAAACGTCGTCAGTTTTGATTGAGTACAACAGACTGTCAGTGTCAGTGAAGTGCAATCTACAGGTGTCGCTAGAGTACTTTTTCATAATATAATTGTAGTGAAAATTGTACATCAGCGTTTTACTCAAGTCTAGTATGCACATACCCACATATGCAGGTCTATTTAGTGTCAACGTTTCTTTAACCTTATGGACAGCGACTAAGTTCTCGCTAAATATTTTGCAAGACACGAACGTCGGCTTTGAGACAAGCTTTTCTAACTTTTTCTCAGTGGTCACTAATCTCACGTCCACACGCTTCCTCAAGTTTTCCATCGTTTTTCCGAACACACTGTTGTTCATCAACTTGAAGAAGTCCTTCTCAAAAGCGTTCTTAGCCGCAGTTCTTTTGACTGTGTTAAAGTCGATGTACTTGCCTAACCACTTGGACTGGTCAAACTGCAGGACCCTGTGAATCTTATTGATTTTTAATCCAAGATCCATGTACAACTGCAGATTTCCGTAGTGACACACATACTTTTTTTTGTCCATCAAATTAGTCACCAGCTTCTTCACACCACCAACACTCACGTTAAACTTATTTTTGATTTTCGTGCAGTACTCCGACAACATGTCAACGGTTATCTCCATCTTCTCGGGAGCCAACGGGTAATCGTTGTGTAGGTCATGCAAATGGGTTGGGTACTCCAAGTCGACCTCGAGCAGTAAACCTTTTTTACTATTGTTGTGATAGTCGTGCAGATTAACTTTTTCTATTTCTTTCTCAGTCAACCACTTGAAGCCGCCCGTGGGTAGACTTCGACTCATTGCCCATCCATACAAGTTGTTGGCGTCAAGGTACATCAAATACTTCGACTCTTGCTCTTTATCATACCCCTTCATGTACTTATTATTCGCCACGCCATGTCTGTTGCATATGTAGCTCACACCACCACGCATACCTAGTTCTACAAACTGGAACATGTCAATGTCGGACAATAATTCAAGTTCTACTCCAGTCATCTTTAACATGGCATCCCAAGCCAATCCGGGCGATGTGAAATAATGGCAAGGGTCTAATTTATACTCGCGATGGCATGTCTTTCTAAAGTTCTCGAAAACGTCGGCGAGCAAGAGCACATCGCTTTTCAAATACAGGTCGTGGTACCCACCCATGTTTTCAACGTCGAAGTAGTCCCACACATCGCAAGCACGCTCATGCATTTCTTCCGTAATATCTTCGTCATTCAGAATATTGTAAAAGTCCTTTTTAGAGGGTAGCTCGCGTTCGTCGAATTTATCAAAGGAGTCCATATAATCATAGGGATAGACCCCCTTTCTTGTCATGAGTGCCAACCCCTCGTCATGAAACACTTCTGACGTGTATTTGAAAGCGTCTCTTGGTAGGTTCTTCACCAAGTTGTCTAGACCACTACTCATGAACTGAAAGCTGTCCAAAAATACTAAGTTTTTTCCAAGCATGAACGCCATGTACTTCTCCATGTTGTTTGGTATCACATTTATGTCTTGACCAAACTTGCCAATCTCCTGCATGATGAAATGGCTATCGTAACCACGTAAGTTATGAAAGATCACAGGAATTTTGTCAGTCAACTTAAAGTTCACATTACAGTCGCGATGTGCGGACCCTCTGTACTTACCTGACACGTGACAGTGGTCTCTCACTCTAACGTCAGCGCTAGTGTACCCAACACTGCAAATATGACAACTTTTAGCCTCGTCAAAGTTCTTCTTATCGGCATCAGTCAGTATCATTTCTTTGTTAAAGTGACTCTCAGATGTCTCTTTACAATATTCGACAATTTCTAACATCTCCCCAATGAACTTGTTGACTGCGTTTTCACCGCGATACACTTTCACTGGCTTACTGTACTCGTTGTCATAACAACAAACCAGTTTATACCCATAACCACAGTCGACATGCCTCTGGTAAGCATTTGTGTAGCTAGTCTCGCTTGATGGTGTCGCTGTGTGCACCTTCTGTGTGATAGCCTCGAAGTCTGCGTACACCACAAATGGTACGTTTAGCTGTCTACTAAAATTCTCATATTTCACTTTCGCGCCTTTTTGCGGCATTTTAATAGCTTGCTTCCCATTGATGACTAAACACACTTCAATATGACTTTCAAGCACGTCCGCACGGGTGAAACACTGCAAACAATACCTGCAAAAGTGCTTTCTCGCCTTATACTTTGTCTGACGGTACATGAATTTGTTAAAATCGCGAATGTACACATAATGCTTGTTACCCACGTCGTTAGTTATCAACAGTAGGTCCATATGGTCAGGATACGTCTCCTTAGAAACGTACACAGGGAATGGCTGCTTATTTTCATACCCAAAAACATTAATGCTAATTTCGTTAGCCTTTTCGATCTTGTTGTAATCTTTGAGTGTGACTGGGAAGTCAATTCCGTCATAGTTCAGCTCACCGACATGCCTAGCGTACTTTGACGTTCTGTCAGAGTTTTTTCCAACAGGAAATTTGTGTGCGAGGTGGCACCATCTAAAACACTCGTTGTCATCATCGTTATTTACGTTTATCAGACCCTTCATACTGTTGCACAGCTCCTTTGGCAGCGCAATGTAGCTACTCCCATGCAAAGGTCTGTAAATAGCGACATTAACGTAGTGTGCATCTATTTTGTCGATAGTCCATCCAGACCCCTCAGATAACCACCCAGCTATCCGCGTCAAGATCTGCTCCGACCCGCGATTGGCAACACCCTCGATGTCATGCTCGTTAATGACGACGAACGTTTCGCTGTTAAAGTAGGCAGTTTTGTATGTGGTCTTATCGAGTTCTAAAACTTTCTCAAAAGTGACCTTGACTGTCTCTACCACTTTCATTCCGTTGGTCTCACCTAATTCACGTCTCAAAAGGTTAGTGACAGCACTTCTACTGCCATTTACCTGATTAATGTCTCTGTCGTCAATTACTTCGACTCCATAAGACCTTGTGAACCCTCTCAGTGCTCGATCCAACAGATGCGTCGACAGTGCGAGGTCTTCGACTAGACGTTGTCCCTCCTGATCTCTAAAGAAGCCGTGAACGTTGGTCGCTTCATCTGTTAGTGAATTGACAACGGCTGCACTCGTCTTATGCACCCGTCTTTTTGTCAGTGGGTTTTTCACAGCCTGACTCATTGGCTTCTATATACACTACACTTGTTTATTTTTTTCCTAAACCACTCGTCGTAATAATTGTCACCACTTTCACACCATCCCAGCTTTGGGTACACCACCCCAAACAGATTGTTGTCAAACAAGTCTTTCACCTTCCCGTCTTTGAGGTCTGACACCTTCTTGAGTGTCTCGACTCGTCTTCTATGACACAACCTAATAATGTAGTATCCATATCTGCTGACATTTCTACCCTTTATCAAATTGCATGAGTGCAACACATTGACAACTTTCAAGAAGTCCTCTTTTATCAACTCAAGATGCTCACCCTTCACAACGTTCCGTAGTCTCCTCCCCATCCACCAAGACCGTTTGTGAACGCTTTTTAGTCGCGTGAGTCTCATGTCGCTGTAACTCTGAGTGTAACCCCATTCGATGTCGCCACACTTTGGACACGCGTACCCACCACAGTCACTTACGTTTTTCACAACGTCACAATCCGAGCAGTAGTAAATTCTGAAGGTGTCTCCACACTCAGTTTGCGTCTCACTCGCGATCTCGTCAATTGTCAAGCCATAACTCATCTGCCTCATAAGTTTGTCCATCACTCTTATACTACTCCAACATTTTTTTTACCGAGCTAGTACCCACACTACTATTCCACTACCCAAGCCTAGCGCACCAACAAACAATAATTGGTATTCCTTCATTTCCGCACTCGGTTGGTAGTAATCCGCAACCTTCGGGAGGTTAGTGAACACTCGTCCGCTGTGCCGTATGGTCATTACGCTTCTAAGTTCTTCCAACGCGTGGTTTGTGTCATTGATGTCAGCACTAGCATCTGAGAGCTGTTGTCGCAAGCGCTGAATCTGATCTTTTTTAGCGACTTCATTTTCGTACCACACCTCTTTCGCACTGGCTAGCTGTTCCAACGCATGGTTGTGTCTTTTCATCTCAGCTTCATAGCCTGAGTGGTTAAACTTTGAAAACATAAAACCAGCGCCCGCAAAAGCCACTGCGTTAAAGATCCCTCCAGCCACAACACTCACCATTAACTTACGTTGATTTGAATGGATCTGTCGGTATCCACTTTTTCGATTGCATCCATTTTACTAACAGCGTTCCTGCACCAACAGCTGCAGCAAGTTTCACTGTGCCTTTCACTGTCTCTGGTGTTCCCAATGGTTCTCCCAAAGCCTTTTTAGAGATCATACTCACTGCCACAGCACCAGTCGTAACAAGTAGCGCATCGTACAATTCGTTCATAAGTTCTTTTCGATCGATCGCGGACATATATACATTGTCGTGTGTTTTGTTCAAGAATCAAACGTGTCTAGCGCTGGACGACAAGTTCTACGATTTTCTGACGCGCTAACCACAGTGCTCGCAGGCTCCAGTTGTGTCTCTTTTTCATTGCTAATTGTGTACCATAGTGAAGCACCAGCGATGATTACACCAAGTGTTCCGACAACATATCCATAGCTCCACTCACTACCCTGTTCTTCGTTGACTATCATTTCACGCATTTTCTTTTCTTTAGCAGCTTTCGATATCTCAGCTAACTTTTTACCAGCAGCGACGCGCTTTGGGTCCTTCACCTTAACACTTTTCACATCAGCCGTGATCTTCGCTTCAACAGCCGTCTGTGAGTCTTCAACCATCTAATACACTATCACGTGTTATCTTACTCACAGTTGACCTCACAGGTGTCTCACAGATGACCTCACAGGTATCTCACAGTTCCAAACCAAACGCACTAAAAAATTAGGATTTTTTCTGGGAGTATAACATAATGACTCAAGTCCAAGACATCGCAGAAGAGATGACTCAAGACCAAGCCCGCCAAGAAGAGGAGATCGACGCAATGCGGAGAATGTCCTTTGTCGATGTGTCTACCCCACAAGGCGCCTCTGGACCCAACGTCTTAAAAGGGTACTCGCAAGTCTTCAAGTTGTGCGACCCCGATCGTAAAAACGAAGAGGTGTCGAGACAATTTGGTGCCCAGATTCTCTACACAAAGTTCGCTCATGAGGCTTGGGTCGGGCTTGATGAAGTTAGAGCCAACAGGATGGTTAACGAACTAGCCAAGATGATCCCTGTGTGGTGTCACTCACCGTTCAAACGTCTTACGCTAGCGAGTGACCACTACTTGAGCAACCCTTGCGAGTCCACCGCTACGCTACTCGGTAACTACCTCGAAGTGTTCTTGACGACCCTTCTATGGAAACCATGCTCAACCAAACTCAAAGCGTGGCTACACCTCGCCGTAAACTGTGACGTTAACGTTTGTAGGGTGGGGTGTAACGAAATACTGAGTGTTGAACGAAATACTGAACGTTTGTAGAGTGCGGGCGATATTATGAGTCACATACTCTCAGACGCTCACCTGGATTTTGTGCACGGCGGCGCGTCGTACAATTGTTACCCATGTGGTGTGGTTACCAACAACCCAATGCATCGCTCAAGACATGAGAGCTCGAGGTCCCATCTTAAAAACTTAGAGCTTCAGCGGATATTTAACAACGAGCAACAGTTGCCGCAAGAGGGGAGAGCATTTCTCTGGAGGTATAGTAACCATGAAGAAAGTTGGTAAACTAGAAATCGTGATTGGTCCCATGTTTGCAGGAAAAACAACCGAGACTCTTCGCAGGTTAGTCACGTTAAGTAAATCAGGGCTCAAAGTCCTCTACATGAACAACGCGGGCGACACCAGACGAACTGACCACGCGTTCTCCACACATCGTCAGACCATTGTTGTTGGATCAGACAGTTTACCTGCAAAGTTAATCACCAACCTCCCAAGTTCTTCCGAGATAGCTGATTACGACGTCATCGGAATTGACGAAGGCCATTGGTACTCTGATCTACTCCCAGTTATTCACGAATACATTAAAGCTGGCATTCACGTCATTATTTGTGGTCTCATATCAACGGAGCATTTAAAAAGACTTGGTGAGCTTGACACGTTGTTCCCAATGGCAGACGACATCGCATTTCTAAAAGCGTATTGCGCCGTTTGTCGTGACACTTACGGAACAACTGTTGAAGCGCCATTCGGTTGGAGATACAACCCAGGACCATCATTCGTTGGTGGTGCTGAGCAATATCACGCAGTGTGCAGGCGTCATCATCCTTCCACACAAAATTGAGGGTGTTCTCGGATACCCCACTTTTTAAATTTAGACATTGGCCACATGAAGCGTCCAATGTACCGTAGAAACATTTTTTCACACAGTGGTCAGAAGGTTTGTGAAGTAAATAGAGAAAGTTTCGCAGACACCTTTATCGAGTTAAAAAAAAACGTCTTTAAAAAATGCTAGAGCAGTTGTCGCCTCAAACGTCGTCTCAACGACAAGAACGAGCGCTAACTCGACTCATTACTCGCTGTCTAAAAAGTCTCTTTACAATAACGTCTCTCATGGTTACTCAACGCTGATTTATTTTTAAATTTACGAAAACACTGGGAGCACTGAAACCCAACGTCAAAGAGATATTTTATTACCGTGGTAATAGCGTCGTCGTATGAGTCGCACAAGAGTGTTAGATAACCAGCGGATTTGTATCTGAGTAGCAGAGACTCCTGCTCTTTGGACGTCTTACCTGTACCACCTGGATTCTTGAACTCAATCACGAGCCCGCTGTGCTGTCGGTTTGCATTGGCAATAATCAAGTCAGGCGTTCCACGTTGGTAGCCTTTTTTCCACGAGTTTATTCTTTTACTCGAAGTGTCTTGATTCTCACCACAAGCGGCTATCAAAATAGCTTCTGGATAATATTTCCTAAGAAAACCAACAACTTTCGTATGAAGGTCGAACTCGGTGATCATTACGAATTGATTGTGTTTGAGACCAACGCTAGCTAAACTTTTTCTAACGCTTGGCAAGACTTCTGAGTGCACCCACCTTCCGAAGTGTTTCGCACGCTCCATTTTACTCGAGAACGTCAATGAGTAGACTCCAAGTTCGTTGATAAACGAGGCCTGCTCTATCTTCATTTTACAATCAGGTTCGACGTGGTCGTTGACCGCATCTTTTGGTCGAGCATAACCTAGAGCGCTCGCGACTTCTTTCGCTTTGAACCATATTTCACCGTTGTGATTAGCCATCGTGATTTGGTGACCATCGAATAATTGCACCAAGTTGGTTGCCATTACTATAGCCTCGCAAAAAAAACTACTCGACATAGGTGTCAGGTTTTTTATAGATCTGGTTTGTTGTGTACCAACGCAGCAAATACGTTTTATTAGCCCTCAGTTTTCTACGTCGTCTGAAAAAGTTTCTAATGTTACGAATCAGTTTTCTAAGCCAACCCATTTTAACTTAGGTCACGTCTCCTACCACTCCTACTTTGTCTGACTCTGGTATCATAATAGGTTCGCCGTAAGTCTTTTTAGACCTCATACCAATCTCAGCGTGGAGCTCGAGAGTAACGTCACCGCGACCAAATGACCCACCAGCTTTGAACATGTGATCAGTCGTCTTATTTATCTTATACACTTCATGAGGTCTCGAAATACACGCTCCCATTTACTTTACACCATATTCCTTCATCATTTCTCCACCCATGATTATGATGTCTCGGTTTGCCATGTAACCACTCACGATTTTTACGCCGTAGAACTCTATCAACGATGGGTATGCATAAGGTGCGAGTGGTATTCTTGGTCGATGTATTCCAAAAATTGTTCCGTAGGGTGTGCCTATCTTTTTCATATTCGCTATGAAGTCTGAATCGGTTGACTTAACGTTGTTGACCCTGACATGTGAATTGCTCATTTGCCAGTGTATTGATATCATATGCATTTTTGTGAGGTCGACACCACTCGGAATAGTGCATATGCTCTCCATCGCTGGTACGCTACCACCATACGCGAGTCCATTAGTCATACCAGTCTTGTACCCTATGAACTTATCCCACTGACCATCGTCGTTTGATATAATTGTCTCCCAATTTGACCCAGCGGTGCGAGTAGGTAACCTCACCACAACAAAAATGGAAAGATCACACCATTGCATACTGGGACAATTAAAATGGAGACCTGACTCAAGTGGGATTGGTGTTAACACAGGGGATAGAAAACTTTGGCTTACACTGCTGATGCCAACAATAGGACCATAGGTTGAGTTGTTTTGCACTAATTTACTTGTTTCACCAATGGCTTTCACTTTGTTTGAACCATTGGTGTGAAATTCCACGTTTTTCAAGGCGTGTGTGCTGACGTTGAAGTCGAGCACAAGATTATACGACTGACTCTTGAGGTAGCCTGACAGCATTTGCTCTAGAGCTCTCTTGTTGATGGCGTCTGAGTCATCGACTGGGTCTGCTACGTTTTTTATTGCTGAGCCTTGCATGTCTATTATTCCAGACATCCTTCCACCGGTCGCACTTAACTTAGGATCTTCGTCCAGATGTCTTTTCGTTCTCTTTAGTATTTTATCGTGAGGGTCGTCAGACTCATACCCATAGTTTAGACTCATTACTACCTGAAGGTGTATTTGGTTAGTAGATAGCCAGAGACCGCTGAGAACCCTAAGATTATCGCCAGCGTTGTCGTGTCTGACTCACTTGAGGTGGTAGTCTGCGCAATTTGATTGGTCACTGTTTTCTTCACGGGTGGTGCTACTCCCAAGTTAGCCACCACGTTTTCTTGGTGGACTTTTTTAGCCACTGTTTTCTTCACGGGTGGTGCTACTAAGTTAGTCACCACATTTTCTTGGTGGACTTTTTTAGCCGCAGTCGTCGGTGTTGCTGCATTCAAGCGAGTGTTCACTCCAAATTTCATGGACTCTGTGGCAACCTTTAATAAGTTGTTGTACCCAGCGATTTTATTCTTGAGTATCACTAGGTTACTTGGCATCAACCATGTACTTGGTGACACCGCGAGATTTTGGACAACGTTGGTGTCTCTAATCGATTTATTCATGTTGAGAATCCATGTCGATACGTCGTAGTTGATAACACTGTCAGAAAACAACTTGCGGAACTCTTGTTGGGTCTCTAGACTTCCTGCAGAACCGCCAACGACTGATACACGTGTTCTCGCTTGCGCACCAAGTGTGGAGTACACAAAGGCTTCTATGCTCTGATTTAGATATTGCAGTCCAATGTTGGTAAAACCATCTGAGAGTCGTGCGACGTATCGTTTGTAATCGTTCTGAACGTCGTTGAGTGTGAACACTCTGGATTCGCCTGTTGTACCATCGCTAAGGACTTTATTCTGGTAGTAGTGCCTTCTGGGAATCTTGGAAATCTTACCATACAATTCGGAAGCGTTAAATTCTCTACTTATTGATTTCATGGTCTCACCACCTTCCATTCTTCTGAGAAGTCTTCTGATGGTGAAGTACAAATGAAATCTCATCACACTTGTGACCACAGGGTGAACTTCTTGTGACACTGATAAATGTTGCAATGACACCCCACAACAGAAACTTGCACAATACGTCGCAAACACAACGCGATAGTAAGATTCGCTGTCATCCCACTCTGATTTTGTCTTTGACGTGGTGACTCGCAAGACTGGTAGCTTCGACATGAAGTAACTATTTTGGTTAACAAAGACTTTAAAGTTATTCACTGGATAATTTAGCACATTTTCTGTTGGATAACCATCCCAAAGCCCCCAGTGGTTCTTATGACCTTTTGGCAGTGGTTGGATAGTTCCACCACCTTGCCATATTATTGGGAACTTACTATTGTGTAGCCACTTCCACATGCTTTTATCATTTTTGAAGGTTGTGCTGGTTATGTCCGTGCTGAGGATGTCGTTGTTTCTGAAATATATGTCGACACCTATGATCTTACCATCTTGCAAAATATTTGGATTGAACTCAAATTTGCTTAAAGTAGCGTGGGGGTACTTTTTGATGAGGTCTGCCTTTGCATCGTGTGTAGCCTTTGATGTGTTAGCCATCGCACGTTTGTAGTACTTTCCATAGTACTCACGAAGGGCTTTCTGCATATATAATATACCGTATGTTATACATAATGCGAAAGTTGACGGTATTCATTGAAGACGTAGAAAAAGTTGTGTCCTTTGACAACGCGATAATGGTCACGCACGACAACCCGTGCATTATGGTCAAGACAGCCACTGTGTTTTGGGACTACAATAACATACGAGATGATTTCGACATACTCGCCCCCATGCTGAGCCACCCTTCGAATGATCTTAAAAGCACGATAACGAGTAGGGGGTACGCTAACTTCGACGCGCTGGTCGAAGTAATAAAAGAAACGACTAAAAAACGTGGTAAGGGGGACGTTGAGATAGAGAAAATACCGCTCACAAGTAGATGTAGGATTAAGGCTAGCACTCCAATTAACCTTGGGCTCGTTGGGCCTCTACTTGGTTTCGCGTTGGGTAGGGTGATTAAGGGTGACTCGAAGTGGTACGTCAGCCCAAACAAGGTCGACATGCTTAGAGGTTTGAGGTATGTAGAAGTTTCGTGTGACATTGTTGACTCTGAGAGCAACGTGGGTGTTGATGGGAAGCGCAGCGATGTGATCACAACGTTGCCGATACCCACTAAACAGTCTTTGAATGGGTCAGTGCAACGTCATGTGGACATCGAGTCTAAGGTGAGTATTAAAAAAGGTGCTTACTCAAGTATGACATTTCGTGTCAAACCAAATAACGACGATCCCAAAATTGGCGCGGTGTTATTGGAACTGTATATTGTGTGAATTATATGGAACTCGGTGTGGAGACAGAACAAGGGTTGAGAGACATCTATTATAATCCCAAGACAGGGTTCAGTGGCGCAGAGAGGTTGTATCAAAGTGCATTGGGAGATGGATTGAAAGTAACTAGAAAAACAGTGAAAGAATGGTTGACAGCGCAGGACACTTACACTAGGTACAAACCTATTGTGAGAAGACATAAATTCCGCGCGACTTTTGTTGGATTTCTTGGTGAAGAGCTCCAAATGGACTTAGTGGACATGAGTAAGTACTCAAAACAGAATGGAGGGTACTATTGGATATTGACAAGCATTGAAATATTGAGTAGATACGCTTTTGGAATTGCAGTTTATAGAAAAGACACTAAGAACATGACTAAGGCTGTTGGAAAATTGTTGGTTGACTTTAAAGATCGGTTTGGAACCACACCTAAGTTAGCGCAATTTGACGACGGACTTGAGTTCTATAACGTTGGTGTGAAAAGTTTGCTGAAAGAACATGGTGTTGAATATTTCAGCACTAAGAGTGATAAAAAGGCTGCTGTTGTTGAGCGTTTTAATAGAAGTCTCAAGAGTATTATGTGGAAGTACTTCTATGCCTATGGAACGTACAAATGGATTGACGTTTTGGATCAGTTTGTAAGCAATTACAATAGCAATGTGAACCGCAGTATTATGATGAAGCCGAAGGATGTCGATAAGTCAAACGAAGGCGAAGTGTGGACCACTTTGTTTGGTCACCAATTTGCAGACAACCCATTGCCAAAGTTTAGAGTTGGTGAGTCAGTGAGAATTAGTAAATACAAGAGTGTGTTCACAAAGGGCTATGAAGCCAACTTCACTGAAGAGCTGTTTAAAGTGGTAAAGGTTATTCGTGGTGATCCGAATGTGTACGAAATTGAGGATCACACCGGTGAACAGATTATTGGTAAATTTTATGAACAGGAATTATCGCTGGTCAATAAGAAACGTGGTGGTGGCGATGTGTACAGAGTTGAAAAGGTGTTGAAAAGAAAGAGAGCCAGAGGGAAGAAGATGGTGCTGGTCAAATGGTTGGGTTATGAGAGCAAACATAATTCGTGGATACCAGAAAGCGATATTCAAAATGTGAGTTAATGTAATATGGCTGAAGGCGGCTTCGACAACCTTGAGATGGGTAGCTCTAACGAATACAAAGATGTCGCCGACGACGAACTAGAGCGTAGTCTTGAAAAAGCCACTAAAGATAGTGAGCTAGCTTGGGACGACCCAAACGTTGCAGTCAGTGAGAGAGTTAGACTAACTAAAGTGAGGAGTGGGCTGGCTCGCGAACATGGTAGAAGGGAGCGCCAACGCGTGGAGGAGGCCTTTAGCAATATTGAGACGCGGATTAATGACAACGCAAAAGACTACGAAGACGTTGCGAGGAGTGCGTCATTGTTAGACACCACACGCGCGGAGTACGTCGACATACCTGGACTAACGCCAATCGAGAATCGCGAGTTGAATAGCACACTCAATCCAAGCGAGAATATGCTGCGTGAGTCTAGAATAGGCGACGCTGGTACATTGCAAATAAAAGCAAACCATTTTCAAGACTTGACAGACAAAGCGGGCGAGAGAATGGCAGAGCTTAGCAAAAAAAAAGATCTCACGACTGTGAGGAGTGAAGAGCACGTTAATCTAGCTGAAAGAGTGATTGGACTCATACAGGCTAAAGACACGCTTATTGAACAGCGAGAAATAGAAGAGGTTAGAGAGCGACAAGAGATCGACATTGACAGGTTTCAGAAGTTTAAGAAATGGGCTAGAGAAAATATGGTTGGGGTGAGTGCTTTAGCGATTTCAGTAGCTGCAATTATAACAACTATTATTATCGCTGGGAGGTCTGCTGTTATGAGAGGCGCTATGGTCACGAGATCATTCGCACAGGCTGTTAAAAACGCGATAATGAAGATGGGTCCATGGGCTGTTGAATTAGCGAACTTAGTTTATGACGCGCTGGTGACAGGCGCAAAGGGCCTCGCTTGGTTAGCTCAAAATCTGTGGGTGTTTGCGGTGACATTCGCGTGGCTTGCGTATAATTATTTAAACTAGAAAGAAAATGTGATTCGTAGGAGCCAGAGAGCGATATTCAAAATGTGAGCTAATGTAATATGGCTGAAGGTGGGGAAGTTTTTGACGAGATCGAGATGGAAACCCTCAATAAGTACGAAGACATGAGTAATGAGCAATTAGAAAAGACGCTCGTCGATGTTGAAGACGTTATTGAAGGCATGTACGGTAAGCACACTGAAGACAACATGCCGGAAGACGTTCGTGTTAATTACAACGACTATCAAGACTATGCGAGAAAGATACTGAGTGAGCTAGACGCGAGGCGAGGTGGGCAAAAAGAGACGTCATTTATTGATACTGATGATGGTAAGACGGTGACGATAAGGGGAACCAACACAGAAGTCCCTGCAGTGGAGTTTGTTGAGCAGGAGTCATATGGTGATGTCAATGACGAGAGTTTTAGTATAGCTTTTGAAGAGGAGAAAGAAATTGAGAGAAGGCTGGGCGAGCTAAAAGCATCCAACAAAAAGCTAACAGAAAACAATGTAAAAAGAATCAAGCTAATAAACAAGAAAATACGTAAATTAAGCAAAAAGGCACTCGGTCAAGACGACGCGTCAAGGAAAATAGTCAACAGGTCGCAGGTTACGGACTCGGGGGCTATTCTTTTCAAACCGGTAAACAAAGACGGTAAATATGGAAAACCTAAACTAATTCTAAAACCTGGGAAAAAAGGTTTGATCTACAGTAAAGACGCGAGTAGTAAAAACGCGATCGAGCAGTTCAAAAAGTTAGTTAGTCAAATCCCTGAGAATGCAGAAACAACAGTTGTCACAACAGAAGTGACCTCAGACGACCTCCCAGTGATTGAGACAAGAGTGGATCACGACGACATACCTGGGTTATCACCAGACGAGAACCGTGATCTGAGTGGTGTGGTTAATCCAAGCGATAGTGTGGTGCCTGAGTCAAGAACAGGTGACGATGGTGCGTTGCAAGCGCAGGTAGACCACTTTCAAGAGACGATAGATGAGACGAGTGGGAGATTGGCAAAGCTTGATAAAAAAACTAACCAAACTGGTCTCACGCCTGACGAAGAGCGAGAGCGCGCCGGTTTGTTTGAAAGAGAGTCAGGACTCAAGCAAGCCAGAGACAGAACTATTGAGCAGCGACAAATAGAAGAGGTTAGAGAGCAGCAGGAAGTCGACATTGACAGGTTTCAGAGATTTAAGGAATGGGCTAAAGAAAATGTAGTCGGGTTGAGCGCTGTAGCAATTTCAGTGGCTGGGATTATAACAACTATTATTATCGCTGGGAGGTCTGCTGTTATGAGGGGTGCTATGGCTACGAGGTCATTCGCACAGGCTGTTAAGAACGCGATAACGAAGATGGGTCCATGGGCTGTTGGGTTGGCTAATTTAGTTTACAACGCGTTGACGTTGGGTGCAAAGGGTCTCGCTTGGTTGGCTCAAAATCTGTGGGTACTCGCGGTGGTACTTGCGTGGTTTGCTTATGATTACTATAAACTAAAACGGTAGTCTCATTTTCGAGGGTCTCAGCTTCGAGAATAACAAAACATATGCAAAGTATATGAACGTCACGTCGGCAGAGTTGAGCCCTGGTTTTAGACGAGCGACCATGGGTGGCATAAAAGGGGTGAGAACACAGCATGTGATCACGTTGAACCCTAATAAAGTCAGTCCTGGTGAAGAACTTTACGTTGACATACCAAAGCTCAAGGTTAGTAGCTGTTTGGTGCCTGGATCGTTGGGTTTAGTGTTCGACTTTAAGAATGCGAACGCCAAAAGCTGGTTCTTGAACAATGTTAGCAAGTTGTTGGTTGAGAAACTTGTTGTGAGACTAGCTGGGGAAACTGTGTATGACAACAATGGGGAAAATTACACTGGTGTCTATCGCGATCTTTGGGAAAGTGTTACTGCGCGAGACCAAATGATTGACTATGGTATTGGTGGTGAGAACTTGAGAAAGCTAGTTTCTAAGGATGACAGTGGTGCGACGAGTGGGAACGTTGCTAAAGTTAGTGACGCGTTAATGTTTGGTGTGATTGGGACGAAGCAGCGGATTAAGCTTGGTAAAATCATGAATGACCACGGGTTGTACGCTCCTTTTAGCATGAACAACAACTTGCAGTATGTCATCACACTTCCGAAGGCCACAGACATTATGGTGGCGCAATCCGGTAGCGCTGTGGGTGGATACACTCTGGAGAATCTCGAGCTTGAGTATGAAACGATCGATAACCAGGAGCTTGCTGATGAAATAGCGTCGGGTTATGCGAGTGGTCGTAGTTTGTCATATGAGCACGTTACGTTGATGAAAACCACCGAATGGGACAAAGGTACAACCATTGTGAATGAAAACATTAATCTTCCAAGAAAAAGCATGAAGGCGATTGTGTTGCTATTCACAAATAAGGTGCGAACAGACAGTGAGGAGTTTCTTTACCCAAATATTGAGAATATTAGAGTCACAATCGAAGGTGTGCCAAATAGCGTGTACTCACAAGGCATCCCAAAGTCGAAGTTCTACGCAGAAGCGAAACGACTGTTTGGTTTGGGTGAAGAACACGCTCAGTTCATGACCATACAGAAGTTCTATAAAGATGGCTTCGCGTTGGTCATTGACTTGAGGAGCGTTCAAGATAATCGCAATGTCGCCACTGGTAAAAATATTGTGAACACACAATCTGGCGTGCTTCTTGAGATCACTAAGAAAGCGACGACTGCGAACGTCATGTGTAGGGTGTTTGTGGTAAGCGACGGGTTGGTCAACTTTATGAATAATGGGTTGCAATCAATCCAGTATTAAATCAAACGTGAGTTAATGGAGACTCCGTTTAATATGTTAATTGTTGGGATGACAGCTTGTGGTAAGACACACTATTTACTCAACACACTGGAATCTGAGTACTTTAGTAAATTTGACTACATTGTGTTGATTTGTCCTACTTTTGAGTGGAACAAAGCGTACCAAGATTGGAAATATGTGCGCGACCCCGACGTGTTAGCGATAGACTGCGTGCAAGACAGTGTCGACGCTGTTCTCAAGTGTGTAACAAATGTTTTTAAAGGCACTAACACTCTGATCGTGTTGGATGACTGTGCAAGCTCTCAAGATGTTAAGAATAGGACTAGTCAGTTGGTCAACTTGGCTTTTAGTGCGCGACATTTTATGTTGAGCGTTATTGTCATCACACAACAACTGACGTCGATCGCAAAACCGTACAGAGAAAATATTAGTAAGCTCGTTTGCTTCTACTGCCCGAGTAGGAGTGATATGAAGGTCGTTATTGACGATTATCTTGGGCACATTAGCAAAGAAGAAGTGTCGGCGATTGTGACCGCATTAAAAAATAATAAGTACGCTAGACTTGAAATCTCACTGCGCTATCCGTACAGTCACGAAGTTGTTATTCCGCAATAAAATATGGGCATAAGTAATAGCGTGATGGTAAAACGCAAAAGTGAGGAAAATCCTACGATTGAGGAATTAGTCGAGGACACTGAAGCCGCTAGTACTTCGACTGTGGAAGACAACATTGACGTTAGGAGATCTGAACTTATTAGACTGTCTGGTGATGGTGTGGTGAGCCAATCTGAAGCGTACATTAAAAAAACGTCCGCAAAAGTTATTGATAAGATATGGCGCCAATACGAGTTGAAGAGAATGGAGATCGCAAACGCTTTTCTCACCGATTTACTAATCAGCAAATTCGCTAGCTTACTGGATGGGTTGAACGCTATTGAAAATCCTGACGAACTAAACGACGAACTACAAAAAGATCCGTTATTAAAGAAAGACGTTGAGAGCATTGTCGCGATCGTGACACCGTACGTACCTTTCTTAGGCTTGTTGTCGGGAGGGATCACAACGTCAAAATATGTGTACGATCACCATTTTAGAAAAGAGGCGACAAACGCTGAAAATAGTGAACAAACGGACTAATCTATTATTAACAGGTGGCAATAACCTAATTTGCATAACAGGTGGTAATTTTATCACGCGTGAGACACTTTTACGACACATAAATTTGTAAAAATGTTTAAACGACTATTTTCCTAAATGTAATTTGACAAATTTGTGAAAATGTTGAAACGACACTTTCTATTTTTTAAATGTGATTTAACAAATTTGTGAAAATGTTGAAACGATTATTTTTTAAATGTGATTTGACAAATTTGTGAAAATGTTGAAACGACTATTTTTTAAATATGATTTGACAAATTTGTGAAAATGTTGAAACGATTATTTTTTAAATGCGATTTGACAAATTTGTGAAAATGTTGAAACGACACTTTCTATTTTTTAAATACGATTTAACAAATTTGTGAAAATGTTGAAACGGCACTCTCTATTTTTTAAATGTGATTTAACAAATTTGTGAAAATGTTGAAACGACTATTTTTTAAAATGTGATTTGACAAATTTGTGAAAATGTTGAAACGATTATTTTTAAAATGTGACTGAAAATTTTGAAACGACTATTTTTTAAACGTGACTGAAAATGTTGAAGCGACTATTTTTAAACGTGACTGAAATGTGATTTGGTATAAATTCAGTATTGTTTCACGAGTCTCGCGCGTGTTTGACACTAATCGGTGGAGAGGGGTGTGTCAAGCCAAATTAACGACTGCTGTAGTAGTATAGCAAGTAGGGCTGCGAGCTTATTCGACGTCAAACGTGAATATAAACACCAAAACATTGCCAAATTTGTCGAGTCGTGACTTGGCCAAATTTGGTGACGTTTTGGTGTTTATACTCACGGTTGAGGTCGATTGAGCTCGCAGCCCTACTTGCTATACTACTTAGAAGTAATCGTAAATAGTCTAAATAGTGAAATCGCTTTGCTGAAACAAGAAAACAAACGTCTTAGTGAATTGTGCATAAATTATTCTTTAATTAACGCACAATTATCTCCCTCGGGAGTAAGTTTGTATACATTCCTGAATGAAGAAGCTCCTATAACAATGGACACCAATAATAATTGTGATGACACTGAGAAGGACGACCGTGAACGCAATGTATCAAAAGAATCATCAAGAAACATCTCACTAAGAGTGGTGTTCCATTATCCTTGCAACGGTCTTATAGCGATACGTTGAAACGCTCTACCCAAAATGAAAATCATGCTCCAAATGGAAATATTAGCAATTCAAATTCACCTGACCGGACTGATTCAGCTGATAACATAGACGTTGTTGGCTACTCGAAAGGATTGCCTCATTGCAAGATACAAGAGAAATCAAAACAAAGTGAAAGTAATACTACCGATGACAATGATGGGTTCATTGGTGTTAACCGAAACCGTGTTTATACTAAACATTTCTTCCTTAGTGGGATTGCTGAAAATGTTAGTAAAGATACGATAATTCGTTTCCTGGATAAGAAGGGAGTGAAACCTACACTGTTAAACCTGTTCCCAAGTGAGCGTAAAGGCACGTCATCTGCAAAGGTTAACGTACACATCAAGGATAGCAAACGAATTGAAGAAGGTGGTTTTTGGCCAATTCATGTTTATTCCAGGGCATGGTTATGCAAAGAGTGTTTTTCGAGACATTTCTCTTCCGGCGGGAAGAAAACCAACCATGTTCAAGCTGAACGTAATAGCAACGATCAACCCAGTAGTGAATTGAGTTGAATATTTAATATTTGAATGGCAATTTACAAAAATTATAAATTGAAAAACTCAAGTTTACATGAATAGAAAAACTAAGTGTATAAATATATATATATATTATACCTCAACTATAAATTGTCCAATCAAAGAGCTAGATTTGTACCACGTGACAAGTCAATTTAAACTCAAATTCCCCGCTTTAACCTCGAATTCCCCGCAGATGACGTCATTAGCGGGTAATTCGAATTCGAACAATTATTCACCTCAGTGTTGGTGAATAGTGTGGATATAATATTTACCTCGCCGCTTCGCGACTTGGTAAATATCCAACACTATATTCACCTCCACTTCGGTGAATAATTGCTATATATATAGCAATTATTCACCGAAGTGGAGGTGAATAGTGTTGGATATTTACCAAGTCGCGAAGCGGCGAGGTAAATATCCACACTATTCACCGACACTGAGGTGAATAATTGTTTTAGCATAGAGGTGAATAGCAAACTCGAAAACTTTTTTTTATTGTTGTGACAAAAAATGAGCAAAAACTCGATTTACACTGTAATATTTCGCGTGCGATAACGCGCGAGAAACGTCACACGACAACATCATGTGATAAACTGACAGAAAACGTAACGAGTTCGTTTGATCAAACAATCATACGAATCGTGTCCGATGAAAGGCAAGGAAAAATATTTTTTTTCGATCGCTGCAAGTACATCTTCGCAAGTCTTAAAGCTCGTGTTGAATACTGTCACTGCCATGGCTGCTTGGAAGTTTGACATTGAGGTTGAAATTTCAGTTATGAAATGTACCACCAGAAACGAAGCCATGAACGAGATTTTGGCTATTGGAATCCCCAAGACATTTATAGCTGGGCTTTGAAAGACCAGCAGTCATGAAAAACCATGCCGTTTGCTGCAATTTGACAGGATTGAGAGTGTCAACTTCAACTAGCTCGCCTTCTTCGTACAGCTTCTCAACGACTTCTTTTGTCAATGGTTGTTTGTGGACAGTTCGTGCAATTTCGCCTTTTTTATTAAGGGTTTACAGGAAATTGCTCAGACTTTTATTTGCTTCTGAAAACTGGGCATCTCCAACTATCGAAAAATATTTGCTAAATGGTGGATTTCTCAAATGGCGATTCAACGTGGCTCGAATTGCGGTAAGCGACTTATTGTCGTAGACTGAAAGTAGCTTCCGTCACGTTTTCTCGTTTAGAGATAAAACTTTTGAAGGCTATTGCTTAATTTTTGAGGAGACATTTCTTCCAAAGGAATTCTAAATTGTTGTTGCTGTTGAAACCATTCTGTAAAACATTATTCGTTCGTAAATAAGTATTTTACTTTTTAAATTAATTTTACATATTAGCTTGGCCCGCTCGATATTTGTAAACAAAACAGCAAGTTCGAGCAAATTTTTGTCCCATTATACAGCTGAAAAAAGGAAAAAAACAAACTTTGTTGTTTTTTTGGTATTGTCCCGCACAGCACCCTCGTTTATTAAAAAAATTTCTTCTTCCGTAACTGAAACAAAACGGGAAGCAAAACAAAATTGTTTTGCTCGGAGGTGAATAGTGCAGGATATTCCGAGATAGAGGAGCCAATCAAATTGCGTGAAAAGCACTATTCACCTCCCAGGTATATGCTAAATATATATATATACTGTATATATATATATATATATATATATATATATATATATATATATATATATATATATATATATATATATAGCAAAGTGAAAAGGTGGTAAACTGCCAAGAATTTAGTGACGAGATACTAACGTTTCGAGCGGAGCCCTTCATCAGAGTAAGACGAGATGAAATAAAATAAATAGGGCTTATATATATATATGCCAAAAGGGTGTCACAGGTAGAAAGTAGCCAATCAAATGCACGGGAAATAAACTAACTAATAATTAATGAGATGGGAAAAGTTAAATCATTTACTATTTTTACAGTCGATCAATAAGCAGACTGAGGGGGTGTGAGAAATGACAGGTCCAATATTCAAGGGGATTAGGCGATAATAATAGAAACAAAGACTTGAAAAGGAATGAAAGCATAAGCTAATAATAAAAAGATCCAAGCAAAATAAAATAACAAAAAACTTTTAGGAAATTAAATAAAATAAAAACGTTCCTTAAGACCAAGAGGATGTGTGGTGCCAAGTTTAAAAATGAGACGCTTCTCTTGCCGCTTGCGGTTATCGTTGCCTGCACCGGAGATGAGAAGGATGGCACAGACTTTCATGTCTGAAACCAAATGGTTGGAGCTGTTGAAATGGCGGGCTACAGGTTTGTCACCATCATTGATCCTCACGGAACGAAGATGTTCAGCAAACCTGTCTGAAAGGCGTCGCCCAGTTTCACCGAAGCTAGAATTAGCTTTGAATTCATTACGATGCCGAAATGGCGTTGTCATAAAACCTGCGAACAAAGGTGGCGCTGTAGTTATCTGGAGAGCGGACTTGTATCGACAAGAGGCTCTTCGTCAACTCAGCGACACCATCTTTTATACTAAGTTGAATTCCGATCCCACTCAATCTCACCAAAAATCCGTCAAAACTACCATCAAGAATTTCATCCAAGCCGGCGAATTGCCTGCCTCTGCATCTAACCTTATATTAACAACGCCCAGAACGCCTGTCATATATTTCCTACCTAAAATCCATAAACCTAACAATCCTGGCACCGAGCTCGTTTCCAGTTTTCTAGACAACGTTATGTATCCTTTGGTTAAGAAGTTGCCTTCTTATATCAAAGATACTAAACATGCCTTGCAAATTTTCGACCAGTTACGTTTCAGTAGTTCCGATAAATTTATTTTCACGATGGACGTTAAGTCCTTATACACTGTCATTCCCCATTGTGATGGCCTTGAAGCTCTGAAGTTTTTCTTTGATCAGCGCACTAATTTAGAACCCTCCACAACCACGTTACTCCGCTTAGCAGAACTAGTGCTTACCCTTAACAATTTTTCGTTTGATGGTGAACATTATCAACAAATAAGTGGTGTTGCGATGGGCACCAAAATGGGTCCAAGCTATGCTAACTTATTTGTTGGTTATGTTGAAAAACAGATCTTTGAACAATACACGGGTCCCTTGCCTGATTTTTTCGGCAGATTTATCGATGACTGTTTAGGAACAGCGTCGTGTTCACGTGTCCTTTTAGAGCAGTTCATCAACTTTGTTGATGATTTTCATCCTGCTCTGAAGTTCACGTGGGAAATCAGCGAGACCTCTGTGTCGTTCCTTGATATTTTAATTTCGATTAATGGTGATTCGCTGAAAACGTCGGTCTCGTACAAGCCTACTGACTCCCATAGTGGATTGGATTGCTTAGTGTGGTTGGGATGAGAGGATGAAAATAGAGGATAATTTTCATCCTCTCATCCCAACCACACTAAGCAATCCATCCCTTACTCTCAATTCTTGCGTCTTCGCCGCTTATGTAGCGACGACCAAGATTTTCAAGCCAAATCAATGGAAATGAGATCTTTTTTTGTCCAACGTGGTTACCCTACCAACCTTTTAGACCTCGCCGTTCAGAAAGCTTTTCTCGTCCCCCGTTTAGACGCCCTTGAACCATCTTTGGAACGAGTTTCAAACAATAAAATTCCTTTAGTTCTAACATTTCATCCTTTCAATTTTAAAGTTAAAAATATCATTAATCGGAATTTTCACATTTTACAAAATGATCCTGAGACGTCAGCCATTTTCACCGACAACCCTTTGGTATCTTTTCGCCGTAATAAAAACAATCGTGACTCCTTAGTACATAGTGCCCTTAAACAAAATACCTCGGCACCAGCGGGAACATTTTCTTGCGGCCATTCCCGCTGTAACACATGCCCTTTTCTCAATCCCACTACAGTTATTACTGCCCCCAAATTCGACCACACAATCCGTCATGCTTTTTCATGCACGTCCACCAACATAATTTATTGCATTTCTTGCGATAAATGCCCTAAAATCTACATCGGTGAAACTGGGCGACGCCTTTCAGACAGGTTTGCTGAACATCTTCGTTCCGTGAGGATCAATGATGGTGACAAACCTGTAGCCCGCCATTTGAACAGCTCCAACCATTTGGTTTCAGACATGAAAGTCTGTGCCATCCTTCCCATCTCCGGTGGCAACGATAACCGCAAGCGGCAAGAGAAGCGTCTCATTTTTAAACTTGGCACCACACATCCTCTTGGTCTTAACGAACGTTTTTCTTTTATTTAATTTCCTAAAAGTTTTTTGTTATTTTATTTTGCTTGGATCTTTTTATTATTAGCTTATGCTTTCATTCCTTTTCAAGTCTTTGTTTCTATTATTATCGCCTAATCCCCTTGAATATTGGACCTGTCATTTCTCACACCCCCTCAGTCTGCTTATTGATCAACTGTAAAAATAGTAAATGATTTAACTTTTCCCATCTC
>JAYKKM010000329.1:1257500-1332500 GCA_035772405.1 Chrysogorgia sp. JL179-B06
GCTTTAGAGAAGTCGACAAGGCACGAACGGATGAAGGTTTTAGTAGTCTCAGTAGCGGCTAGCCATGTGTGTAAAAGATGAATCAACGCATGAGTAAATGACGACTTCTTGATGCATCCAAATTGGCGGGGGTCAATTTGAGGCATGATTATTGGGCACAGCCACTGAAAATATATTATCTTCTTGTATTTTATCCCCTCGCCCGGCGGAGTGAAAGTAGCCTTTATGTCGGAATATATATATATTTGTATGTATGGTAAACGATCCTTTATTGTTGCCGTGGTAACAAAGGAAAATTGGGGTTAGATAATTTGGCAGTAGAAGGGGTTAAGTTAGGATTATTAGGGTTAGGAATTGTGATTGGAACGTACGTACTATAAACGGCTTTTTGGTGGTTACATTTGGCGTTTAAATTTATATGACGTCAGCGCGACAAACGTACCTTTACGCCGCCTCCACCTCCCCCCCCCCGAAAACCGAAAGGGGGCGGCTTTGGGTTTTCGGAGCCTGGACTATAAAAGCATCAAATTATACAGACTTTATCAGCTGATTTCAAGCCGTAATTGTAGACTGCAGTGTTGACGGGCAAGAACAGACACAAATAAAGGTAAATAAATTAATAATTTCTCAAATAATGGATAATAATAGTACACTGCGAGTCTGTGTTGAGCAATTAATTTCCCTTTTATGCATAGTTTTTTTGGTTAGGGTTAGTAATTTGGCTAGATTTAGGGTTAGGGTTTTGATGATATTAGGTTAGCATTTCGTCGTACGGCATGCAAATTTTGAAATCATTTACATATTCAGATCTTTAGAAATATATTGTTTTCAAAATATTAAAATTACTAAATTAGCATAGCATGCTACGACCAGCTTCGCCACTGTGTTTTACTAACTTCTCGAGTGCATTATAACTCGATAATCACACGAGACAAAGTTTTTTATTCCTTTTATAAAATAACACCATTAAATTAACACTAAAAGCCCATGAAAAATGCAGATTTAACTGTTATAAGCGGCGTTGCTATGTGCGTTGCTAGGAAACATGTTAGCTATTTTAGCGATGAAAATGTATTCAACGTTGCAGTTAAAACATTCTCTTGTGTTAGTACCTTGATTAGTCTTGTATCCAGGTATTCTTTGACTTCCTTTTGTGATTTACACTACGTCAAAAACGACAAAATCTACGCGAGGAACACGTCAGCTTAGCTTAGTTATAATGACACGGTTTTTTATCTCAATCAGATCAGACAGCGTGTTGTCGCTCATTTACTTCCGATTATTTTATAATACTAGATATATTGCATGGATGTGTCAGCTCAACCAACAAGCAGGTGAAGTGCACCCTTGATCAATGTGGTGATAATGTGATATAATTTACTGTAATGCATTGCATCAATGACAATGTTGTGCTTTTAATTTTTGTATGGGCATAAAGGCATTTGTACATTTGAGTAGTGTAAACATGCATTGTACAGGTTTATAGACCTACACATGTTATGCCTGGCCTGGCCTCCACTTAGTGTTTGTGGGGAAACACTTTTGTCCTTGGAATAGAACTGCATATGCAATGCCGGTTTTATATATATTTAAGCTACTCTTGTTGAAGTGCTTTCTGAAGGATATATAAAGTAGATTTTATTAACATAGATTTTATTACATTTCTTACAAACAAACAATCAAATGTAAAATTAATATAATATGTGTGATCACTCGAACTAAAAGTATTACCTTCATCAACAAATCTGGCAACACACTAATCGGGCATGCACAACAATAGCATTTATATGTGCATTTTTTTAAATTGGGGCAATAAAATATGATTCTGGACATATAAATTAAACAGCTTTATTCCCATGGAACTGAACCTGAGAGACTTTTTTTGAATATCATCATCTTGTAATCTGTTATAAATAGGGCTTCACTTTTGTAACTAATGCGTCATTTTGATAAAGGAGCCAGGGTCCCGATACATTAAAAACTAAGCAAATGTGTTCAGAGTTTTTTTTGAAGGTGTGGTATATAATGTTTATAAACCTGAACAGAAGAAGATATATGCCGTTGTAGAATCTGTTTATATGCCCTGGGATTATACAACTTACTTCCAAAGGGGTTTTGAGTGGGAGAGATTATAAACGGTATAGAAAAATGTTTCAAAATGCATAACAGGCAAACTGTTGGCACTTTCTTACTCAAGTTTTTGCTTAATAATAATAGTAACAAATAATGTTGTAACTTAATAATAGTAACAAATATTAACTAGAATTTATAATAATGTGAAAAATGATGCCCTGTATTATATATAGCAAAACCTGCTAGACACGTTATGTAGCAGCCTCAAAATGATTAATTGTCAGTAGTGAGATACTTTTTGTACGCTTTGAGTTTTGAGTACTTTGATTGACATTTTCAGTAAGTTAATCACAGTGAGGATCCGGCCTTTACATATCAAACAAATCTTAATCATTGCAGGCTGATATAATTGCACCCAAAAAAGTAAACACATTGAGTTATTTAGTTATTTAGTTTGATGTCTAATTATGAAACAATGAAATTCAGAACAACACAAGCTTGATAGTTTAAAGGCTCTCAGAGATAGGCAAATCAATGGGTTATCGATTTTTAAGTAAAATAACTAAGGACTACGCTATTACGGCGAGCGAGGGGTTGTTGCGTACAAGTATTTCTAGTTAAGAACTGATGTCAGCGAGATTGGTCTGAGGTCACTTTCAAGATTGAGGATTTGATATTTTTGGATTTCCATAACACTGGGACATGGCCTTCACGAACAGAAGAATTAAAGATTGAGCACACCGGACGACAAATGGTGGATGCGAAATTATTTAGCAACCAATTAGATATATAGTGAGGGCCTATCGATTTTCGAACTTTAATGTTTAAGAGAGAACGTTCGACAGATTCTGGAGAAATTATAAATTCGTCAAAGGTTTGGGTAACCTGTACGTATATACTGCAAGGGAGCAATGTCATTGGTGAGAGTGGTGAAGAAATAATCTGCTAGGTCATTGCCTCTGACGACACAGCCATTAACAGACAAACTTGACAGTGGAGGAGGTTTTGAATGCGCAGAAAGAAGTTTTATGTTGTCCCACCATTCCTCAGGATTCGTATCAGTAAGGTGGCCGATTTTGTCTTTGTAAAAATGGCGGAGAGCCGATTTGCATAACTTCATGACTTCGAGGCGATAGAATTTATACAGAGTGGTATTACCATCAGCCCAAACATTTTGCCGCGTTTTATAGCTTCTTTTATTTCGGAGTTTATCCAGGGTTTATCGGTAGGATGCTTTTTAACAACACGAAAAGGTAGGTGGATGTTCATGGCGTCGGTTAACTTGGATTGAAACACCAGGGTCGGATCCAGACCGGTGCAACTATTAGTTTATAGTACGGTGGTACGGTACGATAATTAAATTAAAATTCTTGAATAACTTTGTGGAAAAGTTAACTTGGTTACCTATTTGAATTTCGAAGTGACAGTCGAGATCGTAGACCTCCTTTTGGCATATTGTACCTAACATAAAGTACATGGGCCACATGGCCGTATTTGGCTATTAGCGGTGGCCCAAAAGAACGCAGGCTCTGGCCTCTGGGTAGTAAATATTAATAAAATGCACCGGTTTCCAGTTCTTTTGGTCTCCGCAACCATAAAATGCACCGGTTCCCAGTCCTCATTAATCTAAAAATACAAAAGACCGAGCAAAAATGCACCCCTTCACCGGTGCATCTCAAAGTCCAAGTCCAACAACATTGCGCAATGATGCGATAGTGATGAGATTCACGAGAGAATTGCAGTTGTGTTCAAGATGAAGTAATGGAAGATGAATCAACCTTAAGGAGCGTGTTAACAGCTGCAAGCCACATTCGGAAATAAAGATTTTGCAGAGCACTATCACTATGCGAGATAAACTGAAAAGTG
The DNA here is from genome assembly GCA_035772405.1 of Chrysogorgia sp. JL179-B06. Taxonomy (NCBI): domain Eukaryota; kingdom Metazoa; phylum Cnidaria; class Anthozoa; order Scleralcyonacea; family Chrysogorgiidae; genus Chrysogorgia; species Chrysogorgia sp. JL179-B06. The sequence goes on from JAYKKM010000329.1 coordinate 1,261,440, forward strand.
CTCTGCTAAAGATTTATAAGTCATGTGTTCATACAGATCATTTAATGAGCAAGGGCATAAATGGCCGATATTTGTATGCAGAAAGCTTACTGCCAATGCACCGATTCAAATCAGTCAACATATTTGGCTCAAGCAATCCTGCTACCTTGAAGTAAGTGATTTAGATTATTTATAATAGCCTAAATAATGCTGTGACATTTGGAAAGCGGGCACTTAACCCTTTATAACCCAGGAGGTTTCCCAATTCCCATTGACGAGTAAAATCGTCTGGCGTTAGCCAGAGTAAAATAGAGTATAATACTAAAGGCACTCTTGGGCATTAAAGGGTTAACCGAGGTAGTTTCTTAACCCGTTATAACCCAGGAGATTTCCTATTGAGAGTAAAATACTAAAGGCACTCTTGGGCATTAAATTTAAAGGGTTAAAAGAGTTTAAACAAAAGGTCATTCATACTCTGGTCGACTATTAAAGAAGTGTCATAAGTTCTGTCATTGTGTCACATGAGTATATACTGTATTTAATGTCAACAAGATCAAAATTATATACATATATATATATATATATATTGATATATATATTGATATATATATATATATATATATATATATATATATATATATATATATATATATATATATATATATATATATATATATATATATATATATATATATATATATATATATATATATATATATATATATAATAGGTAATATTTGGCATTTCACTCGATCAAACTACATGTTGAAAGGATTTATGGTGAAGGAAAATTTCGAGTGTTCGAATACATACATTTTAAGACCAAACCGGGACCAGTTGCGAAAAATGCAACTTAGCGGCCTTCCGGTAGGAATTGAACCCGCGACCCTGCGATTGCTAGTGCAGCGCTCTGACCACTGAGCTACGGAAGCCGTTGCCGAGAGCCTAGTCACGAGTTCTGTATATATGGTGGTAATGCCGGGATAAGATTCTGGGTATATTATAGGTAATATTTGGCATTTCACTCGATCAAACTACATGTTGAAAGGATTTATGGTGAAGGAAAATTTCGAGTGTTCGAATACATACATTTTAAGACCAAACCGGGACCAGTTGCGAAAAATGCAACTTAGCGGCCTTCCGGTAGGAATTGAACCCGCGACCCTGCGATTGCTAGTGCAGCGCTCTGACCACTGAGCTACGGAAGCCGTTGCCGAGAGCCTAGTCACGAGTTCTGTATATATGGTGGTAATGCCGGGATAAGATTCTGGGTATATTATAGGTAATATTTGGCATTTCACTCGATCAAACTACATGTTGAAAGGATTTATGGTGAAGGAAAATTTCGAGTGTTCGAATACATACATTTTAAGACCAAACCGGGACCAGTTGCGAAAAATGCAACTTAGCGGCCTTCCGGTAGGAATTGAACCCGCGACCCTGCGATTGCTAGTGCAGCGCTCTGACCACTGAGCTACGGAAGCCGTTGCCGAGAGCCTAGTCACGAGTTCTGTATATATGGTGGTAATGCCGGGATAAGATTCTGGGTATATTATAGGTAATATTTGGCATTTCACTCGATCAAACTACATGTTGAAAGGATTTATGGTGAAGGAAAATTTCGAGTGTTCGAATACATACATTTTAAGACCAAACCGGGACCAGTTGCGAAAAATGCAACTTAGCGGCCTTCCGGTAGGAATTGAACCCGCGACCCTGCGATTGCTAGTGCAGCGCTCTGACCACTGAGCTACGGAAGCCGTTGCCGAGAGCCTAGTCACGAGTTCTGTATATATGGTGGTAATGCCGGGATAAGATTCTGGGTATATTATAGGTAATATTTGGCATTTCACTCGATCAAACTACATGTTGAAAGGATTTATGGTGAAGGAAAATTTCGAGTGTTCGAATACATACATTTTAAGACCAAACCGGGACCAGTTGCGAAAAATGCAACTTAGCGGCCTTCCGGTAGGAATTGAACCCGCGACCCTGCGATTGCTAGTGCAGCGCTCTGACCACTGAGCTACGGAAGCCGTTGCCGAGAGCCTAGTCACGAGTTCTGTATATATGGTGGTAATGCCGGGATAAGATTCTGGGTATATTATAGGTAATATTTGGCATTTCACTCGATCAAACTACATGTTGAAAGGATTTATGGTGAAGGAAAATTTCGAGTGTTCGAATACATACATTTTAAGACCAAACCGGGACCAGTTGCGAAAAATGCAACTTAGCGGCCTTCCGGTAGGAATTGAACCCGCGACCCTGCGATTGCTAGTGCAGCGCTCTGACCACTGAGCTACGGAAGCCGTTGCCGAGAGCCTAGTCACGAGTTCTGTATATATGGTGGTAATGCCGGGATAAGATTCTGGGTATATTATAGGTAATATTTGGCATTTCACTCGATCAAACTACATGTTGAAAGGATTTATGGTGAAGGAAAATTTCGAGTGTTCGAATACATACATTTTAAGACCAAACCGGGACCAGTTGCGAAAAATGCAACTTAGCGGCCTTCCGGTAGGAATTGAACCCGCGACCCTGCGATTGCTAGTGCAGCGCTCTGACCACTGAGCTACGGAAGCCGTTGCCGAGAGCCTAGTCACGAGTTCTGTATATATGGTGGTAATGCCGGGATAAGATTCTGGGTATATTATAGGTAATATTTGGCATTTCACTCGATCAAACTACATGTTGAAAGGATTTATGGTGAAGGAAAATTTCGAGTGTTCGAATACATACATTTTAAGACCAAACCGGGACCAGTTGCGAAAAATGCAACTTAGCGGCCTTCCGGTAGGAATTGAACCCGCGACCCTGCGATTGCTAGTGCAGCGCTCTGACCACTGAGCTACGGAAGCCGTTGCCGAGAGCCTAGTCACGAGTTCTGTATATATGGTGGTAATGCCGGGATAAGATTCTGGGTATATTATAGGTAATATTTGGCATTTCACTCGATCAAACTACATGTTGAAAGGATTTATGGTGAAGGAAAATTTCGAGTGTTCGAATACATACATTTTAAGACCAAACCGGGACCAGTTGCGAAAAATGCAACTTAGCGGCCTTCCGGTAGGAATTGAACCCGCGACCCTGCGATTGCTAGTGCAGCGCTCTGACCACTGAGCTACGGAAGCCGTTGCCGAGAGCCTAGTCACGAGTTCTGTATATATGGTGGTAATGCCGGGATAAGATTCTGGGTATATTATAGGTAATATTTGGCATTTCACTCGATCAAACTACATGTTGAAAGGATTTATGGTGAAGGAAAATTTCGAGTGTTCGAATACATACATTTTAAGACCAAACCGGGACCAGTTGCGAAAAATGCAACTTAGCGGCCTTCCGGTAGGAATTGAACCCGCGACCCTGCGATTGCTAGTGCAGCGCTCTGACCACTGAGCTACGGAAGCCGTTGCCGAGAGCCTAGTCACGAGTTCTGTATATATGGTGGTAATGCCGGGATAAGATTCTGGGTATATTATAGGTAATATTTGGCATTTCACTCGATCAAACTACATGTTGAAAGGATTTATGGTGAAGGAAAATTTCGAGTGTTCGAATACATACATTTTAAGACCAAACCGGGACCAGTTGCGAAAAATGCAACTTAGCGGCCTTCCGGTAGGAATTGAACCCGCGACCCTGCGATTGCTAGTGCAGCGCTCTGACCACTGAGCTACGGAAGCCGTTGCCGAGAGCCTAGTCACGAGTTCTGTATATATGGTGGTAATGCCGGGATAAGATTCTGGGTATATTATAGGTAATATTTGGCATTTCACTCGATCAAACTACATGTTGAAAGGATTTATGGTGAAGGAAAATTTCGAGTGTTCGAATACATACATTTTAAGACCAAACCGGGACCAGTTGCGAAAAATGCAACTTAGCGGCCTTCCGGTAGGAATTGAACCCGCGACCCTGCGATTGCTAGTGCAGCGCTCTGACCACTGAGCTACGGAAGCCGTTGCCGAGAGCCTAGTCACGAGTTCTGTATATATGGTGGTAATGCCGGGATAAGATTCTGGGTATATTATAGGTAATATTTGGCATTTCACTCGATCAAACTACATGTTGAAAGGATTTATGGTGAAGGAAAATTTCGAGTGTTCGAATACATACATTTTAAGACCAAACCGGGACCAGTTGCGAAAAATGCAACTTAGCGGCCTTCCGGTAGGAATTGAACCCGCGACCCTGCGATTGCTAGTGCAGCGCTCTGACCACTGAGCTACGGAAGCCGTTGCCGAGAGCCTAGTCACGAGTTCTGTATATATGGTGGTAATGCCGGGATAAGATTCTGGGTATATTATAGGTAATATTTGGCATTTCACTCGATCAAACTACATGTTGAAAGGATTTATGGTGAAGGAAAATTTCGAGTGTTCGAATACATACATTTTAAGACCAAACCGGGACCAGTTGCGAAAAATGCAACTTAGCGGCCTTCCGGTAGGAATTGAACCCGCGACCCTGCGATTGCTAGTGCAGCGCTCTGACCACTGAGCTACGGAAGCCGTTGCCGAGAGCCTAGTCACGAGTTCTGTATATATGGTGGTAATGCCGGGATAAGATTCTGGGTATATTATAGGTAATATTTGGCATTTCACTCGATCAAACTACATGTTGAAAGGATTTATGGTGAAGGAAAATTTCGAGTGTTCGAATACATACATTTTAAGACCAAACCGGGACCAGTTGCGAAAAATGCAACTTAGCGGCCTTCCGGTAGGAATTGAACCGCGACCCTGCGATTGCTAGTGCAGCGCTCTGACCACTGAGCTACGGCCGTTGCCGAGAGCCTAGTCACGAGTTCTGTATATATGGTGGTAATGCCGGGATAAGATATATATATATATATATATATATATATATATGATATATATATATATATATACATGAAAGTATATATATATATATATATATATATATATATATATATATATATATATATATATATATATATATATATATATATATATATATATATACAGTATATATTACGCTCCTTCACTTCGGTGTTGTTGAGCACTCTGTGAAGTTGGTGTAGGTGTCCTTTAGCGATAATGCAACGCCCACTACCCTTGTGGTAGTTTGAGCACTCTGGCCCTATACCGCTTCACGCTCTCTGGATGTGCGAATGACCGCTGTTTATCCCACATATAGTATATTGTCACTTTGGAGAAACAAGATGAATAACAGTGTGTTGTTGAATGTATTAGAAACTTAATAAATTTTTAAATGCAACTTATTCAGTTATTCTCTGCAATCTGCACTGATGGCCATGAATTTAATATCATTATTCCTTATGCCTTAGGACAACTGGAGATGGCAATTGTTTGTATCGATCATGTTCAAAGCTGCTTTGTGAAAAGGAAGAGTTGTGGAAACACTTGAGAGAGTTGACAAGCACTGAACTGTTTCTGAATAAAGAGTATTATGCAAAGCACCTTACGTAATCTCCAAGTCAATCCATTTCCAGAGTCTCAATACTGCTTTCTCAGCTACTGTATCAGATGCTGCTTTGGATGGTGGATATGACCGTAAAGTTGAAGAAGCAAAATATGATGTTGTTGTGCGGGAAGCTTTTGGAACTTCTGTTCCTAGGACATTTTCTCCTCTTATTTGTATGTTTGGTCTATCATCAGTCATTGGCAAAGAGATCATTTCTGTTTATCCTGAAGAAGAAGGGAATGAGACAAAGTACAGCTGTATGAACAACGGTGTGATAAAACCAAGGGTTGAACACACAAGGCTTGAAAACAAGTACAATCAGCATACCCAGTTTGTTATAATGTGGTCAAAAGCGGGTTCGTCCTCTTTTATTCCAGGCATTAGTGGAGATTTCAAACCAAATCATTTTGTCCCTGTGGTTGCGACAGGCACTGGCACTGCCACTAGTAACCCACACACAGGATACTCCAGAATGTCTTCACAATCCAAAGAACAAACAGCCCAAAAGAATAAAATGACAATCTCTGACTTTTTCCCTGTGAGCACCAGAAGGCAACAATGTGAGTGGTTTAAAAATCTCTACATGCAGTATTTTGTTTTGTTAAATTATTTTCTTTATACAAACAATACTTTCTAATCTTGTCAAAAGTGGCTTTAATTTCTGAAAAACTTTAAGCATAGGTTCTTAACAAACTCATATAGATCTACAGACTACACTGTACATGTCTACATTGTACATGTACAGTGTATGTGTATTATTTGGACCCATTCAATTTAACAATGTACTGTAACTCAACTCTACAGTATAACTAATGTTTTGTTTACTTTTGGTTCAATTTGTTTGTTTTAAGTCATATTTTTGCTTTGTTCCCTCTTTCTTTTTTTCTGGAAATCATTGTATCTATAATTATTGTTTGGGCAGCATCTAATATTTAATTTAAATTTATATGGCTAATGAAAATGTGACAACAACAAATTTTGGGTGAAGTGGGTATCTTAAACAATGATATTTTTCTTAACTTGCAGCCTTAACTCCTCAATTTGAAAACCAAGCAAAGGCACATGTAGAAACAGAGAACACAACAGGAATAACAGAAAGTGGTAAATATTGATCATATACTGTGGTAGTACTGTACTGTTACTGCACTGTACTGTACTGTACTGTACTGTACTGTACTGTGCTGTACTGTACTGTGCTCTGGCAGCTCTGCTCTGCTGTACTATACTTGTACAGTTGTACTGTACTGGTACATATCAATTTCTCAAGAATCTTGGTAATCAAATTGATAAATTACATTAAATTTTATGCTAGTGTATTTTCCCATAGGGTTGAAATTAAAAAGAGGCCATTTGCAACTCCACAATCAAGTGGAGGCAAAAAAATTGAAACAGGAAGATAAAAATGACGATAATGATGTTGATAAGTTTGACATTGGAAACTATGTGAATAATGCCCAAGATATCAATGATGACTTGAGGTTTCAATTTCTAGAAAACCACTGGAAACCTCCAAGATCTTATATCTTTCCTTCTAGCCAATATGCTGGGAACGAAAAAGGTTACGTCACGTAAATTTTTGCCTAAATGGTTTGAAAGATGGCCCTGACTGTCCTACTCCAAGAGGTTTGACGGTGCATTCTGCGTTCCTTGTGTTCTTCATGGCCATCAGAGCGGACACAACGGTATGAAGCTGCTAAAGTTATACAAAGAGCCTCTGGTAAACTGGCAAACAGCTGTCTGTAAATTTGAGGAGCATGATAAAAAATCTCCTTTTCATAAAGCGTCAGTTATGCGTGCCACCAGTTTCAAACAAGTCATGAAAGGCAAACAAGAAGCTGTTGATCAACAATTAAATATAATTGTTAATGAAAAGGTCCAGTACAATAGGAAAATTCTTCGTTCTATTACTGAGACTATTGTATTCTTGGGGACGCAAAATATTGCACTAAGAGGTCATCGGGATGATTCTGAACATTATAACTGTAGCAATCCTGGTAACTTTCAGGCATTGCTTAACTACAGAATAAGTAGTGGAGACGAAATTTTAAAGACTCACTTTAAAACCGCTCCAAAAAATGCCACATATAGATCAAAAACGATTCAAAACAAGATCATTATGATCATATGTGGTAAACAAATCGAGCAAAAGATAAAGAATGAAGTTAATAAGAATTAATTCTATGCAATACTTGCAGACGAGGCTAATGATTGCAGCAACAAAGAGCAAATGGCACTCGTCATTCGTTATATTGACGAGCAAGATGAGATTAACGAACGATTTGTAAGATTCGTCCACTGCGATGATGGGCTGACAGGAAACAGCCTTGCAAACAAAATTTTGACATCGATTAAGGACATAGGTTTGCCATTGAAAAACTGTCGTGGTCAAGGCTATGATGGCGCCAGTGCTATGTCTAGCACAACCAAGGGGGTTAGCGGAAATATTTCCAGGGAAAATCCAAAGGCACTTTATGTTCACTGTGCAAAGTCATCGCCTCAACCTATGCGTTGAAAAATCCTGCAAAGTAGCATTTAATAATATATCTAATGCTTTAGATAATGCGAGATCCCTATCTTCATTTTTCAACCATTCAGCGAATCGTTCTAGCTTTTTAGGTGAAAAGCTTTCCAAATATGGTCTAAAGAAGAGAAAACTTGCCAATCCGTCACTTACACGCTGGGTTGCTCGAATCAGCAGTTTAGATGGCCTTATTGATGGGCACGAGGCTATTGTTGAAGCTCTTGAGGAGATGAAGCTTAATGCTGACAAGAAATGGAATCCACCCACACCTGGTAAGGCAGCTTTTTTTTTGCTGTAGTATCCTCATTCGAGTTTATTGTAACCCTGGCCATAACAACCGGAGTTATGGACTATACGATGCCATTAACGAGACGACTTCAAGAAAGAATGATCGATGTCTTAAAGTCATTGGAGCAGATCAATTTACTGAAGGAAACAATTCACAGTCTTCGAGAAAACGTTGACCAGCTGCACAATAAGCTATATCAGCAAGCTTTAGATATGGCAGAAAAAATTAATATCGCTGAAAGCACTCCCAGGACATGCAAGATCCAAATTCATAGGAGCAACCAGCCTGCAAGTTCACCAAGCGCATTTTACAAGCGTGCCATCACAATCCCATTGCTAGACCACATAGCCACGGAGATGGACAGCCGTTTTTCTACAGAGAATTGCAAGTTTATGAATGGTCTGTATATTATTCCCAGTGTATTTGCGCAATGCTCTGGCGTATGCTGGAAGAGTAAATTTCTGGAATTCGCGAAAGCCTACAAAGACGACTTACCCGATTATCGAAGTATTGCTTCTGAGATTCATTTATGGGAAAACCTTTGGAAAGGAAACGTCCAAGCAAAACTACCCTGCACTGTTGGAGAAACATTGAAAGTAATTGACAAGGTTGCATTCCGTAACATCTATACTTGCTTGAAGATCCTTGGAGGTCTCCCGGTCACGTCATGCGAATGCGAGAGGTCTATCTCGGCTTTACGACGACTGAAGACATGGTTAAGAAGTACCAAGTTTATTAGTAAAATGAATTTCAGCCGCCATTTTGCGTCGAATCCAGCCGCTATTTTGCGTTGAAACCAGCCGCCATTTTTTTTACATGTGATAACAAACGCTTGTTTTCGCGCCGTGAACAGTGCACTTTTAAAAAAATCTGACCGATGCTCAATTAGGTGGCGTGGTGTGCACCGCAGGAACACTCCGGTTAAGGGAGTGCCGGGGGGCAAGCTCCCCCTGAAATTTTTTTGAAATTACGGTACCTGAAAACGCATTTCCTGTATTTGACAACGATCTAAAGTCGTCCTGGAGAGTGGAGAATCGATTTCCACTTTATTTGTACGTATTTTCTAATTTCTACAAGGTCCAGAAATTAATGATTTACAAATTCAAACAAAATAAAACTTAATCCAAACAGAATAAAATATAATTATATTAATTATAATTTGCTAGACAGCAATCGAGTAACCGGTAACGCATAACTATAAGTTGTACAATGTAAACTATGACAAAGTTCACATTTCTTGACTTATAAACCTTAATATTTGCTGCATATAGGAACTGGGCGAGGGCATAGCTTTACGTCCTATTGAAACGCCTATCTGAATATCCGATAGTTGATGAATCCAACATTGAACATTCGTACTATACTTTAAATACGATGAGTAAGTAAAATTTTGCTACAGTGAGCTTCTAATCGTCATCACCGCGTTCATCGTTGTCATTTCCAGTTTTAGAGTCATCCTGATTGGAGTTGTTTTCTTCTTTGCCATCATCCAAAATGTCGTTGAACCTCATTCTGGTCTTGTTCGTTCGTGCGAATTCTGCAATGACCTCGTCAACGTCGACCTTGATATCATTGTTGATATGCATCAACGCAAGACCATTCAACCGTTCTTGTTCCTAGTCGATCTTTCTTGGCTAATAAATTGACCGTAACCCAAAAGCGTACTTGGAAACCGCATGTGCTCTAGTTACTTGCTTGCGTATTGTTACTCAGTTTCTGCTTGATGCAATCAATATTTTGTGGCTGCAGTTTTCCTGCCATCCTGGAAGTTTGTAAACTGGAAAAATGCGTCTTAAATATCTACAATCTATCATCCAGAAAGACTCTAAATCTGTCGGAAATAAGCAGGAAATGCCATTTTAAGACCTTAATTTTCAAAAAATTTCCGTGGGCATGCCCCCGGACCCCATAGATAGCGTGCGCCTACGGCGCACAACGGACTTCTTAGTTGAGCACCTGCCAGATTTTACTCTAGATCCGACCCTGTGAAACACATTTAGCTGATCTTCACATGATTGATAGTGGTTATAGCAACAGAAATAATAATGGGTGATCTTCAAAGAGATTTATTAATTGAGACCAAATATTTGCGTTTGGGTACCATTAACATTGGAGGGATAATGAGCAATGTCAAATATATCGAAGATTGTCTAAATTGCGTCGACATCTTTGCTATTCAAGAACATTGGCTTTATCCAGAATCTCTAACTTTTTATCGAGTATTAGTAAAGACTTTGTGGGATGGGGAAGATCAAGCAATAAATTAAATCCTGATTCTGTTTGGAGGAGAGGTAAAGGTGGCGTTGGATTCATGTGGAGGAAAGACGTTGAAGTTGAACAGTTGGTGGAAATTGGAATTAATGACCGCATTATTGTGGTACAACTTAATCTTGAGAATCAAGAGAAATTGTATATACTACAGGGCCTTTAGAAACATTCATTGGAAACAACGATTTGGATGGAACAACAACCGACCATATTATGATACACAAAGAAAACTTACATCTTATTGAGAATTGTACCGTTGCTGACGATCATTGCAACAATCTTTCATATCATACCCATATTCTGTACCCTCTCAAGACGACTTCAACCAACAGAATGCTACACAAATTCAACGGTGCATTTGGCTTGGAATAAAATAAACGACGAGAAGGTTCTCAGAAAGTACAGAAGAAAAGTGAAAGGCTATATCTTGAGGAATTGACAAAAGTTACACCATCGCTAGATACCGCTGAATCTATTGAGCAGGTAGAATCGCAAATCACTCGTTGAAACGAGCCGCCGTTAAATCCATTCCACGCAAAAAATTCAAACCAAACCTCAAACCTTATTGGAAAAACGGATTAGATTATCTACACTTAGTATGTAGGAAACTCAAAAGACTCAGGATACAGTATGGTAGACCAAGGGAAACAGACAACCCATTATTCAGAAACTACAAAAATGCGAAGTGTAAATTTAGGCGTGAACTACGTAGGAAAGCATATGACAATGAGGTACAGAAGTTTGAAAAGCAAATTAATCTTTTTGACGCTGATCGATATACATTTCAAAAGAACATGTCGAAGAAGAGAAATAAAAAAAAATAGTCGCAGAAATGAGCTTAAAATAGGACAGCGCATAGTAAATGACCAGAATGAATTGCTGGATGTGTGGAAAAATCATTACATGGATCTGTATACGCCCCAACACAACCCAAATTTTGATGATGCATTTAAACGGCACGTGGAAGAACCTTTTCGAATCTCACAAAAATGAAGACTCAAACGAAATTTGGATTATATCCGATGCATTTGTCAAAAATTACCTAATGGTAAATCCAGCGGTACCGATGGTTTACTATATGAACATTTAAAATATGCACATTTATCATTGTATGATTTACTAACACGACTGTTTAATGCCGTGCGAGTTGTTGAAGATGCTCCCGAATCGTTTACAGTTGGGATTATAATCTCCTTATTTAAAGGAAAGAAGAAAGATAGGCTTAAAAAATGCAACTATCGTGGTATAAGACTTCTAAATGTTATAGGGAAAGTGTTCGAACGACTTATGCTCGATTTATGGATGCCAAGGTTTAATAAACTTGGAATTCTTCACCCAAATCAGTTTGCGTATCAACAAGGAAGGGGGTGCACTGAAGCTTGTTTTGTTCTCCAGGAAGCAGTGCATCACTATATTGAGCGCGGAAGTAAGGAATACGCATGTTTTCTGGACTCTTCGAAGGCATTTGACACTGTCTGGACAGATGGACTTTTTTACACACTGCGCTCGTTGGGAATCAACGGAAAAACATGGCGACTGTTACGTAATTGGTACAGGAAATTGTCAAGCTGCGTGTCACTCAACGGTTTAATGTCTGCCTTGTTTCCGGTTCGACAAGGAGTACGTCTAGGAGGAGTTCTTTCTCCGTGGCTGTTCCTATGCTTTAATAGCGATATTCCACTAGAAATAGACCAGGTGTGTAATGGCATAAAAGTTGATACCGTGTGGTGCAGGGGCGGATTTAGGGTACGTCAAACACATCAAGCGACGGAGACAAAAATCCCAGACTAATTTGTTCATGAATTAATTTGTTTTCAAAATCCCATTTTATTTCAAATTTGACATTTTTGAAAATTACACTTGAACTTTGAAATTTTGGAAATATGTTTTTGAAATTTTCGAAAATTTCGTTTTTGAAGGATATTATATCGCTGATTCAGTCTTTGGCCAGAGGACGCTGGGTCGCAATAATTTGTACTTCATGTAGCCTTCTTCAAAGAGACCATAGCATAGGGATAGAGAGGGAAACCATTTACAAATGTGTATAATTTCAGTACGTCAAAATGGCCGTCTACGTCGAAATAACGAGCACTGATTGGACAAAGACAATAGAGGGTGGTCAGAATTTGGTCAAGACCCCGTCGAAATCTTGGCTTTTGATTGGCTAGAAAGGTCATTTGGATATTTGGACGTACAGGTCTACGTCGACAAGGCATTGAACTGATGAACAAACTATGGCAGTAACTTCAAACTTTTGCTTGAGACTGAGTTCGGTTTCGATCATCGCTTCTACGGATGTCACGGAACTTGTAGATAACCCTCTACAGAATGACAACGATGAGTCCAGTCTTGTGCTTTTCTCACGGATCATGAAGAGTTTCTGACGCAGGTTGCTATCGACACGACGACGCTGAGCCATATATTCCTCAGTAAAAGCTGGGAAGAAACATTTTTTTGCTTTAAGACTAAGCCCTAAGGTGAGTGGATACTGGATACTATCCGATCTACTTTCTCATTACTTGTGAGCCGTGAATTATTTAAATTGACTGGCTATCAGTATAAGATGAATAATTCATAATATAGTATTATATTTAATATTCGAACATATCACATATGTAGTGTTTATTTCTATTTTTTACTTATTCGATGGCATTGGCCATTGGATATTTGAGTTTTGACTTTAGTATTGTATCTGTCTTATTGACATCTGGAAATGGCTTGTACAGTTCTGTTTCTTTGGCCCTGGTAGGTGATAATTCTCTTGACAGCTAGACCTGATGTTAATGACATCTACTGTATGGTTGAGTATTATACTGAGCAAAAAGATTAAATGAGTCCTTGATAGGCAATACTGGTATTATTAGTTGGAAGCAGACATTTAAAAAAACTCTAATTTTTATGAAGACAATCTTCCAAACCCTCTAGAGTCTAGCCTAAGGTGAGTTGGAATTGTGGCATACATATTGGGTAAATTATAAAGGTTCACATCCCAATAGTATTGCTTCAACACTAAAAGCTGTTAGCTTTGATTCTTTCAACTCTACCTGTCACATCTTGTTAGTGTGAACGTTCTTTCTCAGCCGTGCGTAAGTTAAAAGATTATACAAGGAACACCGTGGTAGCAGATAAAATGGCACTGATGGCAATTCATCAGGAAATAGAACCTTTGGTTGAGTGGGTTATTGTACATTTTCAGCTGATAGTAGGATAACTGAACTGATTTAGACATTTAGTTGATTTAGTCATTTTAATGTAATTAATTTTGTATTATTGCAATAAATATTTTATGCACAATAATTAGTTTGTTATTTTTTCAAATAAAATTTCATTCAAAGTTAACAACACCAAATGACCAAACATTTCCAATCATGTGGTGGCAAACAGTAATGTATATGGAACCTTCACTTCAAAATCAACTATTAGGTCAACAAAAAAACTCCTCTTTTGCACACCAGCTGTACCAGTTAAATAATGATGTTGACAAATAATGATATACCAGTATGTTGTAATAATAAATCTCCTATTCTTCTTAATTGTCTGCAAATTATGTCCCTCACATAATATTATAATTAATTAAGGTTCTCTCATTTTTTATCAACAATCAAAACATGGACATGATGACATGACCAAAAAATCAGGAGTTTAACTGCAGGTTACACTTGCTTATACCAGTTAGTGGGCACATCAAATACCTTAATACATACACATTACTGGAGGAGTAGGTACATGTATGTCAAAGTACACCAAGCATACCTATTTTTAAGTTTGACAAAGTTTCAGTTACTATTTTAGTGTGCTTGTATACAGATTGGGTCCTCTTTATTGAGATACCGGTATAATGTTATTGTGAGTTCGATGGATGATGTGTCCATGAAATGTCACACAATGTCTGGTTGGATAGAGGTAAAGGGGAAGTATCTGGTGCCACAAAACCAGACAACTCAGGTTAGATACACTGTAAATGAAAAAGGGCTGAAACGACCCAAAAATGGGGGCCGAAACGGTGACCCCAGAATAGATCTTTTTTTGGGGTCAAAATGGCACCTATAATAAGATGGCCCCTTAGGGGTGATTTGGCCCCTCCAGGGTATGGGTCGTTTCAGCTTTAAGTAGGGGCTGTTTTGGAAGAAGCAGGGGCTGTTTCAACTTTTGACCAGGGCCATTTCAGCAAATCGTGGGGCCATTTTGGAAAATCTACGAGTCAATTTGGCTCCTATTCGGTGGCATTATGGCTCCAAAAAAGTGTCGATTCAGCTTGTGGAGCGGAGCTATTTTGGCTCCAACAATAGAGAGCAGTTTCAGCCCCCAATCAAGGGCTGTTCTGGAAAAAGCAGGGGCTGTTTCAACTTTTGACCAGGGCCATTTCAGAAAACCGTGGGGCCATTTTCGAAAATCTAGGAGTCAATTTGGCTCCTATTCGGTGGCATTATGGCTCCAAAAAAGTGTCAATTCAGCTTGTGGAGCGGAGCTATTTTGGCTCCAACAATAGAGGGCAGTTTCAGCCCCCAATCAAGGGCTGTTCTGGAAGAAGCAGGGGCTGTTTCAACTTTTGACCAGGGCCATTTCAGAAAATCGTGGGGCCATTTTGGAAAATCTAGGAGTCAATTTGGCTCCTATTCGGTGGCATTATGGTCCCAAAATAGTGTCGATTCAGCTTGCGGAGCAGAGCCATTTTGGCTCCAACAATTGAGAGCAGTTTCTGCCCCCAATGAAGGGCTGTTCTGGAAGAAGCAGGGGCTGTTTCAACTTTTGATCAGGGCCATTTCAGAAAATCGCGGGGCCATTTTGGAAAACCAATGAGTCAATTTGGCTCATATTCGGTGGCATTATGGTCCCCAAAAAGTGTCGATTTAGCTTGCGGAGCGGAGCTATTTTGGCTCTATATTTTAGTCATTATACGGACACAAAACAAGCCACTATACATACAGCAGTTTAAAATTTAGCAAAATGTTTGATATGGGGCTTGGACCTGCAACCAGATTCGAACAAAAGATTAAAATACAGCAACTGTACAATATTTAGAATGAATAATAATTGTAATAATTTAACAAAAGAAATAATATACGGAACCATAACTAGCAATATTAATAACCTGAAGGCATTGTCTAATATCACATTGATTACTGTACTTGCTGTAACCTATTTTGTGAATAACTTGCGTAAGAGTTCGACTGTCTGAACAAATAAAGTTTTTCAATTCATTGATCTGTTGCCTTTCAATATTTTTCGACCTACAGTTCTAGTACAAACTTAATAAAATCTTGAATAATTCTCTATGAAGAAAAAATTCCAACTTTCTTCATGACGAGAAATGAAATACATTTAGGGGGCGGGGCGGAGGAAGGTGTTGGGCACTATACTATTACCCAGACTACCAACAATAAATTTTCACGGTTATTTTCAGGAATAGAATTGTCCAGTAATTTAACATAGTTTAATTCATTGGATTTCTGACTCTGCACTCCCCATCCAAGTAATAATTTATTTTTTATGGAAATGAGAAATAAATTGGTTTCCATCGCCTGTTTGCTTGTTTAATATACTGCATAACACTGTTTTATATATAATACTGCTATTATGAATGTGGGAGAACTTGGAGTAGACAGACGATACATGGACGATCGTCAAGCTCGTATCCTCAGAAAAATTATGTCCCAGACAGGAATCAAACCTGTAATATAACACTGTTTGTTAAGTGTTAAGTTATTCATTAAAATATTCATATATTTAAAAATACCGCCATTTGTCGCGTAGTTTTCAAAGCCGAGTGTTTATTTACAGTTTAAGAGACTGGTTGCTAAACAAATGGCAGACAATATATCGAACCACGATACATGCAAATATACCGTCTAGTATGCAATGAATTGCACTCGAAATTATGCGCAGATTCCGGAGAAAGGACTAATAATACAAGATTCGACACTGATAAAACGCAGAGATCACAAATACACGCAAAAAATCATATATACAACCGAAGGAACTGTCTCTTGGGCAACTCGAATCAGATTGAAACCAGCTTGTAAACTGACTAAAATGGATGTATTTGAATGGCATGCGAGGCAAGGTCAGTGGTAATTATGATTTCTCCATATTTGTTCTTGTTGAGCATTTGGTCAAAATTCGTTCGCGATAAACGCATCGTTCAGAACGTAAAAACAGGTTTGCCAATGACATTTCAGTGACTGATACTTCACTTTGCTTGTATCAGATTGAAATGATAGGTTTTCTCAAACATCTAGAGACATATTAAGACATTTCTTTATTCTCCCTATGTAATTACTATTCGGGTGAGAATTGTGTTGTACAGTACATTCCCAACGCGCATGTGTGGCCTTCATTTCTCCCCATGCAAACAAATGCCCAGAATAACACTGATGTCACTAGTAGCAGAGCTAGCCATATTGCAGTATTTGCAATACAATACAACAAATAGCACAATTATGTTAGACTGTTAGTTATACAGTGACACTTAAGAGTTTTGTAACACCTGGCTTTGTGCGTGTAGTCTCAGTGTACATGCAGAGAAACTACACTCACATGTTGTGTAAGACAATTCTGATATATAGCAAAATTATAAGTTGTGTAGTTGTGTACTGCCGAGGTTTTAATGCATGTATGTGTGTATTGTATGCATTGTATGTATGTAGAGTATGTGTATATGTGTATGTCGAAATGTCAGTAGTGCATTCCTGCAGTTTACAAGTTTACAACCCACATTTAATATTTATATATATATATATATATATTTATTTCAAAGAAACAAAACACACATTTTTTAATTAACAAAACTATACAGTACAGATACATAACATGATGGGCAGTTTGAATTTTTCTATCCAGTTAGTCTTAGCCTTGAATAATTATAAAGAGCATGGTTGTGATATACTGTATGTTCAATTTTACAGTGTACAGTGCAGTGGTAAATATACATGTATTCCAACACTAATCAAACATACAAACCAGTACTGCAAGCCTGCCTTTGGCATCAGCAAATAATTTGTCTGTTTGCAACTTGCAAATCATGATACATACCGTAGATGTGTGAAACTAGCATTAATGTCACTAAATACCTCAACTTATTTTTTGGGCGTTGATCCAAACACTGAATTAATACACAAACAGGACACTTTCTTGAGGTGTTCCAGTGCTGGTAATTTTGAAACCTAATTCAGCAGTATGCCAAAGCTATTAACATCTGTTGCAGCACATGGATACAACCCGTCATATAATGCACAGGGTTAATGACAATGTGTTGATAGTTACCTTTGTAAAATTTCTTTTATTACTTGGAATTTTCTTTACTACACAATTTCTTATATAATTTGCCTAATTTAAAATTTAAATATACTATTTTAGGTTCTAATTGCATAGCAGGACCGTGGATAACCATAATATTATCTGACTTAATGTCACAATGGAGAATACCCATTGTGTGTAAATAAAAACATCCATCACAACACTTGCCCAGGCTACCCAACTAATTATTTTTCACAAGAGAAATAGGAGCAATACCTTTCAACAATGAAAATACTGTTCAGCATTTTGAATCAGTCAGACCACAAAATTCCATAATAAGTAATTTGAGATTAATATCAAGGCAAACACAAAGGGAGAACATCTGTTGGAAACTCGAGTCAAAATAGACATCAACATGAATTACACTATATCACCTTCCGCGACCGGTAATACTAATATGGTCTGCACACAGGCTACAACAAGTACATATTCACCAGAAACATGTAACCTCGTAAGCTTACAAGCTCCAAAACAACCCTTTCCTATAATGATTCCCTTTTCTTTATCATTCAAAACTAAATTTAGCTGATCTCTTCTTATATAGCTTTTACATTTCTTAACTTTTCACATTTTAAGAATTGTAGTTCTGCACTGCATTTTTTCTCTGGTCCTCTTCCTTAGCTTATCATTTTCAGATCTCAAATAAACTACATATGACTTCAGGCTATTAATTGCCTTTTTCATCTCTCTTCTATGTTTGGAAAAATATCAGTAATCATATTTCTAATCTGTACAGTTCTGTTCCTACACAACATCTTCGCACCCACACATCGTGTTTAGGACAGAGTTCCAGAACATGAAAATGTTCTGCTCACAGTCCTGCAGGTTCCCAAAGAGTGTGCAGCCCATGTATATCATAGTACAGACCGTATAAATGTGATTAAATAATATATTTCTAAATCAAACATATAACATTGATAGATTTTTTATATACTAGTAGTGTAAAGCTAATTAAGAAACATTATTTTGCTTCAAGGGCAGCATAACCAGAGAATTGTATATGTTGTGCAGTTCTACAAACTCTTGAAACCTAAAAGTGATCTTACACTCTGGGGAAAAAGGGCCGCCAAATTATAAGAATGATAATAGGATATAATATATTTCCCTGTTCATTGAATTTCTACAATAAGCTGAAATAAACCACCAATGTGAATGTCCATAATATTTGCCAGTTCAGGCATTCAGAAACTGTCCGTCTATTTATTTATTAATCCTAAGCTTCCTATAACTTGTTGAATAATTTTCTCGATAGAACTGTCAAAGATGCAATGATAAAAGATCTTTAAATCGTAGGCATTAGACAAAATTGCAATAGTTAAGTCTTAACTAGCTTAAATAGGAGAAGATTAAACATACACATCAAAATTACTAAGGTTAAATATATTGGAATGTAAAATATGGCAATTTTAAGACTTACACGCAGATGAAGCCACGTTGGCGACAGCCGATACACCTACTCGGGAGAACTAGCTTGGTTGGGAGAACTATCGGCAGACGATGCTCGGCTAGAAGTGTTTGGTACATGTACACCATAACACCATCATCTTCATTCTCGCCGTCACTCGCACACGCACACTACAAATATAACAAACAGAGAAGCTGGAATTTAATACTACAAGGCTCGTATTCGTTTTGTAGCTGATATACAACAATTTGAATAAGCTTAGTAGCGAAATCGACAAATCGACAGGTAGACAGTCGGAGATCAGCCATGTTGAAAATTCTTCCACAGCCGACAATCCAACTACGAGGCGTTTCTTGAACGTATTTCCTGAGAAAAGTAACATCTTTATAACACTAAATATTAAGTGAACAAATACTGTATCGAACGCGAGTTTAGCGTTAGATTTTATCCGATTTTCCTTCTTCGAATGCAAATATAAACCCCAACGGTCACTTGTAGAATAGGCGCCAAATTCTATAAAATAGTTTCTACGCCGAACCTCTGAATGAATATATCGCGGGCGCATACATTCTCGTTCCCAGAGCCCGGGTCGTCTGCGCCGGGTTTTCGAATAGAACATTATTTTGTTAGTTTAGTATGATAGAAATTGTTAAAAAGTTACAATGTATAAAATTTGCGAAATCGAAAATTTTAACGTGAATTCTTACCTTCTCTTTAATTATGTCGCTAAGAAATCCCTTGAATTTCTGGCGAAATTTGAATGAAGGAAAAAAGTGTCATTTCTGCGTCAACTTCGTACAAGGCTGTCATGTCCTCGCCATTTAATTCTTCACTTTCTACATATATAAATATAAAAAATCACATTTATTACACAATATTGATCAAAAAGACAGAACTGCAATATATAGTGTCATTGCAGTAAAAGTATATAATATCGCGAAACTTACCGATACGTTCCACGACCTTCTGGGAAATCATGGGACAGCAACCAATCTTTTACTTCTGAACATAAAAATGTTGTCTGGAAGCATCCATATTGATGTAGCACGATGTAGCTGGTTAAGTCTAACTCGCAAAACGGTTCAAATGTATGATGTATCTACTAACCAGAATGGCCCATATTTATACTATTGTCTTACTGGTCAAACATGCCTCTTGAAATTAGATAGATGATATTCTCGACCAATAAAAACTATCGAGAAGATAATATCAATGCTTTCACGCGCGTCGCTTTAACACGCGCGAGCCGATTACACAGAGAGAACTATTTGGCAGGAGAGTCGATTTGAGACACGGTCGAGTCGACTTGAAACGCGCGAGTCGATTTGACACACCCTAGTCGATTTGACAGCCGGGAGTCGATTTAACACACACGGGTCGATTTGACACGTGCGAGTTGATTTGACACGTGCGAGTCGATTTGACACGCGCGAGTCGATTTGACACGCGTTAGTCGATTTGACAATTGACATGAGTCGATTTGAAACTCGGGGGTCGATATGACACGCGGGCGTCGATTTGAAGTACGGGAGCTAAATTGGCACGAGGGAGTCGATTTGACAACGGAGTCAATTTGCCACCGGGAGTCGATTTGACAAATGGGTCGATTTGACATGTGTAAGAGCCGATTCGGAAAAAGAGAGCCAAAATGAATTCATTGGGGGCTGATATGGACATCATAAGTAGCGCTGCAAGTGGAGCCGTAACATCCCCGGGAATGAGAGTCGTTTTGATCTGTGGGGCTGAATTGGAAAACGGTGGGGCTGAATTGAAAAATGGCAGGGCTGTTTTGGAAACGGGTAGGGCCAAATTGGCTTTTTAGTGTACCTAAAATTGCCCTGTTAGTGTCGATCTAGCTCTCGAATCCCAAAATGGCTTTCACGTAGGGCCAAAACAGCTTCGGCTCCAACAGGGCTAAAACGAAATTTGCGGTCGTTTCAACCCTTTTTCATTTACAGTGTAGGCGGCATAGTGTAAGTAATTAGTTAGGATGACCAAGATGATGTGGACATCAGATCCTCTATGTCCATGAATGTCCCATATGGTATGATGAAGCTTCTTCTAATGTGTAGTTCCAGAAAAAATCCATAACCCCCCCCCACGGAAGGCAATTTGTCTAGTACCCCCATACCCCTGGAATTTCCTTTTTCCAGTCAAACATTGATCCCCCCCCCCCCCCCCCCAGTATGGGGTGCAGTGCAATGTAACAGAATAGGGTTCTTTCTGTATAGACACTAAGACACAGAATACACAAAGATCAAGATATTCAGCGCAAGCGAAATTAACAAGAGTACAGGCATATTGCAACACACCATTCTGGAACAAGAAAGTGCCAAGCGGAGTTTTGTAGTAGAACGCGTTGAAAACATTCAAATCTGGCGAAATTCAAGGTGCTATCAATGTTGCTTGGACTCTCGAGAAAACGAATCACCCAAGAGGCAGAGAAACTAACCCGCGTGATACTGGCAAACATTGTCCTGTTATATACTTGCGAAATTTCGGTCGTCAACAAAAACTATGGCCGGGAGAGAAACACTGTTCAACGCCACTTCGAATTTAAATAGAATTCAAAGTCAGCCTTAATACAAACGCGAAAAAGCCTGCCACTTTACAGTGAGAATAAGTTCGCATTTTTTCTGAAAATTAATGCTCCCACGGTTTGTTGTATAAACCGCCATTAATGGCGTCAACAATGCGTTGCGGTTTGAAGTCACTAACTTGGAAAATAAACCGACTTAATCAACTGATTTTACTCATATTTCTCAGAGCAAGTACAAGACAAAAGCAATTGTTGATCACCTTGAATCTTTTAATTCCCTCCAGTCGCTGACGTGGCGCAAACGCGGAGACTTTCTGCGTATACAGTATATATATTCGTCGCCAAGGACAAAGATTTAATAGTCGCATTGACGACTATCGGTAGCAATTACGGGCCGTAATATCTAAAATATAAAGACTACGATACACCAAAACACGTTCTATCGTGTTACACTGCGTTAAATGGACAATCAAACTAAAGATATAGTTATCAAATGTGACTACTTCGATGACCATCTGGAAAATTAAGACGACTCTGATCCCCCCCCCCTCTTCGGAAATTTCAGTGTCCAACACCCCCCACCCCCTCGGAAATTCCAGTGCCTTCCGTGGGGGGGTTATGGATTTTTTCTGGAACTACACAATCAGACAATTTCTGGTTGGATAGAGGACCGAGGTAAAGGGGAAGTACAGTATCTTGTGCCTCAAAACCATGGTTAGGATGACCAATTAGATGATGTAGAGATGAGCTCCTCTATGTCCATGAATGTCCCATATGGTATGATAAAGCTTCTTCTAATCAGACAATTTCTGGTTGTATAGAGGTAAGGGGGGTATCTGGTACCTCAAAACCAGACAGCGCAGATTAAATAGGTGGCATAGTGTACCTTAGGATGACCAATCTGATGATGTAGAGAGATCAGCTCCTCTATGTCCATGAAATGTCCCATATGGTATGATAAAGCTTCTTCTAATCAGACAATGTCTGGTTGGATTCTGAATGTATCTGGTGCCTCAAAACCTAGCCTGTGCACATCCGTTAACCCTCCGGTATTGTGCACAGGCTACTCAAAACCAGACAGGTTGGGTTAGGTTAGATAGGGACGAACAGCCAAAGAAAGTGGCTGTGAGCCTTGGCTGTCCATGTCGGTTTCAGTGTTTCACTGTACAACAGTGTACAACTGTTCTTAGGTATGCTGACATCAGCTCTGAAATGGAGCAAAACAATGGTGTTTCCTTAAAAGGTGTCTCCAAAAATAATAAAATATAATGCCAAAACACAAAAGCCCTTAAAAACGATAAAATATTTAATTGAAAACACAAGTTAGAACTATTAGATTTTTGCTGAATAGTTTTTCAGAATGCAGGAAATGCCATTTCAGACAACCAAATTTGAAAAAATTTTGGTTTGGACGTAGTTTGGACGTAGTTCAAAAAATTCCTAAATCCGCCCCTGGTGTGGCGTGCAAAAGTCTGGGTGGCGGACGACATTATTCTGCTCTCTTGCCAAACTTATACATCAATTGCCAATGCGTGATACAATATGCATGTATAACGAGGTTATAAATGAAGAATTAGATAATACAGATCAGTATGATTTTGTTCAAACGAAACAATAGAAAAAAAGAATAACATTTTTTTGGGGGGTTTAGAAATGAAAAACACAAGAAAAGAAAAGTTCTCTAAATAATTTATAGAAAAGGCTGCAAGATTACTTAAAGGAGAAACATTAACAAAAGAACAATTATCAAACAATAAACTTCATAATCTTAATAGAAAAAAATATAGACGTTTAAAAATACAACAAAGGAAATATTTAAAGTTGAATCAATTAAAAGATTTAAAAGGTGAAAAAATTGAAGGAATTTTTTATCGTGAAGAATTACAATTATTAAAAAAATGAGTTTATATATTGCGAGTAATACAAAATCAAAAACTAGAATTTCTAATTTAATAAATAAATTTACTATGCACCTTGTTCAACCTATTGACGGTCCAAATAAAGACGCATATATAGATGTACAAATACCCGTTGACTACAAAAAATGTTAATGAAAAAATATGTTATTTCAGTTTTACATACGATTTTCAGAAATTCATGAAGAATAAAAATGGTGATAAAAAGTACAACGAGCAGATTATTCTTACGAGTATGAAATATAATATTCCTACAGGAATTTATGATTTAAATCGTTTACTTGATTATATGAATAATATTTTAAAATAATATGATGTTGAATTGAGTTTAGAAAATAATTAAAAGTATATTTAAATGTTAATTTTGGAACAGAATATTGGCTTATACAATATAATAATAAAAAAGCTCATGATAATAGTGAAGGTTCCGTTTATCGGAAAAAGTTGCAAAAATAAATTTTAAATTAAATATGAGCGATACTTTATCGTTTATGTCGGGTTTTAAAAATTCAATAATAAAAATAAATAATGAAAAAGAAAATTTTATTGAAAAAGAAGCTGATTATTTACCCGATGTATCAGATGGTTTAAACAAAATGTTTATATATTGTGAAGAATTAGAAGCAACATTAGTTGGTGATTCATACTCTGAATTGTTAACAACAATTCCTATTCAGTGGTCGGGTCAAGGAAAAGGAAATGGGGAATTAGTTTGTTTTACACCTTCAAAAATATTAAAAAAATTTAAAAAGAGCATAAAGACAGTGCAGATAATTTGATTCATTTTGATTCTGGAACTGTTTTGTTGGATTTTTTAATTCATTATTCTTAAAATTCATCTTAAAACAGTAAGGAACGTTCTACAAATTGAAGAATATGATTTTAGTTATCCCTTTAACACATATGCTGAAAGTAAAAATGAAAAAAAATTTATTTGATTTTAGACAGTGTTGAGCACACAGGAATTAATAAATCTTTTCGTATTTCTTATTTCAAAAAAATTAAATTTTACAATCGATCCAGTAATAAATCAAAATCCAATAAATCATAAAAGAAAAGATGGTAGTCTGCTAATGTTATAAAACACAAAATTAAAAGAAAAACAATTTGATGGACAACAAATGTTATTGTTTGAAAAAAGAAATTTATTTAATTATGATATAGACGCGGCTCAACAATTATTAAATCAATTAAAAATGGAAAGAGAAAATATTTCCTAATGTTTTGCTTAAAAGAAACACCGCAGAAACTCAAGAATATATTAAAATTCATCTTTCATATGGTAGTGACGACTACAATTTGATTGCAGAAAATATAATAATTAATATAACATTATTTGAAGAAAAATAACGAATAATCATTTAACATCTGATGAGTATTTCGATTTACTTACTGGAAAATGTGGAAAGAAAAAAAATCCTACTCAAGATGATATTTTGTTAAATTCTAATATTGGACTACCTCAAACTTTAAACCCTGATTATCAAAAAAAAATAGTAACAAATAAAAGAGCAAAAAAAAGAAAAATTGATCCAGATGTATTACGTTCAATTTTACAAAATAGAAATTAATTGTTGTTTTTTGTTTTAAAAAAGGAAAAAAAATATGTAAAACTATAAATTAAGTTAAAAGTAAAATAAATGTATTATTTTTCTTAAAAAACTTGTCTTATATGGTTATTTAAAAAAAAAAATGAAGCGAAGAAATATTATAATAAAAAATAAATAAAAAGGAAGTCTAGATTACATGGTAAAAGAAAAAAAAATACAAAAAGGTGGTGGTTTTGGTGCAGGGAAGGCATTAGGAATGTTTTTACCCCAGGTATTAGGTACAGCCGGAAATATATTAAAAATTAACGTTTATAAAAATGAATTCAAAACCAAGAGGTTGATCAACACGATGTATTATTTTCTTCACCTTTACAATTATTTACTTCTAAACCCTACAATAATACATTTATTGAATTTTCTGAAAGTGAGATTGTACCTACACCTGAAGACGCGACTGCAAATGTTGTTACGTCCACAAGACACGGAAAGCAGTCGGTGTCTTAAAAACAAGCGATGCACAATTCATTAGTACATAAAACAACAGGGAAGTTGCTGCTGGGGGAAATCAATTTTACCGTTACCTCTTCGAACAATGTGGAAAACAAAATAATTAAAAATAAACGATACTTTAGTTACTACTTCGGGAAATATGTCTATTCGTATAAATAATAACACTGTTATGAAAATTACATCTGCTGAAGAAGCTTATTCAAATCTACGTAATGTTTTGAATCGAAAATATAAACATATGCCGTTTACATTTAATGATTTAAAAAATGGATATGCAATGCTTGGATTTGATTTAACAAGCTATAAAGATTCTCATCTTAGTGTATTACCCTCACGACCCTCAGAAAATGTAAACATTGATTTTAATTTTTCACAAAATACTACTGCTGGAGTATTACTTTATATAGGAGAGTTTCGAAATGAAATAAAAATAGGTTTAAAAACACCTGCAATAAAAACCTGAAAAACCATACATCATAAAAGAAAAGAAAAAATAAATAATTAATCAAATTCCTTTAAAGCGTGAACATATATTTATATATCCTATAATATCAAAGTTTGGATAAAATGGAAAAAAATAATAAAAGAAAACATGTGGAAGAAGAAGAAGAATTAAAAAAAAAAAAAGAAGAAGAAGAAAGTGAAAAAGAAAAAGAAAAAGAAGAAGAAGAAGAAGAAGAAGATAGTGATAGTGATAATTCTTTGACTTCTTCTGAAGATGATGATGAGGAAACTACAACCAAAATTTTAAATTCGTTGTTGCTTTTAAATAAAATTAAAAAAGAAAAAGAAAAGAAAAAGAAAAGAGATTTCTTACCATGTTTAAAAAAATATACTAAAGCAAATATGGCTACAAACAAAAAATTATTAATGATGATTTGATTAGAAAAATCCAAGACTATCAAAAAATATTTTAGAAAATAAAATATTACTACCTATTTCAAATGATAAAACAATTCTTAAACGTTTTGTACGAGATAAAATAAATAAAAAAGATTTAAAAGTTATATTAAGTGAAGACCTTCGTTTGATTCACGTGTTTGAAAAAGCCTACAAATTGATTATAAAAGAAACGAAGAAATGAGTGGAATTAATAAAGTACAATTAGTAGATACTAATAAATTAAACGAAAGCTTATAATTAATAAAAAAAGATCAGGATAATAAAAATATATTACAAGGAATTAAAAACAAAGAGGAATATATTTTATTAGAAAGTAAAGATAAAATGGAACAAGAATTAAAAAATAAGAATAATAATCAAACTGAAGAAAATATAGTGAATTTTTAAAAAAAAAGAAAAAAGAAAAAGAAAAGCTGAAGCATCTACTAACGAACAAGAAGAAGAAAAACAATTACTAGTATAAGTGAAGGACAGATTAAAGAATTCTTAAAGAAAAAAATATTAAACCAACAGACAATATAATAAAATTAAATAATTATGATGTTAATTACGACGATATGGTGTATGATTTAATACACAATGTATCGAAAACTCAAAATTATAATTTAACATCTAAACAACATTCTAAAGTTTTAAAATAATTAAAAAAAAATGAAAATGCCGGTATATTATATACGAAATCAAAAACTTCGACAACAATATAGAGGTGAAAGCGATGATGAAACCGATTACTCATCTTTAACACACATCAACCACCATCACCTAGTTTTAGATCGACACTTACTAGAGGTTTAAAAGTCGACTACGATACTTTTTTAACCAATAGAGAAAAAAGAAGAAAAAAATTATTCCCATTTTATGTTTTTTAAATAAATTTTTATATACCGATGACATTAATAAAATAGCAAGCACAAACCCATTTTTAAACAAACATTTTTTGGGGGTTATCCTGCAGATGTATTTCCTGAAAAAATTAAATTGCCTTCATTCTGGATTTGGAATACAGACGAGTCAAAAGATAAATGGCAACATTGGGTAGCTAGCTATTTGGGTTGATAAAAACAAACATATGTATTTTTTTGATAGTTTCGCAAAAAAGTTATTTTTTATTTTTTTAAAAAGTTTGTTGTTCTTTTAATAAATCAAAATTTTAATAAAAATATTTACACAACAATTCAAATGTCTGTTATTTTTTTAAAATTAAATATTGAACCCAATAGTTAAAGAGCCAAAGGTGCTAAAGCTAAAGCGGGTGGAAATCCTCCTTTTTGTCTCCTTTTACGTTTTCGACGTATTTGACTAACATTTTCCTTTTTCTTCTTTTCCCACTTACTATACGTTTTACACCTGCATAAATTTACTTAGGAATATCAACATAGGTATGTTTAGCATCTCGAGAAAAAGTTTTCAAAATTTCTTTTTTCCCTTTTAATTGTATTGATTTTTTTTCATTATATGACGATGAAACTTCTAGGAATTTTGTTTGTTTTTATACCACAACACTAGTTTTTCCCTTTATTTTTTACTTATATAGTAAATAAGACAATAAGAAAATAAAAAAAGATTCTTTATTTTATAAATTGACGAAATTTTTACAATTTTTTTTAACACAATTCATATACAAGGGTTTTTTCATTAGGAAATATATTTGTTCTTATTCTACAATTCATCAATTATCAATTACAATTATCAAATAATCAATATCCATAGGGATGTTTATTAATATCTGCTAATATTTTTTCAAATTGATTTCTATTTATTTTCTTATTATCACATTGTGTATACATATTTCTACAATCACTTAAATTTTTAAACATGATATAATAATGACTGTTGATACGTAAATGTCGCAACTTACCATTACCGTAAGATAAGTTTTGACATGTAAAAATTACGCTTACATTACGATGATGAACATCTTGAGTTGCAATATTATCAATTTTATCAAGATTTACTTTTGACGTTGTAGCATAAGATCGTCTAAAATTATTAAAGTATTATCAGATGAATTATTTTGTATATCAACAATATCGGGTATACCTTTCTTACAGTCGATAAATTCGAAATTAAATCCAAAATGTTTTTCTACATTGGCTAGGACCGCATAATGTTAACATAAACGGGTGATCAAATGGTAGTGAAACAGCATTCATTTTATCGGTCTAAAATCAAAAGGAAATATATATATATATATAATATATAGATATATATTTATAAGAATTTAAAAGATTTTTTAGTTTCATACTGTATATTTTTAAAACATATAACGATGTTGACTATACACAACCATATAGGGTCATGATATGATTTTTTGGACTTTGATTTTATATTTTTAAACATATAACGACCATGACTATAGATACCCATATAAGGTCATGATTTGAGTTTGGACTTTGATTTTTTTGCATGGTGTATATTTTTAAACATATAACGACCTTGAGTATACATAACCATATAAGGTCATGATATGAATTTGTGCTTAACCGAAATGATTTAAACACCATAACACACACCTCGGATGAACTTGGGTGTCGTGACTATAGTAACGCATAAACACTACGCCCTTATATAAACGCAAACTAAACGCTGTACAAACTAAACGATCTACAAACAACGAGAAGCTAAGAAGAAGAAGAAGAAGAAGAAAATGGAAGCAATCGATATACAAATAGTGAATAAAGGAGAAGAAGAAGAAAGCAGCGACATCGAATGGGATTTCAATGATTTCGATCCTTCACCGTACTTCCGACCGATAAATGACGATGAAGACGATGATGAAGACGATAATTGAAGACGATGTTGAAGACGATGTTTGTGATGACGATAAAGAAAAATTGTGGGAAGGGGTATTTAACCCCGAACCAAGAAAGGACGATTATGGATTTGAAAGCGAAGACGATGAAGACGATGACGATAACAATATATGGGAATATATAGACACGTCGGGGGAGGCGTTTCTTTATTTTGAAAAAACAAAATGTTTAATTACAAATAAAATGTGTTAAAAAGGGTCTGTGTCCATTTTTTCTTCTTCTGCTTCTTCTTCTAAATATCCATAGGGAATTGTAGTAAAATTATCTTCAACTATATGTTTATTAAAAGTAAATGAAAATTTGTTAATTTCACTATTAATAAAAATATTATGTAATTTATCTTTACATATTTTATTTTGATACTCAATTGTAATGATTTGATCTTTATCTTCAATACATTTATTTAATGTTTTAAAATTTAAGATATCTTTCGCTTTATTTTTTAGAGAAAATCATTTTACATGAACTACTTCTTCTTTTAAATTAGTAATATAAGAATAACATTTAGGACCCGTTGAACAAAATTGAGTAATCCATTGATTTTCTTTTAATTCATTGGTTAATTATCCTAAATAATTACCCGTTTTAATTGAACAAGTATTTTCATTACACATGTAAATAACAGAATCGGTATCAAAATATAAAACTTCTCTTCCTAACTTTTCAATTAAATCATATAACTGTAAACGGGCATAAGCTGTAACAAAACATGCGATAATAACATTACCTGTTTTTAAAGCTACTGTAGATTCAGCTACATTTTCATATGTACAACGTAAAAGGGTTTCATTAATAAAATCTAGAGACGTTAATTTTTTACTCTTATCGTTAACTGAAAATAAGAATTCCTCATAATCATTTAAAAAAGCAACTTGTGTGTTATTTTCATTTTGTGCAAATTTACCCCACAACGAATTTAATAATGTTTTCTATTTTATCTTCATCTAAACTCATGTTTCAAATTACCATCACAATACTTTTTAATTTTAATTTTATTTTTACTTCCAGCACTATTAAAACATTCAGTAGGTAAACCTGACGCCTCTTGTTTTAGTTTAAAAAAATCATTTACATAATCAACGTAGATTTTTTCTTGCCGTACATAATGATATATTTCATAGATTTGAATTATTTTATATCCCTTATCAACAGCTTTATTAATTTCAACACTGGGCATGTACCCCGTAAATAGGGTTCGTTTTCATCATGTATACATTTATCACATTTATCGATAGCGCATTGATTACATAAAGGAAATACTAGCTAATTTTCCAGCTACTCTGACGGGTAAAACACCAAATAAAAGTTTTTGGGGAGGTAATATACTATATTTAATCAAACCGAAAATATATTTATATTCTTACACTCGTCATTAACGAAAATTTCTGGAGGTCCAACCAGAAAAATAAAGTAAAGTTTACATATTTAATTTTTTCATTTAGTTTTATCTCTCTAAATAAACATATAGAACAAGTTCTCCCACCATATAAACTGTCACGCGGTTTTAATGCGGTATATGTGAAAATTTTTTGTTTCAATTCAATAATATCAGTACAACTATATATTTTTTCATCTAAAAATTCACATTCCCATTTTTCAACTACTTTATATCCTGCATTTAACAACTCATTTGTAAAACGTCGAGTTTTTGCGCATAATATTCCAAATTTTTCATTCACTAAATTATTCATTTCATATTTTTCATTCATACATTTGGGAATAGCAGATAAGGGCATACTTAAAAAATAACTATATATCTAAACTCATTATTTTAGTACCATTTATAATAGTTTTTGGAATAATTTTTAATTTTTCTAAAAAATATTTAAAAATAAAAATTGTATCAAATCTTCCCCCATTATGTGCAATCCAAACAGAACCCTCTTGTTACAATATAAAACTACATAAATCTTCAACAACATTACTATTACTATTATCAAAAAGAAATTGTCTATATCCACAACAACTAACAGCTTCAATATTTTCATCAACAAAACACGATTATTTTATTAATTAAATTTTTTATAAAATTTTTAATTTTTAAACGGGATATCTTGACATTGCATGCATACTTTTTGTACTATACAATAAAAAGGAACTAACATTTTATTTTCATCTACTTTTGTTTCAAAATCGAAAAATATAATGTTGGTTGTTGTTGTTTTTTATTTTTGGGAATAGATAGTGTTTTCATAAAACAATAATGTGTTTTTTTCTGATAACTATTACAATGAAAACAAAATCTTTTAGAACAATCATGTTTTACACTTTTATCATGTTGAATAAAAGAAAATCTAGAACATATTTTATAACATGTTTCACAAAAAACATATGTTGACAAGGAGTTAAACGTGAATAATGTTTTTGAGAAGGTTTAAAAATGTTATGGGTTAAATGATTGAAATAACATGTTTGATTATAAAACAATATATTACAATTAGAACATTTAATCTTTGTATCTTTAGGACATAAATCATTTTTATAACATTTTTGACATGTTAAGTTAGTTCGACACACATGTGAATCAATAAATTCACCATGTGATAAATAACTCATACATTTAATACAACATTTATTGGGTTTTATTTTAGAAAATTCCTTCATATTTAAAACAACATCGTAATGTTTATTATTTAACCATAAACATACTATATATTGGTTAATTTAATAAGATTTCCTTCAGAATCTGTACGTGAATCATAAATGATATTATCTAAATCGAGATCTGAATACACTACCAAGTCAACACCTTGAGCATTAAGAAATTTTTCAAAAATTGTTTAACTTTAACTTCTTCACCCTCAGGTATACCCGATTTTTGATACACATTACGCATTTCATCAATACTAAATAATTCGTCAATACTTTTACCAGGATGTTTAGTCATCGTCTCATACCTATGATCTTTATACAAAAACGATAGACCTACTAAAATAGATAAGACAAAACAACAATTTTTAATTGTTTGTGTTAACTTAGTACTGATTATATAAAAAAACTCCACGATCATTTACGATCATATTTTGTTATAGGCTTATTTATTTACCCCCATCACTATCATTTTCATTTGCTTTATTTAATCTATTGTAAATTTTTTTTGTCCTAAGTAAAAGATTTTGTTTTTGTTACTTGATAAATTCTTAGCTGATAATCCAGATGGAAAAGTTTGAATAGCTACAGTACATTTCAAGCCGTTAGCTATCATTTCTTGATTACTTTGCATATGTTTTTCATAAATATTTAAAAAATATTTCACATTAACAACACTTAATTTCATTATAGCTGTAGAAAAAAACCCTTAGGGGCATGAATAAAAATAAATCGTACTCATCATTATTTTTTACACTTGTCCGTGCATAATTAATCAAATAAGTAAAAAGTAACGTCAACGATTGTATAAAAGCTATAAAATTAACACCAGCTTTACGGGCAATAGATATTGAAAAAGTTTGTTGAATCACTTTAAACTTTTCTTTTTCTTTTTAATTTATTCTCTCGACACTAATAGAGTTATCCTCATTTGTTTGAGGATTTTTTTTCACTTTCAAACAAACTTACTAAACATTCTATCTCTTTTTCATTATATTTGAGTTATATATTTGAATTATATATATATTTTTTCTAAAACAAGAAATACAAGAGGTTTTTTTATTTTTTCCCCTTTCCATCAACAAGATCCCCTATATTAATATGATCCGCCTCTTTTACACTAATACAGTTAAAGGTCACCAACGGTTTATCTCCAACACCCATCCAATTACCCATATTTTTCTAAAAAAATGAGTGAAACTATTCATATGGAGATTTATTTAAAAAATAAAAATAACGAACCTTATATAGCCTATGAAGTTTTAGATAATGAGGATTGTGTTTTATTTTCACCAGAAATATTTCGTGAATGTCTAAATTTTTCAGAAGATGATGAGGAAATCATTTATATTAATTATTTAGTAATACAAGAAAGATTAGAAGATTTAAAAAAAAAATATCAATTATCATCATCTATTATATATAAAATTGAGTGTATGATAAAATTTATTAAACAAAACAATATAGCCTATCTTGGTATAAAAACAATATTTAATTATGGTTAGAATAAAATTATCCACAAGAAAACGACGTAATAACTCACTTAAGGGGTTCTGTTGCAATTGGGACGCAAGTCCTGTTCAAACTCCTGTCATATATTTATAAAGATACTTTGTAATTTATGGCAAATTCATTAAACTAAACTTAAACTAAACGTGTTGTTAATAAATCACAAAGTATACGGAACGTTCTTCAATGTAAAAGTAATACTATAAAAAGAATAAGATGTCGTAAACGAACAGCACTTACTCCAAAATGTTGGATCCATTTAGCTAAAGAAAATAACTTACGTGTAAAAAAATCAACTATTCCAAATGGTGGAAAAGGATTGTTTGCATGGAAAAATCAATTTAATCCAAAAAAAAAATAATCCAATACACAGGTCGAAAAACAAATCAAGCAGCGTTAGATCGTAAATACGGAATAGATGTGAATGAAACTATAGTATATGTGAGAATGCAAACAATTGTTTGGATGCTTATTTAAGTACTTATTCTGCATCTCGTTTTCAAATAATGGAAAATGAGGGTCAAAATATAAAAATAATTCCTATTTTACATATAGAAAAAATAAAAATAAAACTTTTTAGAAAGTTCAAAACGAATAAAGCCACATGAAGAAATTCTTGCTGATTATGGACCGAGCTATTGGAAAAGAAAAAAACGATAAATCATAATGGTTGTAAAAAATGTAGAAGATATGTAAAATTATTAGGTAAAGGATTTAAAGGAAAAAACAACAAAGAGGTGGTTGTTTTAAGGGTAATAAAAAACAACGTGGTGGTATAAAAATAACTAATGCATTATAGGTAAAAATATCATTAACGAAATTAATAAAGGTGTTGCAATCTTAAAAACACTAAAAAATAAATCTCAAAAAGGAGGGTTAGTACAGCCACGACGTCAATATCGGGTACCACGTAGATATGGTGGATTTAAAAAAATAAGAATGTATTAATATTAAAAATAAAAAATAAAAATATTGAAAAAAATATTCTTCATCTTTTATTTACATTATTTATCAACCAATTCAAGTCGTTTAAGAGTGAATTTTTCAGCATTAGGAATATTATAGTAATTTCGCATTGTTGTCAAATAAAAACTACGCATTGAACGTGCTTTTTCTACACTATTAATTGGTCTTTGTTTCCAATATAGATAATCATTAAATAAACAAAAAATAAAATAAGAAGAAACGCCATCATAACAATGAAAATTTTCCGGAAAATTGTCATTTAACCAAATGTTAATTGTTTTTTTAGAATAAGAAAAACAGAAATTTAGTAAATTATGCTTCATATACGTTGAAAATAAACATTTAAAATGTTTTAATATACAATCAGGAACAAGTTCTTTTTCTTTATCTTGATACAGTTGAATTGTAAAACAACACTTTCCACCTTCTTCTTCTTTCAGATAAAAATATAAGTTTAATCTTGTAAGTAATAGAATCAAATACATCTGTAATCTTCAAAAATATATTGTACGTTTCAAGTCCATCTTCATTAGAACTAATACTATCAAGAAAATTCCAAATATATCTACATAGTAAGTGTATCTACATAGTATCTACATAGTAAGTGAGCGCCTTAGTGGCAGCACACGCTTCTTCTTACTCTCGAAGCAAATTGGAATTTCATTGGAACTTTATACTTTTCAGTTTGTTATGTTGCTTGGAAAGTTATTGTTTATTTCACTGATGGCACATATCTACTCAAGACTTACACTTGATGCTATATTCTCCACATTTTCTCCTGTGACTAAAGTTAATTCGACATTATGGAAGGCATTTACTCATCTTGGTATATCGCACGCAAGGCCAACGCGTCGTGGCTGTCGAGCTGGGAGTCGGAAACAGAGGCCTATTGCCCCAATAATTGGACATGGTAGGCAGTCTTTTTTCGCCTCTTACCTACCATATGAATACAATCAATCACAGACTTCTTACGAAGGAAATCTATCGGAAAAACGACAAGAAGCACATTTACATATTCCAATTTTGAAGAAATTAAATATTCATACTGACACCTCTGGCTCTATCAACACAAATAATCTTATAGAAATCAAACGCTCTCCTTTGTTCGCCTTACAAAGCCTGCCTCTCACATTGTGCTCTGTAAATGTTCGCTCAATTAAGTCTAAATCGGCTGACTTAAGGCCCTGTCACACCAACGCGTTCTGGCAGAAGTATGTAATACGACCAAGAAGTTTGGCAAAAACGCCGCGGCAACTCCGTGTACGCTGTTGGTACTTTTCATGGACCTTGAAAACTTATTGGTAACTTGAGGGGAACTCCAAGGACTTCCATGAACGCCAAGCATGCCACGTAAGTTTTGAACTGTTCAAAACTTACGCCGCGCTCGGGCGTTCTGACCACTACGCGGCAAGGACGCTGCGTGAACTCCGTACGACCGTCAGTGGAACGTGATTTACGTACCATGTATGTACTGTGTACTCGCAGGGTCTCCGTGAAAACTTCGCGTACGTGCATGCATCATGACTGCACGTCCTCTGTGCGTATCCCACGTCATTGCCGTTGTTACCCCGTACATAAGGCGACCTCAATGCGTTGGTGCTACGTAAGAACTTCTCTTGCGGCGTTCTGAACTGATTCCTTGCCAAGTATGGACCCGTATACATACACGTCCGTAATAAGTTGCCAAAACGTCAATGGAGTTCTATGGCATCCGTTCAGAGTACATGCAGAGTCACACGAGTTCCCAACAAGTTCATAATAGGTTTCCAGTGAGTAAACGGTACGGCATGACCAGCATTCGTGCACCTTGGGATGTAAATTCCCTGTTGACTCATTCTGAGTCATTCACTCACAGTATCTTGAGCAGTACATTATGGCTGTTGCTGAAAGATTAAGACTTCTACAGAACGTAGCACAACTACAACTAGATGAAGCAGAGAATGACCTTGCTTTATACCAGTTACACAGAATTAGAAGAAGAAGGAGAAGGCAAAGAAGGCACAGGAGGAGATGCTGGGTCAGGCCGTGGGTTGGGAGGAGAGAACAGCTTGGACAGTATCACCGTCTGATGCCTGAACTGCGAGCAGAAGATCTAGCATCCTTTGTCAATTTCCTCAGAGTACCACCAGATATGTTTGACGAGCTGCTTGCCAGAGTTGGACCCAGAATTTCCAAGCAGAATACCAACTATAGGAAAGCTCTTGAACCAGGCATGAAACATGCTGTTACCCTACGTCACCTGGCATCTGGAGATACGTACTCCAGTTTGAAGTTTGACTTCAGAGTACCTCACAACACGATGTCTCTGCTAGTCCGAGATGTCTGTCAAGCCATCGTAGATGAGTATGCCAGGGAAGTCGTTATCTGTCCAACCACCCCTGAAGGATGGCGTGTCATTGCCGAAGAGTTTTCCCGCAGATGGAACTTCCCTCATGCCTGTGGCTCTCTGGATGGGAAGCATGTTGCCTGCAAGTGTCCAAAGAACAGTGGATCCATGTACTACAACTATAAGGGCTTCTACTCCATTGTTCTGATGGCACTGGTTGATGCTGATTATAAATTCCTCTGGGTGGATGTAGGAGCAGATGGATCAGCCTCTGATGCTCAGATATTTAACCATTCAGAGTTGAAGGAGGCCCTAGAAGATGGCAGCATAGGTTTCCCTGTAGCAGACCATCTTCCCAATGATGACAAAAACACGTGTTACTTCTTCCTGGGTGATGATGCCTTTGCCCTGAGGACTTATATGATGAAGCCCTTCAACCATCGCAACATGACAGTGGAAGAGAGGATATTCAACTACAGGCTGTCCAGAGGACGTCGGATTGTGGAGAATGCTTTTGGCATACTTTCTAACCGTTTCCAGGTGCTCTTGACAACTATGCAGCACGATCCTGAAACAATCAAACTCATCATTGAGGCCTGTGTCTGTCTACACAACCTCATGAGAATTAGATACCCAGGCCTTCAGAATGCAGCAATGGATGTAGAGGATGACAACCATCAAATAGTGGACTGGGCGCAACATGCAGGACGTGCACAATGTCAGAGGATCCAACCGCGACACCAGAGCAGCCAAGGCTCAGAGAGAGTACCTCAAGCACTACTTCAACTCACCAGCAGGGTCAGTGCCCTGGCAGCACAACATGGTTCCTTCTTAACATGTGATGGCATACCTTACGTTATGACATGTTAATAAAGTATCATGTTGTGTTGAGAAGTTCAAAAACCCCAACGATTTATCAAACTACTTCTTTCGCCATCCAAAAAAACCTAACGTTTTATCATTCATTTGTTGCATTTCAAAAATTTTAATCATTTCTTTGAAATCAACATTTCATTTCACGAAATAAAGTTAAAATAATTATTTCAGGAAATAAGAATTGAACTCAAAATAATAATTTGGGGTCATAATTAACAAAAATAATTGTAAAAAAACATTTTTGGTCAAGAGGAATCATTTTTTTTTAAATAATTTCAAAACAAAAAAATGTTCTACATTTATTATACCTCATCGTTGTGGATTTCCCTCAGTGTAATGAAAGGGGAATGATAGGGCTTTTGTGTAAAACCGCTCAAATTAATAAAATTAAACATGATTATATATAGTTCACGTGTGTCCCGCACATCATAAAAGGTTAAATTGTCAACTTTTAAGGGAAATCCAAGAATAAAACCTATAAATACCCTACCATTCCCCTAACAGCTTTTACCGAACATGGGCCATTAGGCTTGTGTACATGTCGGTAGTGTAGAAATGCTTGATAAATAAATTGAATTCCCTTGATCAAAAAATGAGCTGCAAACAAGTGATATGTTTGTGTGATTTGAGATTACTTTTTTGTAAACATTATATGTGCACGTGGAACTTTAAAATTATGGTCAAATGTTTCATTAATGGGTATACTCAGTTATTAAATATAAAATTGGAGTTTAAAATTATAATGGCATTGTTTTTGATAAACCCGGTTATGCTGCACTGGTATTTGGGTAAAGATTGAATTAACAGTTAACGTTAAAAGTTAAAAAATTAAGAGAAAAAGTTTTTTCACACTTGCAAACAATAAAGTGTTGGCTTTATTTTTATAGAATAATATATACAATATTAGACGTTTTCAATGATTTGACAAACATGAGATTATAAATTTCCACAATAATTTTCCTTTATTCTACTCATCCTGAGCATAATGGGTAGTTTCATCCTTTTCATCTGCATGTTTGGCTGGAGTGGCCAGTGTAACAGAAACATCATCCAGCATGGACATACTGAGGAGAGGATTGGCAGTTGTAGTCATTTTAAAATGGCTCATGTGGAGGCTGTTGTCCTTACCAACAGAAGCATGACCAGAGTTGCTTGAGGAAGGTCCTCGTTTAACAGTCACTTGGTCAGACGTGGTTCTTGCCAAAGTATTCCAGGGGGTTGGGCTGTCTCTGCATCCACTGCTTGATGGTTGTGCTGGATCAAACTGGAGTGTAGTGTGATGACTTGGCTCCATTTGAGAGAAGGTATGATGGCTGCTTCCAGACTGTTCCTGCATCCACGATGGTGATTGAGACTGCCATAGGGATGCTGCAGTTGCACTCGTACGCCAAGGTGAAGGAGGAGGCTGCCAATGCTGAGATGATTGGATACATGGACCCTGCATCTGATGAGAGGACTGCATCTGATGGGAGGACTGGTGTGTGATGGACGCTGGCTGAGGCTTCTGGGAATCAATAAGCTGTTCACTCTGTTCCTGGTACTTCCAGAGGACATTGGAGACCTCTCTCTCGAACCTCCTCCACAGAGATGGGTGTATGTCCTCCATTCCAGTCTTCAGCCAGTCCCCAAATGTGCTTCTCTCAGTGACGTTGAGCTGGGACTGGGCCATGATCTTCTCCTGCATCTGGCGGGAAGCCTTCATCCTGGCAGACAGCTGCTGGACTATGTCCTCTTCTTCATCAGCTGAGAGGGAAGCAAATGTAGCAGAGGACTTTCCATTGCCCTTGCCCTTACCATTGCCCTTGCCCTTGCCCATGCCATTGCCCTTGCCCTTGATGCACTTGAATGAA
This sequence comes from Chrysogorgia sp. JL179-B06, assembly GCA_035772405.1. Classification (NCBI taxonomy): domain Eukaryota; kingdom Metazoa; phylum Cnidaria; class Anthozoa; order Scleralcyonacea; family Chrysogorgiidae; genus Chrysogorgia; species Chrysogorgia sp. JL179-B06. The sequence continues at coordinate 1,301,002 of JAYKKM010000329.1, forward strand.
GGCCTTTCTGTCACAGGTGTGGTATTAGAGGGGCCAGGTGTTTCATCTCCACTTGACAAGACACTATCAGCAGCGGCAGGTTCTTCATCACCAGAAGCATGAGCCTGTGCAGCTATCTGGGTAGCAGTTATGGTCTCCCTCAACTGCAATGACAAAACGAAACAAAGACATAAGTGCAATAGTAAATATTATAAAATTGAATATATACTGACATGAAGCAAACAATAAAATGTAAAATGTAATATAATTTGATAACTTACACTGACAACAGGCCGCGTCTTGACAGGGTATATGTGCCCCTCCAGGAAATGGAATTTCTGCAGGAGCCATTTCTCCCTATCAGTGTGCTCAGCTTGACCATCTCCAGACTTCTTCTTCTTCAGTTTGCCGTATCTAGTCCTCAATGACTTGTACCAGGTGTGGATCTCAGCATCTGAAAGTACAAACGAAACAATCATACATAGTTGTTATATGCACATGTAACAATGAGAACTATCAATGTCAAATGCGTGCAATAAGTATGACACAAAACATAACTTTTTATACTTACATTCCATTTTCATCTCAAGGGCCTTTGCCTCCCACTTGGCAGTGTTGGCTTTTATGTCCTTGTACTCCCTCATCTTTTTGTTATAGAATTCGGGATGCTCAGCCAACCACTCAACCATGGACTCCTCGTCAGCATCTGTCAGACGGCTCTGGACCTTGGGCCTTTTGGTTGGTGGTACAAATTTGGAACTGATGTCACGGGAAGTGTCAGCAGAACTAAGAACTCCTGTTTCTGCAGTCTCATTGACATCATAAGACTGTTCTTGTTCTTGTGATGTTGGAAGCTGCTGTGTTGAAGATGATAGAGGTGGAGACAGCGTCATCGCTTTGCTGCCTCTCTTGGCTGCTGGCTTGGCTAATAGCTTTATCTTGGATGCTGCCCTTCTCTTCCTTGACATGACTAGTTAATTTGCATTGACTTTGGTCAAGTAGTGTTGACTTTGGTTGACTTGTGTTGACTTTGTGTCGATTAGCTCGGGCAGAAGTGCTCTGTAGAAAACATGTAAGGAGTGTGACAAGCAACCGTTTTGGCTCGCGTATTTATTCTACGCGACTCTTCCGGTAGGTGACGCATCACTGACGTCAACAGGCCGGATTATATACGTGATAACGAGTTCTGGAACGTTGTGCTTACGGCTCGTACGCCGTTTGTACGTCGTACGGACGCGCTGTACGTAGCCCGTACGGTTCCATTGACTTGACTATAACTTATAGAATACGCAGGAAGTACGCGACAGAACGCCGTAGGTATGTAAGGTACGGTCCGTGGACTTCGCATATACGCGATATGATCTCTGGTTACGGCTTGCAAGCCACTGGCGCCAAAGAGACTACATTATCGCAGACGTTCAGCCACGTTTTTATAAAATTATGTGAACGTCACCAACGTCTCATGAACTCCTACCATTACTTCTCGGTGTGACAGGGCCTTTACGTAACTACATCCACGCCTCAAACGCGGATTTGTTTGACTTCACTGAAACCTGGTTAACTGATAAAGATACTGCTGCTAAACTAGAGATTATTCCGTCTACGTATAAATTTGTTCATTAACATCGTATTGGCCGTAAGGGTGGTGGAACAGCCTTGCTCTTTAGAGAGAATATTGGTGTTACTAAAATCAACACTGGAGAAAATGATGCATTTGAATTCTCTGAATGGGGCAGAAATATAAGCTCATTCAAAGCAAGACTAGCCATAATATACCGCCCTCCTTATTCTGGTCATCCGGTAACTATTAATACGTTTTTCAATGAATTTATCACGTATCTTGAATCTATTATATTATCTCCTGATCCATTGATTATTACTGGCGACTTTAACATACATGTTGACCAAGCTAATGACCCTGATGCAAATGAATTTCTCGATATTCTTGAATCTATGGGACTTGAGCAGCATGTTAAATTACCTACTCATGAGGGAGGCCATACTCTGGACCTGTTGATCACTAGAAAATATGACCGTATAATAACTGCTAGCCCTTTAATAGATCGCTATATATCTGATCATGCTGCTGTTCTTTGCCAAATCAATAATGTTAAACCACAACCTATTTCTAAAAAGATCACGTACAGGAAACTTAAATCTATTGACATTGATGCAGTTCGTAAAGACCTTGCTATAACTGGCCTTTGCATTAAACAATTTTCTAACTTGGATGAGCTAGTTGAGTGCTATAATTCTACTTTGTCGACCTTGCTTGATCTGCATGCACCTCTCAAGACAAAGGTTGTCGTAAATCGGAAACGAGAGCCATGGTTTAACAGTGAAATAAAAAATGCGATAAGGTCTAGAAGGAAAGCTAAAAGAAAATGGCGAACTTCACACTCTATGCTAGATCTTGCAGCATTCAAGGCTTCAAAAAATCATGCTACGTATATTATGAATGTTGCTCGTCAGGAATATTATACTAGCTATATTCATGATAACAGCTCTGACCAGAACAAGTTGTTCCGAGCCACAAAGGCATTACTATGTGAACCCCGTGACACATCATTTCCATCAAACAAGGTTCCCATCGTCCTTGCCAATGACTTTGGTCAATTTTTCATCAAAAAGATTGAAAACATTCATAAATTACTGGACGCTCTAACTGTTTCATCCTTATCCACTGAGGTAAATGTTGCCCTAGATGTCAATGCTTGCGCTTCAAATGTTTCCTTCACCAATTTCAAGACTCTTTCCCAAGAAGAGGTCCGAGATATGATCATGAAGGCGGCCAAAAAATCCTGCCCTTTGGACCCCATGCCCACGACACTATAGTTGTTGAGCTACTGGATCTACTCCTTCCTGCCATCACTTCAATGATTAACTTGTCATTTGAATCTAGCTATTTCGCTGATAAATGGAAGGAAGCTCTTGTGTTTCCATCGATTAAAAAGCCTGGTCTTGATACTGCCTTCAAAAATTTTCGTCCGCTTAGCAATCTACCATATATCTCTAAGTTATCTGAAAGGGCTGCCGCCGAACAATTAAATCTGCACATGTCAGAAAACAATCTCCATTCCATCCACCAATCAGCATATAAAGTTCATCATAGTACAGAAACAGCATTACTGAAAGTGAAGAATGACATTCTGATGAACATGAATGACGAACATGTTACCCTACTAATTTTACTTGACTTGAGCGCTGCGTTTGATACTATTGATCATGGCATATTGGTTGATCGCTTACGTTCCAAACTTGGGGTAAACGATGATGCATTGACATGGTTCAGTTCCTACTTAACTAATCGTTCGCAGCGAGTATCTGTAAATGGTGGATTGTCAAAAAAGTTTAATCTCTCCTATGGTGTTCCACAAGGATCTTGCCTTGGGCCTTTGTTGTTCACAATTTATACTAATAAGCTGTTTGACATAGTTGAGGCACACTTACCGCAAGTCCATTGTTACGCTGACGACTCTCAACTTTACCTTTCATTCAGCCCAAAAGTGTCTACAAACTCTGAATTTGCTGTTGAGTCGATGACTAGGTGTATCAGGGAGATAAGAAACTGGATGATCACTGACAAGCTGATGCTTAATGACAACAAAACTGAATTTATCTTACTAGGTACTCGTCAACAACTGGCCAAAGTTGATATAGATCATATTGTTGTTGGCACTTCTGAAGTGACTCCCGTCACTTCAGTCAGAAACCTTGGGTCTTGGTTTGATTCTGAATTGTCTATGTCTACCCATAGTTATCCAGCTCAGCGTTTTACCATCTGCACAATATACGACGTATCAGGAAATATTTGTCCCGCGAAACCACAGAAATTCTAGTGCATGCCTTTATATCAAGTCGTGTTGACTATTGTAACAGCCTACTATACGGTTTGCCAAATTGTCAACTAAATAAGCTTCAACGAGTCCAAAATGCCGCAGCTAGACTTATCTGTAAAGCTACTAGATTCTGCCACATTACGCCATTACTCTCAGAATTGCATTGGCTACCTGTAAGATATCGTGTTAATTATAAGATCTTGTTAATTACGTTCAAGGCGCTTCATGGCCTTGCTCCATCTTACATAACTAGTTTACTATCCGTGAAAACTTCTGGCTATAATTTGAGGTCTTCAAATGGATTATTGCTTTGTTATCCGAACTGTAAGACGCTTAAAACTTTAGGTGACAGGGCTTTTCTTGTTGGTGCTCCTAAGCTATGGAATGCCTTGCCAGTGGAACTAAGATTAATGGGTTCCGTGACCAATTTTAAAAGTCATCTTAAAACACACTTTTTTATGGTGGCCAACGAAATCCAGGAGAAAAGAAGAAAGACGACCGTGGGCATGAAGCACTTGCGGCCCTGCTGGTCCACATGAATAAAAATATAAAAGATATGAACGAATCGCTCCAAGGAGGCAGAATCTGCCAGGAAAAGGAAGGGTTGCTTTGGAGACTGAATGTGATGAAGAGTCAGACGCTGAAAATTTGGTGGGAAGAAAAAGAAAACAGCGAAAAGCTGCCACTGCTGAAAACGACAAAGCCATTGAGGAAGACGACCCATTACTAGACGAAATTTCCCTGGCTCTGGATCAAAAAGAAAAAACCGACCCAAAAGTCTCTTATAAGCTGGCTAATATTATTGACAAACGCTGGCTTAACAAGCTCAGAGAAACACGATAAATATTTTCGGCCACAAAATTGCGAAAGGCTTATTGTTTCAAAGATTAACCCCGGAATATGGAGCAAGCTGGACCGCCAAGCACGGGGTCAAGACTTAAAGCTTTCGTGCCTCCAAACTACCTTGACAAAGGTCGGCAATATTACTGCCCAAACAACAAATCTTCTATTGGCAGCACGAACTGACGCTAGCACGTTGGTTATCGACAATCTTGTTCGCATGAATGCCGACATGATTGCTTTGCTCGGACATATTAGCTTCGAGCTGTCACAGCGCAGACGTGATGGCATTCGTCCAAATCTAAACAAAGAATATACAACGCTTTGTGCATCACATGTCCCTATAACTGGGTTATTGTTTGGTGACGAATCAGTGCAAGCACAACTAAACCATATCCGTGTTTCAAACAAAATCGGAAGCACAGCTGGCATTTACTTTCAAGGAAAACAAAATATCCTAAACAATTTCAAGTCGCGATCAACTTCAAGGCAATGGAAGCCTTTTTTAGGGAAGCGTTCTCAGGCCAACGCGCCCTATCGGAAAACGAGTTATTACTCGAAGAAGAGGTCCGGCCTGCAGATACCGGATCGCAAATAAATAATGCTAGTAGCGACATAATCCAGCAATTTAAAGACTTACAGGTAAGCCAATATCCATCCTTTTTGACAATCCTGTTGGGATATTTCCAAGGGAAAAGTGAAACTATACCAAACTGGTAATCTTGCTGTTTTCTATAATACATGGCAAGAATTGACTTCTGATGCAGAAATTCCACAAATAGTATCAGGTCAAATAATTGAGTTCGATAAACTCCCTTTACAATTCAACAAAAATTGACGGATTTGGAGGAACGTAACATAGATTCAGAAATTACTTTATTGTTGTGCAAAGGTATTGTTGAAATATCACGCAATGAATTTATTTCACCAATATTTACTAGACCAAAGAAGGATGGTTCACATCGTATGATATTGAATCTAAAATCCTTGAATAAAAATGTTACTATACCACCATTTTAAAATGGACACAATTTGGTCTGCAATTAGTATGATGAAGCCACACTGTTACATAGTAGTAAGTAGTAATCATCTTTATTGCAAATATAAATATCTGCTCGATCCAGGAACACTCTCTCACAACAGTGATTTTCAGAGAGGTCCTGGAAAAGCTAAATACAGAGAATTAATCTAAATGAACAATCTTAAATTATACAAATATGAAATCTATAAATGATCATAATTAAAATAAAAGTTCAGCTAAAAAAGAACGTTTGAAAGTTTGAATATCATTTGAGTTCCTAACGTTTCGACTAAGTTCATTCCATTCCTTGACGGCCTGATACTCAAGCCTTTGTTTACCCCAGTTTTTACTTACTTTAGGAAGTCTAAGGTTATAATAATAATATATGTTTAATTACCAACATTCGCAACAAATTGCTGAATTACAGTGGTGGTCAGATATACTAGTAATACGGTTAACATTGTAAATATGTATACATATGTAAATATTCAAGCCATGTATTTAGGCAGGTTAAAGCCATGTATTTTAGCCAGGTTATCTTTACTCCTAGTATTATACTTATGAATATCAGTATTTTTAGAAAATGCCAAACTATGTGATGTTAAATTACTAGGTATTTAAAGATATATAGACATCTATGGTATCTACGGCGGTCCTCGAGTTGAATCCAGCGTAGGGCTTGGAGAGCATCAGTTGCTGATGAGTACAATGATCTATCTAAGATAAGTTTAGCTGACTTATTTTGCAAAATTTGCAAAGAACTCATAACTACTACATTATTCTTATCTCCCCAAACAATGTCTGCATAATCGAAAATAGGAAGGATTAGACTATTATAAAAAAGAAGACGAGCATTAAAGGGGAGCAAGTGTTTTATCCTACGCAAAAGGCCTAAGCGCTGATTGATCTTACAAGAAATAACATCAATGTGATCTTCAATGTGACTCTATCTGAAGTGATCGAAATATCGGGTCACACCTCTGGGACTTTAATTGGAAATACCCAAGAAAATGTTAACAACGTGGTTCTATTTGCAAGACATGAAAAAATGGAATTAAATGTGAAGAAATGCAAAGAAATGATCATCGATTTTAGGAAGAATAAAACAACCATCCCGCCAATTAAAATCGGAGATCAACCTATTGCTCGGGTGAAGTCATATAAATTGTTAGGAATTTGGCTTGACGATGATATGAAGTGGTCCACCACTACTCAATACATCACCAAAAAAGCGGCTAAACGCCTTTACTTGTTGAAGATCCTTAAGAACTATGGCGCGTCTAAAGACGATTTAAAGTCCTTTTATTGCGCAAGGTCATAAGGTCCACCCTCGAGTATGGAGCTCAAGTGTGGCATGGAAACCTGACGCAAGAACAATGCAACAATATCGAAAGGATCCAAAAACGAATGCTTAGGATTATTTACCCATGGTCGCGAGTACAGTGAAGCCCTAAAAGAATGTAAGCTGAAATCACTAAAAGAGCGAAGGAACATTGACCTCATTAGGAATATGGTACAGCCCACACACAAATTACATGGCCTACTACCTGAAAAACATTCAAACATAAACACGAGAGAGACCAGAGCGAACAGTAGTAAAATTTATAACTTTTTTTGTAGAACAGAACGTTTTAAATGTAGTCCTTTAGTTTATTCAATTAATAGATACAATGAAAGTATTGATTCGTAGTTTTTTTAGTATAACCTTTTTAGAATTAGTGTTTTTAGTCCTTATTTATATTATTTATAAACATGTAAACACATAATAATTTAGCTGTAATTTTTGCTATTGAAATGTGATTAATAAACCATTACCATTACCATTACCATCTTTCCAAGTGAAATTAGATGACAGAGTTACACCCAAGTACTTAAATGTATCCAAACTACAATCCTGGACAAAATTCATGTGGACACTGCGCGTGCTTTTGCATTATTAAAAGCATTTTACTCAAAATACGGTCTCCCCTCCCCCTAGGCAATGTTGGTGAATCTACACGCGCAAAAACCGAGTATTTGTTTTTGTTTATCGTGGAATAACACAACATTGACGTGGGGAAAGGGGAAGGAACGTTTAAATTGGGCACAAATTGGGCAATAAAAAGAAAGCAGGTAATTAACGTTGTATGTTTTGCGTTGTCCACATAATTTTGTCCAGGATTGTCTGAAAAATGATTTTATGCAAATTACGTATTTTTTGTCAGATTACAACTACCAAACTGTTTGTAAACATGTTTATGTTTAATTGGAAAGGTTCATTATGTCTTGTGATTTGTAAGAGTCTTTGGGATCTTATTTCAAATCAAATGAACTACTCATAGTACTAATTTAGAGGAAATTTATTCGACGTCTTATTCGAATTCTATTCGACTGCACGGATATATCGGAAATCAGACGGTACACGGCTGTGCACCGATAGTATAAAAGAAACATACATATTTTATTTTAATTTGACGTTGCACAACTGTGTACCGTGTGAGACGATTTGCATATCTGTGCATGCTAAATAGATAGAATATAAATAAAGGTATGCAAGCCAAATAAAATCCTCTATCACTAAAGAATGCTTGCAGTTGACCATAGCAGCCACTTTAGTGTTCTCTTTAGCCATGTGGCTTATTTCGCTTTCAGTTTATATACACTGCAGGATTACATTTACCAATTTTATTATTTCTTTCATTATTTATTTATTTATTTCGCCGCTAGTATTACATTTAACGAAAGGCTAAGTCACAAATACAAAGCTATTTCCTGTACAATTTAAAATATACCAATTTCTTTTTGTATTTTAGTCTTATTGCCTGGCCTCCTATTATCTTTTCATTATTATACCCTCGCATATAATCCGCCAATCAACTGTCTCTATTAGCATCACGTGGCAGCCCGATATTTTACGATGTCGGGCAGCTACATAATAATTAGGCAGCAACCTTTGGACTGTTTACACGGGCTGTTCACGTGCAAAGCAACGTCACTCGCGTGCCTTTTATCTAAATCGAAATTTCATTGGTTGAAGTACTTTCTCGCGGAACGTGATGTGTTTTTTCGAATATTTTTTTATTATTCTTTTTGACGACCAGCAAGCTTTTGACTGTTTGCGTGCGAAGAAACATCTTTATGTTAAGATATTTTGTTCGATATAATAAAACACCTTTTGGATTCATCTTCGCCCAATATTTCAAAATATTTAAGTCTCGATTTGCAATATTAGCCTCGACCTTCGGTCTCGCCCAATATTGAATTATCGACTTAAATATTTTGTAATCTCAGAGGAATCCAATCAGTAATAATATACGTCTGCGCATGCTTTATAAAGATTGTGCGATTGATTGTCTCAACATCTAAACCATCAAAATAACGAACGAATGTGTCTTGAAAATCTTCAAATGATTCATTTTAATATGTTAATTTAATCATCGTCCTCCATTGTTTTTATACAAAATGAAAAATATTTTCTATTAGATTTAAATCAGGAGTCCGTGGTGGTATTCTGTGGAATTTACATCCAATATCTCCCAATGCTATCAAAGCCACTTTATACTGGTTTGAAATGGTTTGTAGGTCCGGCTTTTGTAATAAAGCACAAATTCAAATATTTTTTTACAAAGTTAGCAAAAAAGGCCATTTACTGAAATGACCCGCTTCCCAAATTCAACAGCCACCATTAAGTGAAGACGTCTTCCTTCCAAGTGGTCAAGCATGTACTTTTCTTAAGTTGTGATTGCGGAATGAAATGCACCGTACCGTATGATTTATTTAAATTATATGTTGAATAACGCGGCTTTTTCTTCGTTAAATTGGATATATACGTGTATCAGCTTGATTTTAAAATTAAATAGCCCATAAAATAACGATTTTGTTTTCAAATCACTTTTCAGACAATCCTGGACAAAATTCATGTGGACACGCGCGTGCTTTTGCATTATTAAAAGCATTTTACTCAAAATACGGTCTCCTCTCCCCCTAGGCAATGTTGGTGAATCTACACGCGCAAAAACCGAGTATTTGTTTTTGTTTATCGTGGAATAACACAACATTGACGTGGGGAAAGGGGTAGGAACGTTTAAATTGGGCACAAATTGGGCAATAAAAAGAAAGCAGGTAATTAACGTTGTATGTTTTGCGTTGTCCACATAATTTTGTCCAGGATTGTAGATATCACTTTATCATAAACTGTAATAGATAATTGCATCTATCGATCTAAAAGATGCATACTACCGGTGCCAATATATAAAGAGTGGAAGGGGAAACTATATAAATATGTTTGTTTTCCAAATGGCCTAGCACCCTGTCCCCGGAAGTTCACAAAATTGCTAAAACCTGTATTCTCTCACTTGCGTCAAAAAGGACATATATTTCGGTGGTATTATATATCGATGATTCTTGGCTGGCTTCTGACAGTTATAACAAATGGTTTGAAAACATTAGAGATACTGTCACAATATTAGACAAAGTTGGATTTAGCATTCATCCCAATTGCAAGAAGTCGGTAATTCTTATCCCTTCTAAAACAATCACATTTTTGGGCTTTGTTTCAAACTCAATCTTAATGCAGGTTTCGTTAACTGCATATAAGGCAGAACATTTAAAGAGATCTTGCCAAGATCTTTTAGCTAACAAAAACCTATCAATTCGTGAAGTTGCTCGAGTTTTAGGGCTGATGACAGCTAGTTGTCCTGGGGTCGTGTATGGCCCACTGCATCATGCATAGATGGCTTGATATGGATAAATCTGAAGCACTAAAAATTCAAAAAATACATCTTACTATGACCACTGATGCCTCATTAATAGGTTGGGGCTGTTCTCTCGATGGAGTGAATGCGGGGGGGGGGGGGGGGGGGGTGGGGGTGGGGTGTAACTGGACACCTGACGAGACAAAAAAACAACATTAATTCTTTAGAAATGTTGGCTGTTTTCTTTGCTATTGAATCATTTTGTGAAAACATTTCAGGGAAATATATAAAAGTTCTCATAGATGACACCACTGATGTCGCATCTATATCAACCAGATGGGAACGTGCCATTCTAGACCAAATAATAGAGTAATTGGTCAAATTTGGCAATGGTGTATTGATAAAGATGTATGGATAACAGCAGCATATATCCCAGGGAAAGAAAATATTACTGCCGATAGAGAGTCCAGAATCTTTCGCAGAGAAACGATGTGGAGTTTGAACAAATCCATATTTATTGCAGCTACAAATAAAATGGGAATTAGACCCAATATTGATTTATTTGCATCTCGATTAAACTAACAGCTAAAACCCTACATTGCATATCAACAAGACCCAGAAGCTTATGCAGTAAATGCCTTTTGTATACCATGGAAACACTATATATTTTATGCTTTCCCACCTTTCAGCATTATTCCAAGGTGTTACAAAAAATAACAGCAGAAAATGCAACTGCAGGGCTTATAATAATCCCTTACTGGCCAATACAAAGTTGGTGGTCTTTCCTCATGTATATGCTTGTTAACTTTCCATTAATCTTGGCTAGGGGAAAGGAAACATTAATTTTACCAGCACAGCCTCAGGTGACACACTCTGCACTGCATGCACGACAAACTACAACTGTTGTTTGTCGGGGAACTTCTCTCTGACCGAGGAATTTCGCCTGAAGCTTCTGCAGTCATCCAACAATCCTGGAGAGCAGGGACCAAAAGCAGTACACAACAATTATATAACCAAGCTGCATGGCTTTGTACAGACGGCAATCAAGCAGCGTAAACGGCGCTTCGCTACAAAACTGATAAGATGAATGACGAGGGCACTTATAGATAAGCGGTAAATTGACAGCGAGCACCAAGCAATGTACGAAAAAACCAAGTTCTTCCTGAAACAACTATCCGGGTCCGGAGAGATGCTCCCACTGAAATTTTTTTGAATTTGTAAGTCTCGGAAACGCCGGCCATTTCCTGCATTTTGAGACAAGTTTGAGGTATCTACTAGTAAAGGTTATAAATCACATAATTTCACAACTGCACAGTTATATGTTTGCACCACGTTTCACAAAATGTAAATGTCAGTTAAAAATATCAACAAAAATGTGTAGGATTACTATCATATTATATATACAAAAAATAACAAAGATGTACTACATTCTTTTCTAATCTTAATGAAAGATATCAAAAACTCTGTCAGGCTTCGCTGCTTTCGTTTCATAATTTCCACTTTAATAAAAATACTAATGGCGGTTGCCAGCGAGATTGAGGTCAGCTGGGGCCAAGTTGGTCAAACTGGTTCCCAGTTTTCCTCAATAGTACTTCTGCAGTCCTCAGTCCACACAGCCGAAATTCCTTCAAGACTTTTGTACTGTGCACTTAACAGTTTGCACCATCAGTTGCACGTTTTGGCTTACATGTATGCTTGTTTTATTGGGGGGGGGGGGGGCGACGGCCCCTTTTAAAATGGTCAAATGGATTGGGTACATATAGGGTCTGCCAGTCATATGGTACTTCACGACAGCCTTTAAGTGTTGGGGAAGTCAAATGGTAGCGGTGTTTGGAACTACTATAGTCGTACAATGATTTAGTTTCTCCGTATGGCACTGTTGAAAATATATGTTGAATTTCACGCGATCGCGATCACATGCGCGGATCACCCATTCCCATTTTGGGCTGCTACTTCGTGTGCAGAACACAGAATATTACATTGTCGAAGAGTGTGATGGGGGATAAAAACAAGAGTTCCTATGCGTAGTTTTCTTTTATATCGGTGAAACTAAACACAAATTAGTCGATCGTATTTGAGAACATCTTAGCTCAGTTAGACGAAACCTTAGTGACTTCCCTGTCACTGAGAATGTAAATTAAGTAGGCTACTCCATAGATGATATGTCCATAAACAATGCGAGCGCATGCAGGTTTATTTTCAACTTTAACAAACACCCACGCGGATTAACGTCGATTTTCACTTTTTTAAATACTTACACTCGACTGATCATATAATTTTATACATTTCGGAACCTGTTGAAATTTGCATACGCCTCTTTCTTATGCATGTTAATATATTCTAACAACACGCTATTTTTATTTTTGACATCATCACCTACACTATATATCGCAACAGTAGACGCATGTACGCAATGCGTACCTTTTTTCCAGCAGACTACACTTCATCTTTTACTTAGACATTCTTTTATTACATTATTTAACAAATATTATCTGAATTGCATTGAAATAACGTATGTGATTAATTTGTATTTTACAAGTTGATTTAATACGAACAGTTCTCGTTAAGATTTCTTGGTAAAAAATATACAAATTGTATTATATCTGTAACTACTACGAACTAAATATGCTGTACTGGTATATGTAAGATGTGAATTTTAGTTACTTTAAGTGATGGTTCATCGATAATATCGTGACTAACCCAATACTTGGCTACCTTTGTGAGCGCGCACAACAACTCTCTGTAATTTTTGAAGTTCTTATTTAGTAATTCACGCTGTAGTATTTTTGTTAATGGTGAGCCATTTTGTTAATGGTGAGGTTTATTTGCAATATTTGACCACGCTCACGGAATCCCAAATGCTAATTTTTTTAGAGAGAAGAGTGCGAGAGTTATTGTCGAACAAATGTCGTCTTCTTCCATACAGACCTTTCGTAGTATATGGCTTTGTCGATGTTATCATTGGGTCAAATAAAAATAAAAGTGTGGTTCCAGTTTCCCGACCGACCCTATTTTTTCCACCCTACCATAAACTTTTTTTTACCCTAAGACATGCATAGCCTTTTCAATGAAGAAAGGGGTACTCCAGCCGAAAACCGACTTCAGTTTATTTCCAAAGTTTCAGCACTCCAAATAATTTATGGCTATAGTTGAAGTTGAAAATTTGTGGATTTTGACGCCATATTTGTTTTTAAAATTGAGTGCTTCTTTATCGGCAATGGAGTTAGCGATCACATAGTGATAGCTGTTGTGAGTGCTCTGGATGCATGATAAACGTTTTCTTAAAAAAAAATACAAATGCCGGCCTACCAACCTTAAATCTTTTCGAGCTGTGACCGGTACCACACTATTTTTTTATTTGGCCTTGAGCATTTACATTTCTAAATGTAGCATTATTTACATAATTGTCGCGTAGCAACTTCCATTCTCATGTCACATCGACGACTATGTTCGACTCCCTGAACCCTAAATATAACTGGAACGCTGACTGTCAAACGAAAAGTAAAGCAAAAATGGCGGGCATGAGGACGTCGTGAATGTTAGCCTTTTAGGCTTTGTAGTTTGTACCACCACAACCGGATAAGTTTTGTTTTTTCCTTTTTTGGAAATCTAACTCAGCAAAAAAAATCCGAATTTCTATATTACCACAAAAAATATATCAAGAACAAATGCTTCGCATGGCGGAGTCGGAAAAAGTGTGCAACTTACCAGCTGTCTAGAATTCAATTTCAATGGTAAAAATTATGTTCGGTTTTATGTTCTTAAACTGAAATTTTCAAATCAATCCTTTTGCTTTTCTTTGTTACTTCTCGCCATTCTTAGTTCTCGCCATTGTTTTCTTCGAAATACCTCCTTTGAGGCTTAATGAAATGTTTGAAGTACTAAACCTGCTCAAATGCCGTGTGGAGGACTGGAATTGACACCCCAAGTTGACCGCGTAGGGGCCTGAAACTGACGTCCAAGAAGGACAAAGACTATTCCGTTGATGTTGTAACATTAAAAAACCACCTCAAACCTTTTGACTTAAAACGAAAATAAGGTTAGGGTTAGTATGAGGATTAAGAAAGAATCAAAGGAGAACGCAAGTAACCGCAACTTTTAGCTTGTTCCTCGTTTGATCGCCAACTTGTGATGACTTGCACAGTCTTGCGAATAATTTGAGCTTAGTTAAGTTAGGTAGTTGCAACTTGAAGTTAGTAAAGTTAGAAAGGTTTTGCAAGCTGTGTAAAGTTGTCAATACTCCAAAAAACTCTGAGCTCCAAACAAGACAGGACTCGCAACCTTCTGAATGCTTGGAAATTGACTGTCACAACATGACTTGTAGTCCAACATTACTTCTGAACACATGTCCTGTCTGGAACTCAGAGTTTTTCTGAGTATTGATAACTTAACACCGCTTGCACAGCAAAACCTTTACAACTTTAATTTGAGCTTGTTCAAATTTCACCGCAAGTTTCTTTCAACTTGCGAGAACTTGCGTGCCGTTTGAACTCAAAACATAAGTCGATGCAACTGGTTCGTGTTCAGTAAACAAAATAATAATATACCAGCAGCTTTTCGCTTCTTCTGAGATGACATTTTAACAATTAAAATTATTTAAATGAAAAAAATGGGCTAGTTGTCCGTTATTTTTTTTTGTTTACTTTGAATATGCCGCAAGAATATGGGAACTAACCAAAGTGCAGTTGTTGCGACGACTTGTCTCGCTGTTTGAGTGAAGGTATTTCAAGTCAGTACAAGTCGTCACAAGTTCACTTGCGTTCTCGTTTGATCCTTGCTTTAGGATAAGGGTTAGAGTAAGAGTTTGATTAGGATTAGTTTCTACAAAATCACCAAATTGTATCAAATAATGACGTGAACAGTGAGCTTTATATATAACTGGAGGTCTATGTTCTGGCCTTTGGCCAGGCAACATGGCGGACATGGAGGTGATTTTGTACGTCAGTTTCAGTCCCCTACGCGGTCTTGTACGTCAGTTTTATTCTCCACACGCAACTTTTCTATTTTCATTTGGAAAACGTACACAAAACATAATATGAAGAGGTACAAATGAACTAATAATGTCAAATTTATATTACCAAAGTCAAGCCGAGTAAAATGGTATATTTTTTATAGAAACAAATTTCAGAATTAATATAAAATGACGAATGAAGCCCTCAAAAAATTCTTGAGAAAAACAGGTTAACGAACGATTTCTTTTTACCGTAAAATTCCCATTTTCAGACAATTGATGTAATTAGCAGGTCACAGTATACTCGGTAACTGAAAGTTTGCCGGTTTCACTTCGTTCGAGGACATATTTCGTTATTGTAAATGATTTCGTAACCGAACCAAACAAAACCTAAAGTACAATGTCGTGAAAAGGCCTGGAACTGATGAACGAGACCGCGTAGGGGACTGAAACTGACGTACATAATCGGCCTCGATGTTTGCCATATTTGGCTTCACTTTTTGCCCGAAACATCCAGTTATATAGAGAGCTCACTGGTGCAAAATAGCCTCACCCGTCCAAGAAGTCGTTACGTCCGCCATTTTTTAATTCAATTTTTGACCAACACATTGCCTGGAGTCAGCGTTCCATACGGTATATATATATATATATATATATATATATATATATATATATATATATATATATATATATATATATATATATATATATATATATATATATATATATATATATATATATATATATATATATATATATATATATTGTACTATATATATATATATATATATATATATATATATATATATATATATATATATATATATATATATATATATACATAGAGAGAGAGAGAGAGAGTGAGAGAAAGAGAGAGATCCCGTTCAACTTCCCGCGATGCGCTATTCCCAGTTCTTATTTCCCGCCATCCTTCGGTTGTACAATCTCTGGCAAATTCGTTTATACTTCATGCGTCGGTTTTGAAACCAGACCTTCACTTGCTTTTCAGTCAGGTTCAACTCGCCCGCCAAGCGCATGCGCTTCATGCCGATGGCGTACATGTCCTTCTGAAACTCTTCCTCTAGTCTGTTTAGTTGGAACATCGTGAATGATGTTCGATAACGCTTCTGTCTTTCGTTCAGAAGTCTTCCTGCAAGTTGAAGAAAATTAATTGAGAACTGATTGTGGATTTATTAATATATACACTGCTGTAGTAAATGTGGGATAGCTCGGAGTAGACAGACGATACATGGACGATTGTCGAGCTCATATCCTCAGAAATTGATTCCGGACAGGAATCGAAACTGTACCTGTAACCATCCGATCGACGCAGCGACGCTCTAACCATTGAGCTATCGACGAATACGGAGCTAAGACGGAGAGCGAAGGTTATACAAGGAAGTACTAGTTCGATTGATATATGTGCTGCCACACTGCTGTGGTGAATGTGGGAGCACTCAGGTCCGGATTAAGGTTGCGCGGCTACCCGGCAGAGATTTCAAACAAACGTAAACATTGCGCAGCACACATGCAGCAAGCAATTGTTTTATATGCTGTAGTTTCAGATTCAGTTTATTTCGCACAAGTTGAGTTAAAAGATTTACAAAATTATTGACGATCGTCCATGTATCGTCTGTCTACTCCAAGCGCTCCCAGTGCCAGATTAACCCTATGGCTATGTCAGAAGCGGCATATGCCGGGGCCGGCCCCGCGCTTTCTGTGGCCCGCACCTTCTCGTTGCGCAATTTTAATTTTATGCGTTATTTCTAGAAAACAGGGGGCACAAGTAAGTGTGAGGCCCCGGTAAGTACGGGGCCCTAGCAAGCGCGTAGCCCGGGGCTCCGGTAAGCCCGGGGCTCCGGTAAGCCCGGGGCTCCGGTAAGCCCGGGGCTCCGGTAAGCCCGGACTTTTTAACGGCGGGGAATTTTTAAGCAGGGGTCTTTTTAAGGCAGTGAGAAAAAATGGAAGATAATTTCATACTATATATCTTTCTTTTAGCAAAGTCCAATTTTCCCTTGTGCTAATGGTGAAACCGCTGATCTGGGGGTCTCAACGGTGGCATGGGGCCCCTGGCTGAAACTCTGCCCCCAGATTTCTCGTTTTGGCTGATCCTATAGTCTTTTCTTTACTTAGCCTGCGTGCAGACTCTACAATCCAGAATTATATAGAGTCTGCCCGCAGGCTATTCTTTACTCGGCTCGATAGTAAATTGACTTACCAGGCTGAAGCTAATAACAGGAACTTCTAATATTTAAGTATTCTAATTAAATTATTAATCACGTCAATTCGGCATGCAAAAGCTATGAATACTTGATCTTTAGATTTGTTGTTATAAGCTTTACGTTTCCAAATTTTAAAGGAATTATACAATAAGCTGCTTACTTTAATAGGTTAACATGGGCAGATGCCTTTATATGATGATGATGATGATGATGATGAATGAATGAATCCTCCCCCAGAGTTTATTGATCCTATGGTAGGGCTAGCCCTCTTTGCCGAGATCATACATCTCAGTCAAATCCTTTCTAAAATTTGTTTACGTTTATATGAGAGGAGGGTCAGCCATCCTTAGCGAGATCTCGCTATTGACTACCCGATATCTCGCCTATAGGAAGGCTGTAAATTTTCCATGAGGCTGGCACTCCTAGGAGGGCTGAAAAATTTATGCGTAGCATTTTCGTTGAAGTAAATCAAGCAACTGTGTGTTTCTGTTCTAAAACGAGAAAATGAGTACTTGAATGAGCTTTAGCTTGTTCGTTATCTTCAATGTTGGCGCCAATCTCCAGCCCTCCTCGAACTGGGCTAGAAAGGGCTAGCCCTATCAAGAGAGCTGGCTCTT
Organism: Chrysogorgia sp. JL179-B06; assembly: GCA_035772405.1. Taxonomy (NCBI): domain Eukaryota; kingdom Metazoa; phylum Cnidaria; class Anthozoa; order Scleralcyonacea; family Chrysogorgiidae; genus Chrysogorgia; species Chrysogorgia sp. JL179-B06. The sequence continues at coordinate 1,319,144 of JAYKKM010000329.1, forward strand.
CTCCATATAAACACCTCCTTAATAGTAAATCGACTTAATAGTAAATCGACTTATTGTTCGATTTGTGATCACGCATGCACGGGATTAATGGTAACATATTTAAGATGCCGTTAAATTTTACTTATAAAATAAATTTTACCGGACGCCGATGCTACGAAAGCATGTTATTATTTGTACAATTTATAATATCAATATAATCAAATTTTTTTTAGCAGTAACGATTTGATCTTTAATTTGTCACACGCCTCGGGCAAGTTTAAGTTTGCTCATGTTAACTAAATGAGATAAAGATTATAAGATATATGAGTTAATGAGTTCCTGATTATAAGATCGGGGTCGCATACGCGGTGCTACCATTACACGCAATATTATATTGCAGCGATTCCTAAATGTTAAAATCAGGAAAATATTTCAAGATGCAGATAATCCAAGTTCCCACATTCATATTATATATTCACCACATGTTATATAACACTTACTGGTATATATATTAGTGACAGCCGCATTCATTATCATGGGCAGTATACATAAATCAATTGAACCAGTACAACGTTGTAACCTTCACTCCATCTGAGTCGCGGTAGCTCAATGCTTAGAGTGTCTCACCTCTCACCGGCAATCAGAAGGTTACAGGTAAAATCCATATTCGGGATTCAGAAACATTTTCTGCGGATTTGAGCTTGACGATCGTCCATGTATCGTCTGCATGTCTACTCCATGCTCTCCCATATTTACTACAGCAGTGTATATATTAACACATGAATAAAAAGCTATAGAGTAGCTCTCGGCTATCGCCTCGAGAAACTATATTTATGCTTTCTTTTAGCTAATAAAATGTAATAAAATATATATATATATATATATATATATATATATATATATATATATATAGGTAATATATATATATATAGGTAATATTTTTTAATAGGGTTCAATTCCCAGCCGGAAGGCCTTAAAGTTGCATTTTTCGCAACTGGTCCCGGTTTGGTCTTAAAATGTATGTATTCCAACACTCGAAATTTTCCTTCACCATAAATCCTTTCAATATGTAGTTTGATCGAGTGAAATGCCAAATATTACCTATAATATACCCAGAATCTTATCCCGGCATTACCACCACCATATATACAGAACTCGTGACTAGGCTCTCGGAAACGGCTTCCGTAGCTCAGTCAGAGCACTGCACTAGCATCGCAGGGTCGCGGGTTCAATTCCCAGCCGGAAGGCCTTAAAGTTGCATTTTTCGCAACTGCATGGTCCCGGTTTGGTTTTAAAATGTATGTATTGAAACACTCGAAATTTTCCTTCACCATAAATCCTTTCTATATATATATATATATATATATATATATATATATATATATATATATATATATATATATATATATATATATATATATATATATATATATATATATATATATATATATATATATATATATATAAACAATTGCTTTAATATATGAACAAAGTTCCAATGCGCGCGCTGCTTTTCTTGTCGTATAATACATGTAGTACTGCCCACTTTCTGCTCGCAGCATTTACCTTACAATTTGTAACTTCTAGTTTTACATAATAAATACTGTGTTGCATAAAGGAAATGTTTTTAATTATAAATTTGTCAGGATAATTAGGGCATATACATCAGAATCTTGAAATAGTTTAGTTGGAATATTGCACAATACAAAAAGTTAGAGCCCTTGAAACATACAAATTGGTGTGTAAATTTCAGGTAAGGGAAACATGTTTAAAAAAATTCCAAAAGTGGAAAATTAAATTTCACTTGTTTGTTAAGGTTTGAAACCTTTCAACTACTTCCCCTAATATTGTGCAATATATACATTGTGTTAGAAAGTTTAAAAGGTTTAACTCATGTTTTTTTTAGGTTTTCTTTCAAGAGGTTTATTATATATGACACCGTAGGCGATTTTGAAATACTTTAGCTGAAAACTTGGTGCGATATATCAAAACAAAGCCCTTGGAATATTCAATTTAGTGTGTAAATGACATCCTTCTAGCTAAAGGGAAACATGTTTTTCCATAAATGGAAAATGGAGTTTTGGTCTTTGTTAAGGTTATAATTTATTAACTACAGTACTTGTCCTAAAATTATGTATGTTATACATTGATAGAAAGTAAAAAGGTTTATCAAGAGGTTTATCTTGCAAATGGCTTATTATCTACACTATATAAAAAGATTCAAACACTAAGCGGGAGAGGGGTTGTTACGTGCACGTATTTCTAGTTAATTTGATTTTACATTGATTAAAGCATGGTAGATCGCTCTACTTACCACGAGCAACATATTGTCATATTTATGCAACTACTCGTGAATATTTCTCAATGAAACCGTTGACTCTAGTGATTACATGCTACAAAAAGTCACATTTCTGAATCTTTCCAATCGTTCGTTTTTCCATACTCGCAAAACTTTGCTAGTGAAAAGTTTTCATATTGTAGCAACTTATAACAAACAGTAATATTAGAATGAAGCTTTATTCGTTTATTTTCTGACTGAATCACAACAACAGAATACTACAATTACGTCACATCCTCTGCTGTCACTGATACCCTCGGGTCACACCATTGACATTATATACCCCCCTTACGAATAGACGCGACCTCGCTCCTTAGTTTGTAGCGTCCTGAACAACTTCTAACCACTCAAGCCGTTCGCGACTACGAACCCATGAATTATCACGGCAAGCATTTATTTCCATGTCTGGTCCACGAAAATCGCCAAAGCGTCAAGGAGGTCTGCGTTGTTTGATCGGTCGGCGATTTGGTTCTTCCTCTCGCACAAACTCTGGTTGTAAAGTTAATGATGCTGGATTTCTTACCTCTTCATCAACGTCAGGATTCATGACAACAGGATCTTCTGCTAGCAACTCTATATCCGTTGAATTTCCTTGTGTCTGTCCCCCGTTGCTGCTGTTTCGCTGCGATTTCTCGTTTCTTCGTTTGGGGACACCTGTCGTGGGTTATCTGGGCTGTGGCATTTCTTTAACCGATTGCGATGGACTACCTGAGTGGTCCTTCCTCCTTCTCTTTTAATTAATTAATTAATTAATTTATTTCGTTTCGCCACAAATATTGGATTTTTTAGTGATTAAGATTCTATGGATAAGTTATTTGCTAACGCTGTATTATAAGTATAGTATATGTGGCAGGGTGGCCGCAACAGCAATAAAATATAAGCAATATAACAGCAATATAACAGCAATATAACTATAAGCAATATAACAGCAAAATAATTTGGTAATTCACTTCATCGACTGGTAAAAGAGCGATCACGATGAAAGAGCTCAGCTTCGGACTGCGACCACGTTTTCGTCGTATACCAATTGTAGTCATACTCGATCGCCTAAGTTAAAGCCAGCGCCATTTGCTTTCTTGCCGTTGTTCCTTTTCTGTCAGTCCTGTGCTTTCTCTAGTTGTGCTCGCGCCCGACCATGAACCTCTTGAATCTTCTTCTGCAGTTGCTGTGCATACTAAGTAGTCGACTGCGAAGGAATTGTCTGGTATGGTGTCGAAATCGTTGCGTCAATATGCAAGCTTGCCTCGCGATCGTGAACAAGGAAGTATGGTGTTTGTCGAGGGGATTCGTGGATACTGCTGCGGTAAGCCAAGCGCAGAAACTCACCATTGCCGCCCCCCGGATCCACAGCCGTTCTGTATTTGATAAGTCTAATATTAAGAACAAGTGATGGTACGGAGACGAATTACACTTCAAGCAGATAGTTTTAAAGGATCTAGGATTATCACAGTTATAGGTGTTTGCCAGGGATTTTAAGTAGTATCTGAGCATGGTTGATCTGAATAAATTAAGGGTTTGCATACGTATAGTATTGCGGCCCTCCTGAGCTACAGTTGTTGTGTATTATTATTAAATTAACAGTAATTATTTATTATTATTATTTGTAAATATACTTTTAAATTCTGGGTCCGCAGTAATTGGCTATGCTGTTGCGGTCACCCTGCCATTGTTTTATTACTATATAATGTAATCTATGTTAGGTTGTTTTTTTTGGGTTTTTTTTTGCACAATGGTGAAGCTAATAAAATAAAATAATAAAATAAATAAAATAAGCCATTTATCCCCAGTCGCGCTGTTGCTCGGCGACATACTGTACATAGAAAGCATCGTTGTAATTGATCCATTGAGGCGTTCAACTAGCCAGTCAGCCTGAGGATTGTAAGGAGTTGTCCTTCGTTTCTCGATTCCGAGCAGGAAGGAAACTTCTCGGAACAGTTTCGATTCAAAATTTGAACCTTAATCCGAGTGGAGAAATTTTGATACACCATGTCGATAGATGAATTGTTCAACAAGGACTCGTGCAACAGTCATCGCCTCTTGCTTAGGTAGTGCAAATGCCTCCAACCACTTTGTATAGAGTCGGCGACAACAAGGAGTATCGTATTGCCCCGATCCGTTAGGGCCAACTAGGTAGAGGGCCAACAAAATCGTGTGCGACCATGTCGAAGGGGCCATGGATAGGAACGTTAATCATGGTGGCTCGTTCTGTTTTCGTAGGCGATTTCCTTGTACACACCATGAATCATCACTAGTTTGTTCCACTGCTGTAACCACTTCTTCGCAGATGAGCTCGCCGTCCTTACTTTGTCCCGGTAAGGGCGTCGGCCATCCTGTTTCCAGGTTAAAACTTGTGCCAGAACTGGATCTTGTCGTTGAGCGTTGCCTCTCCAGCCCTCACCATCGCCTGATTGAAAAGTTGTAGTTGGGTTAGCGGGTGGTGGCACGGAAGAGATCCTGGTTCTTCGGGAATTCGTGAAAGCGCATATAGGCATTGGAGTGTTTCTCGCCGGGTCGATACTCTGGCTAGCCAACCGGAGGGTTCTTAATTTAATTGAACAACAAGGAGTATCGTATTGCCCCGATCCGTTAGGGCCAACTAGGTAGAGGGCCAACAAAATCGTGTGCGACCATGTCGAAGGGGCCATGGATAGGAACGTTAATCATGGTGGCTCGTTCTGTTTTCGTAGGCGATTTCCTTGTACACAACCACTTCTTCGCAGATGAGCTCGCCGTCCTTACTTTGTCCCGGTAAGGGCGTCGGCCATCCTGTTTCCAGGTTAAAACTTGTGCCAGAACTGGATCTTGTCGTTGAGCGTTGCCTCTCCAGCCCTCACCATCGCCTGATTGAAAAGTTGTAGTTGGGTTAGCGGGTGGTGGCACGGAAGAGATCCTGGTTCTTCGGGAATTCGTGAAAGCGCATATAGGCATTGGAGTGTTTCTCGCCGGGTCGATACTCTGGCTAGCCAACCGGAGGGTTCTTAATTTAATTGAACGCAACCAGCAGAGGGGATTATAATCCGTTACGAAAACAAACGGGCAACCATATATGTAAAGACGAAACTGGTTGAGACTCCAAACCATGGCCAAGGCTTCGCGCTCGGTTGTTGAGTAGTTGCGTTATGCTTTTGTCATATGTCGACTGGCATAAGCAATGGGCCTTTATTGGTGGTACGAACCATGTTCTCTCGGTCATCTGGATGGACCTCTACCTGCATGCAATATCCGGAGGCAAGGTCTGAGATGGTAAAATATCGTGCTTCAGAGAGGGCGTTAAGATATTTGTTGGTGCGCGGTAACGGGTAGGCATCCTTGTAAGTGGCAAAGTTAAGCTTCCGAAAGTCGACGCAGAAACGTGTTGTGCCATCTTTCGTTTGGACCAGTACGACAGGTGAGGGCGAATCATCGTTGTCTTGAGCATTCATGGTGGGATAAGCCTTTTTGGCTAACTGATTTACAATTTCCGGCAGATGTGGCGCCATTTCCATCGAATATTGTGAGTTATTGGTTATTGGATAAAACAAAAAATAAATAAATTTACATACATTACAGACACCTGGGAGACCTCTAGATTGATTCAAGGTTAGCGAGCTGACAGCATGCAGTTGGTGGAACGATTTAAACTTATGCAAATATGTTTTATACAAAATGATAGACATGCAGAATATTGTGTTGCAGTTTTTAAATGTTCAATATGCATTTAGAACATATTGAACAGAAAACGTTATTATACCACTGAAATAGGCGAAAGAACGAACATTTTAGGCAAAAAGTGATCACTTCCACGCACGGCATAAATACCACGTATGAAGTATTGTAAAGATGGCAGAAATAAATGAGAAATCTATAAAACACGATTGGAGATAGTTGTGTTGCTGGCGCACCCAATAACAATCGATTGGCTTTTTAAAAAAATACGTTCTCTTTAGCTCTCTGTTTATCAAACGTATTGACGTTATCAGAGCTAAATTCGGATATTTTGATGCTTAAAAACGTCTTAATTTTTTTTATAGAGAATACCAAATATGAACATGCCTAACAACGAATAACTGGGAACTTTAGATCGTTAACATCAACTTGATCTGCATCTATCACTCGTTATATGTGAGTATGATGTGAGGGATGTTATACATCCCTGGGATATTATATAATTTACCATGAATACGTTTATAAGCTGTAATTCATTATCCAAGCCACTCCTTTCTGAATTCAAAACCATCCCCGGCTTTTTAGACAGTCCGCGGTACATTTTACAGAATCTCCTTAATAATTAACGTGGCTAGCTGGGATCGGCCGGTCACATGACTCCCAGAATTTCTGGGTGTTTGATGTAATAATTTATCTGGATTTACTTTGTCGACTTGAACAATGCCTGGGAAATATCCAACGCTCATTAGGTTATTTGTCTTTGTTGACGTGAATAATGATGAGAAATATGCAACGGTCTGCAGACTTGGTCGTGTAAAACATTCATCATAAAAGCAACTAATTCACAATACTGAATATATAATTTAGAACTGGCCGTCGTCGTTCGTTTTGAACCGCCCCAATTGTCACACGGACGTCCGTTTTTATCAATCACTCCACTGTTTGTTCATCGAGGTTGGAAAGTCATCTGCATCGAGTGGAGCTCCGCACAGGGGGCACGAGTTGGTGAGATGTGGATATAATACAAAAAGGAGAAATATGTGCCGGCTGTGCGCCCAGGCAGGCGCGGCATACGAGGTTCGCAAGGTGATGTCGCTTGCTTCGCAAAAGTACCAGTTTCTTGATCAAGTTGAGAAGTTTGCTGGTCTTGTCGGGAAACCTTGCGTAGATGAGGCCGAAATGTGAGACTCCGGTCCGGGTAGCGCCGAGGTGAACTGCAGGTGCTGTGTCGAATTCCAGCTTCTCTCCATTGTTCATGATGTTGAACTGGCTCTTCGACAGCCTGTTTGCAAGATGGAACATGGAACGCACAGTCCTTGACTTGCTCAGTTTGAGTTGCATGTTACGAGATTGGGTTTGAGGGTACGTTCGATCTCTTTAAACGTCTTACCGGAGTAGTCAAGAGCGCTGTCATCGGCGTAGATGTACTGCTCCTATGTGATGGGAGGTATGTCCACGCTGTGCGCTGGGGTAGCCCATTGGAGTCTCCTTTTGGCCAGTACGATTATAGAATCGACTGTCTATTCAAGAGCCATTTTCTCCAACATTCAACTGTGGAGGTAAAATGCGCTGGGTACGAGGATGTTGTGAGTATAGAACTCAGTTACCCAACTAATTCGCTCACCTGCATGGTAGTATGCGATATAACATGCGAATGCGATGCAGCACTTATCGCGACCTTCGCTCATATACTATTAATTTATATATAATTAATTTATATATAAATTTAAACATTTAAAAGAAAAAAGAAAACAAAACAAATCCATGTTTAATAAGGGTCTTTATATGTGATGATATGTGATTTCTATGTTCATCTCAAGCTATTCGGCGTTGATTTTAACTCCAATTCACGCAAGCAAAGTTTCCGCCAGGCGGAAACTACCTGCCCACCCATGCACGAGCTTCCGTTTCTGTGTTGGCAAAAAGGCGCGAAATGAGAGTAGAAAAATGTTTTTTTTTCTTGTTTGTATAGGTTCGATTCAGGCCAAGACTGAGAAACATTTGAGTTTATCAAACCTTGCGGAGCCCAACGTGTGGTATCGAAATGTCATCCAAATGTCCTCCAAATGGATACCTCCACCACTCTCTTCATTGCTAATTTCTCTTTTATGATTTATGGTTATTATATTTAGACGTCCACTTTTTGCTATTTTTCTGAAGTTAATACTTTCATCTCAAATTATTCAACGTTGTTCTTAACTTCTGCCCGTAAGCAAAGAACATGAACCCAGAATATTTCACGTCAGTCGGAAACTACTGTATGTCGGTATCCTTTAATTGCATGTCTAGTTCACCTTACTTTGTCCTAACCGCACAGGACGGCCCGCCCTCTCAACTTCCTTGTGTAGCTTGACCGTGAACTTCTGTGGGTATTTAATCGACGAAGGAAATGTTATACAAACATTTTTTTTATTTTGACTAATTATTTTTCGAGCGGTTTCAAGTATAGCGCCATCCGTATATCAATCCTGTTCTATATTTCTTGGCGAGAGTGAGCCAGTGAGGAGTGTGGGAGTGCGTGTGTACAGTAATTGTGAACCTGAGTGAGTGAATGAGAGTGTGCATGTGTGTGAGTGAGTGTGTGAGAGTGGGCTTATGAGTGAGAATGAGCCTGTGAGATATAGTACATTGTTTGCTACTCAAGCTTTAAACTCAGAAAATTGTTTTACTCAGAAAAATGTTTCTGCAGAGCCCCACGCTTTAACCATTGAGCTACCCGAACTCAGATGGCAGAGCGTAGGCTACGTTGTGTACTAGTTCGTACGTACGTCGATATGGAATATATGAGAGCGAGCCTGTGAGTGAAAGTGGAGAGCGAGTGTGAGAAGGTCAATGTGCATGAGTGTGATGAGAGAAATATTCTTTGTTGAAACAGGAGGGATGTGTCTATTGCAAAGCGAACGTGCTCGTTTAAATTAAACCGACACAAATCATGGTGGTATATAATGCGGACGTTTAACGCGAAAACAAAGAGATTTTTCTTGACCTTGTTTGTAAAATACCATTTCACTATAGTGAATTTGTAGCTGCGTCTTCATTGATTAGTTGTTTTGCCTAGGTCGTGCCACCTGTGAAACACGCATACCCCGAGGTTATTATTTTAATGAGTTTCTATTCGATTTCAACAAACATTGAAATTGGATTGTTTTCGACTTTAGTATCTTCTAATGCGTTCCTCAGCATGTCTTCCGCGCCAACGTCTTGTCAGGCCTAGCTGTGTGTTTTGAACTTGCACTTTCCCGAGAAAACAACTGTAGTCAAAACAATTTTATTACCTTCGCTTGACTCACATCCTCGCTATCTTGAATCTTGTTCAATTCTTTGAAAACCTGGACTTAAACCTGCCCCATAACTTGAAAAAACAACCTTGGTTCATACAATTTATTTTATCTATATTGACGTGCAGTGATCTCAACATCTCTCATCTCTTAATTTTCCGGCTTGGTATCCAATCCGCTAACGTCTATATATCTCTAATAATCTTGTTTCCTTGACATTGTTTCGTTAACATCTCGCGCGACCCTAGGTTCCTATAATATATTCTCAATAAAACAACTTTCCTTACTCCTTATTTCATCTTCTCTATAATAGACTATAGTACGTAATAGCACCAACATTTATTCGACCCTTGTATAATATCACTGGTCTAATAGTCTAATGTCATGACCATCTTTATAGTCTTCTACTTTGCTAAGTATCCCTTACACCGACACGAAATCAGTCATTCGAATACGGAATACGAAATGAATACGGTACGCCAGCTGGATCGGTTTGAATGTGATATCGTATGAACACCCGAATACGGTACGATTTCATACCGCGGTTTCCAATCGTGTAGACAGACTAGAATATTTTTCAAGACAAGAACATTTTTCAATCCGAAGCCATTTCATACCGTATTCATTTTGTATACCGCGGCATCGTGTAAGACAGACTAAAATAGTTTTCAATCCGATACCACTCATACCGTATTCATTTTGTATACCGCGCGGTATCGTGTAAGACAGACGTACTAGAATATTTTTCAAGACAGACTAGAATATTTTTCAATCCGATACCACTCATACAGTATTCATTTTCTATACCGGCATCGTGTAAGACAGACTAGAATAGTTTTCAAAACGATACCATTTCATACCGTATTCATTTTGTAGGCCGACATCGTGTAAACGTAATCTTATTCTTTAGACTATAGTTGTGTACTTGGTATTACTTCGCCAACATCTTGCCAGCCCTGACTATACCTCAATCTTAAGAAATAGTATAATATTCGACACCATCTCACCATCTATTGTATAGCCCTTCTTTGGTATTCTTTCACCAACATCTATCGTAGGTTTTTCTTATTGTTCCTTTGTATTTCCTGTCGTTAATATGATTTTGTGTGATTTCTGTAACGTTCAGGGTGCATTATGTGCATATAGGCCACACTGCCGGAGTTACACCAGTAGTTCTGTGTACAGCGACGCTACTATTAATGTATAACGATTTTAAAGGTCACAACGATATGCAAATGCATGTAATTAAATCTACAAGGCTAACATGAAAATGAATCGACATGTTAAACCTATATAGTCTATATATACACTACTCGGAGTCGACGGAAGAGTGTTGGCCTTCAGGATTTGAAGATGACTCTGAAATAGAATCACATTCCCTTTGCCTGAAAAAAATAGCTTTGTGAAATAGTAGCTGATGCATTTAATTGACTGGTGTGAACAGCCCCATTGACTTTGGTCTTACTCTGATGAAGGGCTCTGCTCGAAACGTCAGTAATAGTATCTCGTTCCTACAATCTCGGCAGTTCACCACATTTTCGGTTTACTATATACCCATTGACTTTTGTTTACAAAAACTGAAAAGGAACATTTTCAGACATCAATACGCCAAATAAAGTATGGTCTGCACTACGCAAACACACTGTTGAGCTCAAAATACCACTACGTATATGCCGCTACGCAAACACGCAACCCGACTCCACGCCGCGGAGATCTTCAGCCGTTCAGGTTTGGCTATAGGAATGTGTATTACTAGTACTTTAAAAGTGTTTGCCGTATTTGCGTTCACGTTCTGAACCAATAAACTAAGAATATTAAACTTGCAGCATGGGTTTGCCCTTTATCTTTCTCTTAAACGTGTCTGAGTAATTCTAGTCGCTATACAGTTAAGTGCAACCGAAAGCTCTCTCAACGCGTCCTTGAGAAAACGTAAACATTCATGCACTCAGTAACGTCTTGAATATACTAAATATTCATTAATTTTGTTTTGCAATAAAAATTCTATTGTAAACACACGCATTACCAAAAATTAACGCAAAATTACCGCCGCGCGCTTGAGGGTTAATTTACATATAGATCCTTAGAAAATGGCGTCCCATGTTACAGAGGGAAAATATTAAAATGAAGATTCTGCTTATCGAGTTGCTAGTTTGCCGACTTCTAATGATGCAACACACAACGATTTTTAAATTACTCAGTTACCGGTTTGATTAGAGCAGTCAAATCCACGAAGTGACAATTTCTATAGATTAGAGATAACTTTCGTCAATATATTGTGCTTCTATTGACGGAAATTTTAAAACGCCCATTGTCCTGTTGTCATTACAAGTTTGGTGATTAGTAAAGTATTGGTGTAAAACTTAATTTAGCCAATCGAATTACCATGCAATATATATAAATTCTTTCATCGACTTTCGAACATTGGACCAAACGCTTTTGACCAAACAAAATCCAACAACAATTCAATGATGCGTATAGAGCCTATTTTATTTGTTGGCCGTTTTCAACACAATTTGGCAGATCGTAGGATTGCCTGATCTAATTAAACCGGTAACTAAATAATTTGAAAATAGTCGTTGCATATAATAAGAGGTCGACAAACGGTAATATTTTCGCTCTACGTATAACTCACTGTAAGATGGGACGCCATTTTCTAAGGACCGTATGAAAATTATCCTTCAAGCGGTGGCCATTTTACCGTTAATTTCTGGTAATGGTGTCCGGCCTTGACGTTTGAGTCGTGTTTTTTTTATGCGATGTCTCCCGGCAGAGATTGGGGAAAGAACAGCGTTGAACATTTCTGACTGTCCTGACTGTGTGTCTCAGTAGCTCAGTGTTCAGACCACTGGTACGTTAGACCAGAGACCTTGGATTCGATTCCCAGTTGGGGCATTCACTAAAAATATTATTCTGAATGTCCCTAATGTCGTCCCGAAGACGCAAAATGCTCTTGGTGGAGTTGGATACAGAAGGAGGACGGTTTTCAGCATATGGAACTAAAGATTAGTCCGATTCTATTTGTTTTACATGAAGACTTCTCGACTGCAGTGACATAATATGGAGTGACAATAACAACTCAACTCATTCCAGATTCAAGAAAATAAAGCTGCTACTGAAACTAGTACTTGATGCTTCTCCATTCTCTTCCTCGACTGAAGCCTTAAAATATCTTTAATTGTATCCATGGATTTGACTATTAACTCATCAGAAATAATTGCATTCATAAATATTACACAAGAAAATTGATAGAATATTTTAACAGTGGCGGCGGAAGATAGGTTTGGTTGGGGGGACTGAACAGCGAGCGCAACCTCTGGGGCATGCCGCCCGAAAAATTTTGAAATCTAAAGTCTCTGAAATGGCATTTCCTGCGATTTGGGAGAAGATTGCACAGAATCGTAGCCTTATAAAACTTTTACCTGCAACAACAACTTTTTCACCATTCTTCAACTTTTCGGCCTGTTTTCGTCATCAAGCACCTACATTTTACAATATTAATTTTGATACTCATCAAAAATTAATGTCAGGAAACCGAAATTCGACTTGAAATTCAAATTGTTCAAACAACGATAACTATGATGATAACGATAACTATATTACGATTGCCATCCTGCAATGATATGGAATTTAGAAACTGCTTGATATCGAAGATGCACAAATATTCAATGTATAATATGGTCAAACTGGTAACTCTCACTTTCTGCGCCAAAACTTGGGGACTTAGCCCCCCTTTTTTCCACTTTTACAAAGTTGGGGGGGGGGGGGCTTTAGCCTATGCATTTTAATGTACTTAAACTTATACTTTTCTATATATTGCATTGTATATATTTATTTAATTGTATTTAGTGTATTGTTGTGTATAGTATTACATATTATTTTGTATGCATGCAGGTATAAGTAGGTATTCCTGAAGAGTGATGGTCGCGATAAGTGCTGGTTTGTATAATCACGCAAAAATATACTCAACGACGTCGTTATCAATGTTTGCGTTGTATTTGCGGCTAACTATGTTTGCGTAATACGACTATGTCCTCTATACAAAGCGAGCCAGAAACTAAAATCTTAGTCCAGCATACTTTGCGTTTCATGCTGTGGATTGATCGGAGCGAGATCGATA
>JAYKKM010000329.1:1337500-1472500 GCA_035772405.1 Chrysogorgia sp. JL179-B06
TAATTTGCCACCGTTTTGTTCTGCTTCATGGGGCCACAACCGGAAGAATGCAGTAATCTCTTGAATGATCTTTATAAAGCGCGATGTCGTTTTGATGACGCTTCGATCACGGTTGTGCTTAAAAATATGTCCGGTTTCCTATTTCCCTCGCGGCAAATATAGAAAATTCTTCCGCTTTAGCAAAATGTAGAAAGAATATTGAAAATAGCCGAATCGTGCAAATTATGTGAGGCAAGTCGGAAACGAAACGTGTAATTGCGCTTGCGTGAACGCAGCGCGCGATCTCGATGTGTGAGAATATTAGTTAACACTAAGCCACGAGTGGAATGTGCATTGCGTTCAAGGGTATGTACCAATAATAAAAGCACACAGCCCCGGGAGATATGCCAAGAACACGAAACATCACGCAAGCTTACCATGAGAACAATAGGGACTCCGCTAAGCTGGCTGATTCGCAATACATCGAACGAAATCGGAAATACTATACAGCTGCGGTGGCATTTCCACCGAATACATTACGTTTGCTTAAATGCACCCTTTGCTGCTATTTGCGTAAATCCTTTTCCGAGTGCTAAGTGTTATGATATGTTCTTAAATGATTACTTAATCGTCCGCGCACATACAACTCGTACGTTCTAATTCGCTTATGTACGTAGATCCTTCGCTAATTGAATCATGGGCTAATCTCGTGAAGCATGCAAGTGCTCATGTAACAGTAGGAGAACGGGGGTGCGTTGTTGGCCATATTTTAGACGACATCTCTTGACTTCTAGCTTCGTTTACCACGAGCATGACTGACTGCAATCACTTTGAAAAGTATCAAGCTTGAAGGATATCTGAAAACATGCGTTGATGTTCCAAAGGATGCAAAGAGCTTAGGGCGAGCTTTAATAAACACACGTTATTTGAGACTCTCTTTGTGGCGTTCAAAAATTGGAAAATTATTTGCTTGTAGTGACCATATCGGCTAACTATTACATCTAAAATTTTTACTGTAAAATTTTTACATTTAAAATTTTTAGAGTAATATATATCTATTATTATTCCCTACAAGGTTAAATTGTTTTTCAACTGTAGTCATAGTACGTCTGTTGCCTGAATCTTAAACTCCCTATTATAGTTAGGAACGACGACAGCTAGCATAATGCGTTCACATCTTGGAGGAGTTTTTGTTAACGCGCGATAACGTTTCCGTCGTTGTTCGGTGGTGAAAGGAGTGTATGAGACACAAAGTGTCCGAAAATTATATTTATTAATATTAGAGAATTTAACATAGTCAAATACATATATGGAAAAAGTGACTGCCCCAACCGGGAATACTAATTAATCTTAAAGCTCGCTGTATACAAGAAGTTGTGTATCGCTTCGCTACTTTGGGAAGTGCTCTCGAGAGGCCTTGTTCCACGTTATGGTTAGATGCGATGTCTGCCTGTTGGTGTCGAGTGAAAGCCGCCAATTTAATATAAATATGGAGAAATCACTGACTGTGTCTGAATATCTCCGAAACGTTGATTCGGAGACCAGGGTTCGATTCCCGGTTGGGGCAGTCACTTTTTCCATATATGTATTTGACCAAAATTATATTTCTAAATTATGTGTTTATTATATCAAAAATATTTTAATTTTCGCTCACTTCTTCACCTAAGAAGCGACGGAAATTATCGCGTGTTAACGGCTCAAAAATACTTTTATGCAATCAAAGAACCACGGAACAGTAAAATGATTGTTAAAATATCACAATCATTTCATACTTAACCGATTTGGTCACTACATCGATTTGGTCACTACTGCAAAGGAATTTCCACTTTTTTAACGCCACAAACGTACCAGCGAGAGTCTCAAATAACGTGTGTTTATTAAAGAAAGACTGAAACCCTTTGTAACATAGCGCCGATAACTGTGAACTCGTCAATGCCGTCGCCATCATGAATTCCGTAATTAACTCCCTGTTTTAAGTGTCGTAAAGGTGACAAAAAATGTAAAATTGTGATTTTCAATCAGCAAATGAAAATTTAAAGTGCATAATATGAACTGAAAATTGAGATGACTTTTTTATTGATTTATTTGAGAGGACTCCTAAAACGATACAAAATTGCTTTTTGCAGTTCTTTCATCTTATCTCGTTCTTGAGTTATTCAAGGTTGCGTAATATGACTATATGACGTCACAAGTTGTACCCACCATTATGATCAATCGGAAAATGAAGCATATCTTCAAAACTATTGAATAAAATTGCTTGAAACTTTACACAAGTATACAGTTCACTAAATTGAATATCCCACATCAACTTTATCGTTGCCATAGTGACAGATTATTTCCCAGATTCTTTTTCTAGCATGCGCTGCAAAGATTATGATTTGAAGTTGCTCTGTTTTTTTGGCAATGTTATTGAAAATGTACTTCACTAGTCCACAGTCAAAAATTGTTTTATAAATGGCAGAAAATAAAGAAGTGTTTTAAAGGATGAACGGAGCCTGGAAACTAATCTGTTACTATGGCAACGATAAAGTTGACATGGGATATTCAATTTAGTGTATACTTATGCAAAGTTTCAAGCAATTTTATTCAATAGTTTTGAAGATATGCTCATTTTCAGATTGGTCATAATGGTACAGTGTAAACAACGTACTTCACAATCCATGTGGGGGTACAACTCGTGACGTTATAGGTCATATTACAACCTTAAATAACTCGAAAACGAGATACGATATTCAAGAACTGTAAAAAGCCATTCTTTATCTTTTTATGAGTTCTTTCAAATAAATCGATAAAAAAGTCATCCGTTTTCGGGTCATATGCCCTTAAAAAAGCCTAAATACAATTAAAGTGAACTTCCAATACAACCATGCATGATGTTATATGCATGTTTTCTAATTTCCAGTGCTTCGATTATTCTCCGTTCGTTAATATAAAAAGTTTAATATTTGAATGGAGTATTTCCCAAGTAATGGGGGAATCTTCTAGTGGATTAATGTTGTGTGATTTTTGGTGACTCTATAGATTCTTATTCACGAATGGCCGACAATTTAGAATTATCTTATATGCATATATAAATTGACCCTAATGACCTCGTTTTAAAGTAAGAACCTTTTCAATGTCGTACGAAAACGAGTTCATATAAGGGCCAATTTATATGCATATAAAATAATTAATTCGGCAACCATTTTTGAATAAGGTCTACACTGTTTGTTTTATATGTAGTATTTAAAACACGAGAAGGAGCGTTTTATCATATTTAAAATGCGAGCGCGCAGCGCGAGCATTTTAGATATGATAAAACGCGAGTTCGAGTGTTTTAAATAGCTTCAAAAACAATTGATTGTAATCAATAGGGAGTGTACTGGTTTTTATTTTCTATTAGAGGTAAATTGGGTTGATGTATGAAATGCAAATTAGCAGGAATTTTATATAAAGTTCGTAGAGACTTTATATAATTTTCATGCTGATTAGTATTCATCGATTTTATCAGGTATAAAAGCCTTGCGCGTGACTAAATACGGAAATGTGATTGGACAATTTGGTTAATGAATATTAATGGTTTTTGAAATATAGTATAATATACCTTATTAATTAAGCCCTGGGCATAATTATAATTTTGTTCAAAGTCGATATTTTTTATGGGCTTATTGGCGACTGATTGGAAGGAAGTTTAATTTTCAATTTAATTTATAAGTTACGTGCACATACTCCAAACTTATATTTTGAATGGGTATGGATTGGAGACGAGAGCGAATGGTATAATTGTTTTACATATTTGACACCCGTGGTAGTTTTATGTTTTATCAAGCGAGTACTTGATTTCCTGCTCATTCAGTTTAGCAAAACGTTCCGCCATTTTGTTATTATTTTTATTTATTTTATTATTATTCAACTTATGACCGAGCGTGTAGTCTGCAGAGTGAAGTATCGGACCGATAGGAAAATAACAATGACTAATTATACACCCCCATCCCAGACCACTGAACGGTACAGATGAATAAATTAAACTTTAATAGACAAATAGACGATTGGGTTCAGCTTGTGTATAGACAGACGTTACGAAATGTTCGAGATTTGACTAGAAAAGCCATTATCAGTAAATATAGCACCCAAACAACCTTTAAAAAATCATTACTCAATTACTATCGTTCTTCTCTACAAAACAATTACAATGTGACTACCCTCGCTCCTGGAAAACAACTTGTCTTGCGAGACGCGTGACATAACTTGCGAGGCACGTGACATAACAAGACCGCTTTAATTTCATGTTTAGTTTGTCCCCTTCTAGTTCGTGGAATCAAAACTATTTAAACACAGACAGTACGTATATTATGTCGGGTTATACGGTGAATGAAGATTTGTGTTCAAAAAGTTCATAAAATGCAGTGTTCAAAAGATTGAGTTCGTAAATTTTAGATGGCGTCAAAAGCCAAACCCTTTTTCGCTTTTTTAAATCTGTTAGTAATCCGTTACTACAGATATAGTTGTGTAAATATGTCCGAGGATATTATGCAGGCTTTAATTTGATATATAGCATGAGTTGCTAGAGTTGGTAGTTCAAAATATATCGTTGTGGTAATATCTCATATATTTTTCGGAGTTCGTGAATCCAAGATGGCGGCCGAATTAAAATCCGTTTTCGCTTTTTTAAAGCTGTTAGCTCTCAGTTACAAACATATTGTTGTAGGTATGTCAGAGGCTGTTAATCAAGCTTTCATTAGATATGTAGAATGAGTCCTTAGAGTTAGTACTTCAAAATATATCGTGGTTGGAAGATTTTATATTTTGCACATGTTCGTAAATTCAAGATGGCGTCGAAAATCCAACATTTGTTTCACTAATAACGTTTTAAATAATCGTCCTACAAATATGTACGACATATCGAAAGAAAGCTGTTGGCACGATATTTAATTCAATATATAACAGAATTATCGTACAGCAAGTTAAAGCTTTTTAATGTACGAATTTCGTAAATCCAAAATGGCGGCGATAAATCAAGATGGCGTCTGTTTGTTTTAATATTGTTTTAGATAGGTGTCCTAAAAAGGCGTAAGAAATATGGAAAAAGCACTTGGTATGATCTTTAATATAATGTATACAAGCAGTGTACTGTATAAAGGAAAATGTTTTTAATTTATTAATTTATGATTATAATGGTATATTCACCAGAAATTTTTGGCTGGAACATTGCACAATTTATAGAATTAAAGCCCTTGAAAAATACAATTCGGTGTGTAAATTTCAGTGACCTGGCTGAATTGAAACATGTTTGCAATTTAAAAAACAACTTCAATGTTTTTTCAAAAAAATGGAAAATGAAGTTTTCAGCTCTATTCTGGTCATATTTTAACTACCTCTATGTGCCATACAAAGCTCTTGTAAGGTTTCAGCATTAATGGGAAGCTTTTTAACATTTGAATTCCATATCTGTACGCTTAGCATAATTCACATTTATCAATAGTATGTTGCAAAATTTTGAAATACTTTAGCTGGAACCTTGGAATTAGGTGTGTAAATTTCATGTTTCTAACCATAGGCAACCCAAACGTGAATGTTTTGCAAGCGACAGGCAGAGAATCTATGGTATGAAACGAAAACTCGCCCACTCTTCTGTTAGCGCGACGCGTTATGTAGATGTTGTACATATAATATATACATCTACATTCCGCGTCGCGCAAAGAGAAGAGTGGGGCGAGTTTTCGTTTCATATCATAGATTATCTGCCTGTCGCTTGCAAAACATTCACATTTGGGTTGCCTATGTTCTAACTAAAGAGAAACGTTTTTTATGAACTATTCAATGTGAACCCCCGCCCCCCCCCCCCAACCCCGGGGATTAGGCAGGGATTATACATTTGCTGGTTTTAATGAGAGCTAATAACCCGCTATGCGAGGCCATTTTAGTTGGTCTAATGCCCGGCCATTTGTTGCACGACGCATGTAGAAAATGTTATATTAGAGATTTATGAAAACGCTGACTTTTGTTATTTGCACATTGTAATATATTAAATTATATACAATAAATTATAAAAACGTTTTACACAATTCCCTATTTACACTAGTGATAGTATCAACTATTAAACAATTAAACAATTAAACAAGAAGATGACTGAGTGTGTCAAAGTGTCAAAATGAAAGGTTCATTTTAACATATAAATTTATTTTAGCGTTAGCATAAAGGTGGGAATTACAGTTGGAATTAATGTTAGAATTTGTGTTAGGATTAGATGTAGGATGACTTTTATTTTAATTACTGATGATTTTAATTCTTAGATGGTATTGCAGCTGGTATTGTGTTGCAGCTCAGCTGGTATTGCTACCAAAAAGTAAACAGTTTGGACTATTTAATTAATATTTTTTAATAGTTTATGTCTTATGAAACAATGCAAACCAGCCAACGCAAGCTTTATATTTTAAAGGCTCTTAGAGTTAGGTCCACTGACAATCTATTATAAAAGCATCAAACAGTAAGAGGCCGAGGGGTAGTTGCGTACATGTATTTTTAGTCTGTAACTATGTGTGTGTATAAGGTGTGTATTATTTAGTTTACATGTATGTGATATTTATGGTCCGCAATTGGCCAAAGCTGTTGTGGACACCGTACCATCGTCTTGTATATGTCATTGTGTAAATATTTGTTCTCTAGTCTCAATGTAAAACGTTTAATATGGCGTAGGAGTAAATGTGGACGCATGGATGTAGCAGTACACTGTTAATTTCAAACTTCAAAGAGTTAATTTGGCTCCAAAAGTGGAGCAAAATAAAATAAAAGAATACAGAGTAAAACTGACGCCTATAATGGAGGCGTTAATTCGACTCCAAGGCTGGAGGAAAAAGAAACGTCTACAAGTGAACAAGTCTCTATAACCTTTCTTTAATATATGAATGTCAGTACAACTATACACAGATTTCTTTAACAAATACTTAATTTATTGTTCAATAAAGCTCTTTCTACCACATTGTGTTATATTCTATAGCTCAATCCAGTTATTTGATGAAGTGAAGTCCTAATTGTTTCTTAATCAGAAATGATATAATTCCACTTCTGATAAGTTTGTATTGCCCGTGTAGTGTATTAAAGACGAAATTTAAAAAGAAAAGAAAAAAGAGGAATGTGAAAGAGTACCGTGATCTGTCCATATAGCATAGTATCCTTTTCCGTAAAGATCTGTCATGTAGAATTAGATGTAGCCTGTAACGAATCAGTATTTTTAGACAACTGTAGGTTCGAATTTGGTTACTTGTAACAGATGGCGATCAACAATTGTAGAATTCCTTAAGTTGTTTAACCTTTGTCGCTTCTACACTCTATAAAAACTGAGTCCATGACTATAGTAACAATACTAACAATGTAATAAGATCTTCTGCACAAACTATAGATACATATCCTAAAGGCATTTCCGTAGCGAACAAAGAAGTACTAAAGAGTGAAAGGTTGGAATTTACTGACTAAGATAATTATTAACAAGCTAAGTGTTTCGACAATAAGTACGGAAATACCTTTAGGATATGTATCTATAGTTTGTGCAGAAGATCTTATTACATTGTTAGTATTGTTACTATAGTCATGGACTCAGTTTTTATAGAGTGTAGAGGCGACAAAGGTTAAACAACTTAAGGAATTCTACAATTGTTGATCGCTATCTGTTACAAGTAACCAAATTCGAACCTACAGTTGTCTAAAAATACTGATTCGTTACAGGCTACATCTAATTCTACATGACAGATCTGTACGGAAAAGGATACTATGCTATATGGACAGATCACGGTACTCTTTCACATTCCTCTTTTTTCTTTTCTTTTTAAATTTCGTCTTTAATACACTACACGGGCAATACGAACTTATCAGAAGTGGAATTATATAATTTCTGATTAAGAAACAATTAGGACTTCACTTCATCAAATAACTGGATTGAGCTATAGAATATAACACAATGTGGTAGAAAGAGCTTTATTGAACAATAAATTAAGTATTTGTTAAAGAAATCTGTGCACAGTTGTACTGATATTCATATATATTATAGAGCTATTAAAAACTTTCTAGTCTCTATATTGGCGTTTGCAAGACATAGTTTCTAATGTATAAAGTTAAGAAATGTATTAGCCCAGATTATGTAAATAGGATTTTTGAGAACACCAATAAAGGTTATTCCCTACGTAATGCATATCTCCATAGACCAAATTTTAATACCGGTTCAGTTTGGTAAGCACTCTCTACGGAACTTTGATCCCTTCTTGTGATCAAAATTAAACCATGCACGAAAATAGAGAAAAAACCAACTTTATAAGGATTCAAGAAAGGCATAAGAGTTAATTTTGTTTTTAGATGTCCAATTATTTTTTAAAACACATTGACAATTATAACAAGGTGCAAATATGTGAAGATAGTTTTGTCACTTCACCTGAAAGGTCAAAAGGAGTGCCAGTTGAATGAATTAACAACTACATGCATACAACAACCATGTCTTCCGTTGTTGAAGGAAAGACACAAAGCCGAGCGTATTCCGTATAGCATATTATCTTGCATGATTTTCGCGAGGCATAATATTCAGAATTTCAGGGTAATGTTATCTTCACCATCGAGAAATAATTTTTCATAATGTATTGTAGAAGTGACGTCGTAAAAGTTGTTAGATTGTAAATTGACCGAAATGGAAACGTTTATACGAATAAATTGTACGTTTCCAATGGAAGAACTTTTCAGCCACTATATATAAAGTCTGAAAATAAGGCGTTGTACTTCAGGAACGCTCAAATTCCTCCATGAAGACCTACTTGAAACACTTATCTTATTAAGACCTAGCGAACAAAGAAGTACTAAAGAGTGAAAGGTTGGAATTTACTGACTAAGATAATTATTAATAAGCTAAGTGTTTCGACAATAAGTAGGTCTTAATAAGATAAGTGTTTCAAGTAGGTCTTCATGGAGGAATTTGAGCGTTCCTGAAGTACAACGCCTTATTTTCAGACTTTATATATAGTGGCTGAAAAGTTCTTCCATTGGAAACGTACAATTTCTTCGTATAAACGTTTCCATTTCGGTCAATTTACAATCTAACAACTTTTACGACGTCACTTCTACAATACATAATGAAAAATTATTTGTCGATGGTGAAGATAACATTACCCTGAAATTCTGAATATTATGCCTCGCGAAAATCATGCAAGATAATATTATGCTATACGGAATACGCTCGGCTTTGTGTCTTTCCTTCAACAACGGAAGACATGGTTGTTGTATGCATGTAGTTGTTAATTCATTCAACCGGCACTCCTTTTGACCTTTCAGGTGAAGTGACAAAACTATCTTCACATATTTGCACCTTGTTATAATTGTCAATGTGTTTTAAAAAATAATTGGACAGCTAAAAACAAAATTAATTCTTATGCCTTTCTTGAATCCTTATAAAGTTGGTTTTTCTCTATTTTCGTGCATGGTTTAATTTTGATCACAAGAAGGGATCAAAGTTCCGTAGAGAGTGCTTACCAAACTGAACCGGTATTAAAATTTGGTCCATGGAGACATGCATTACGTAGGGAATAACCTTTATTGGTGTTCTCAAAAATCCTATTTACATAATCTGGGCTAATACATTTCTTAACTTTATACATTAGAAACTATGTCTTGCAAACGCCAATATAGAGACTAGAAAGTTTTTAATAGCTCTATAAAAAATGTCTTCGTATGAATCTAGCTTGCAATTAAACATTATTATTTGTGCACGTTCATGGACCCTTCCTAACTTACAAAAATGCCATATTATGTGGCAATAATAATTTAACAATCCTTGATAATAAATACAATAATAATTCAGCAATCCTTTATAGACGAATCGACCATGGCGATGACCGGAAATATGAGGCACAAACGTCAGGAAATGAGTGACACCGAGTCGATCGACATCTGCCTACTTATTGTGATAGAACGCTCTTTTGAAGTGTTAAACATCTATAGCATTCTAGGGAACCAATATTTTTAGATAACTTTTGCAGTAATCAAGATCTCATATCCAAACCCTCGTCTCGGATAGTGATTTCCTTTGTTTTAATCTTACCAAGGGCTGAAGTAAAGAGGAGAATTACAGTATGCCACTATAGTTCAGAATACCACTAGTTCACAATGTATACTTTAATCCCTGATCAAACGAGAACGCAAGTCACCGCAGGTTTCAACTTGTGATGATTTTGTGTCGACTTGCATTGGCTTGAGACTAATTTGAGCTTGTTCAAACTGCACCGGAAGTTTCTTTCAACCTGTGCAACTCTTTCGTGCTCAGTCACCATGAAAACTGCACAAGCGCGGGAGTTTTGGTTTCGAAGTTCAACATTGCCGCGGAAGAGGTCGAAATTAATTTGAGTAAAACGAAAGCAGCAACGTCAAAGAAAAAAAAGAGATTGTCAAACTCGGAAATACAAAAGTTAATAGAGAAATACGAATGAAGACTGTTTTGGTGGACACCTTTTCCAAGCCATACATGTATGTTACCTTGAACAGAAAGCCCTCGGAGTACAATAGAAATATATTTTGTGCCATATGACATCTTTAAAACGATCGAGGAATTGCAACTGGTCCCACCCAATAAGTATACTTGGTGTAAAAATATCAAAAGTTTCTTGTCCTGTTTTTCGATAATGGATTTATCGGTCAAAATATGAAGAAAAATCAAAAAGAAAAACAGGACAAGAAACTGATGATATTTTTACAACAAGTATACTTATTGGGACCAGATTCCATGGAATCATGAAAAAGGCGAGATATTAGGCCTAGAAAGTAAAGAAAGTATTGAAGATAACCCGACGGACCTGTTGCAGTTCCAATAACGCGAGAACTAACGAAAGTGCAGAACTTGCAACGACTTGCCTAGTTGTTTGACAGATGGCATCTCAAGTCAGCGCAAGTCATCACAAGTTAACTTGCAGTAACTTGCCTTCTGGCAAAGAGACGTAAATCAGTAAACGTCGAGTATGATTGGAGATCGATCTCAAATAGAACACTTGCAAATTGCAATCATAAGCAATAACTACCCATCTAGAGGACAAAACAAAATAATTATACGCCAGAACTTTGACGTTGTCCTCCAGATGGGTCGTTTTGCATAAGTGTGAGAACGCAAAGTACACCGGAGATCTCGGTTGATGGCCTCTATATATAATTACTATAACAAAGATCATATTTACTCGCGAATAAGCATTTTATATCTTCTATCTTCTCAGTCCCTTAGTCTACCTTAATAGTTACACATTGTGTAAAAATAGCCAGAGGCAGGCAAGAGATGGCAACAAGAGAAGACACGAGTACGTTTTGTGATCCAAGATGATATCAACAACACAGGCTGCTGTACTGTTCATTCCGATTTACCTCGATTCACACGTAGGACGTCAAAATATCAAGCTCTCCCACCTCCTTTTGTGATCCTCAATATGTATTGGATATATATGAAAAAGCGAAATACTTAAATAAAAAAATACTTAAGTAAGAGTACTTGCGTATATGTGTTAATATATACACTGCTGTAGTGAATGTGGTAGAGCTTGGAGTAGACAGACGATACATGGGCGATCGTCAAGCTCATATCCTCAGAAAATTTCTGTGAGTCCCGGACATGGATCGAACTTGCCGGTAAGACGCTCTAGCCATTGAGCTACCGAAATACCCTCAGAAAATTTCTGTATGTCTCGGACATGGAACGCACTTGCCTGTGAGACGCTCTAGCCATTGAGCTACCGAGACTCGAGCCATTGAGCGAAGCCGAAGGTTAGAATGATACTGATATATATATATAAATTATATATGTATATATATATATATATATATATATATATATATATATATATATATATATATATATATATATATATATATATATATATATATATATATATATATATATATATATATATATAATTTTAATAAATGACCCTCATGGAGCGGGTTTAATTGCTAATACACTTCTTTTTATGGTATTAGTTAATCCCCTCGCCCGGCGCGAAGGCCTGAGGGCCTGAGGGTGCTAATATCGACCGGCGTTTAGTTCCTTATTACGCGAGATGCAAGCGATCCTGATCTCGGATCGGGTTTATTTGTTTATATATATATATATATATATGTATATATGATCAACCGTCCTCATGCGCGGCATCGGAAAATTTGGTCCTGGTAACTAGATATAGACACAAGCTGATTGGTAGACCTAGGTAGACCTCTGCATTTGAATTAATATTGAAATTGCAACCGTCACATGATTGAGAATGCAAAAATTGAAACGGTGTTGAAACGGTTTTTTGGTGCGTTAAATTTGGCGTAATTTAAATTTAAATTGACACCAGCGCGACAAACCGCTTTCCGGAAGAAGCCGACGGCGAAATTTATATTGCCATAAAAATCAGCCATTTCCTCACAAAATCATCGGATGCAGTAATGAACAAACATTACTATAGACATTATCAGCTGATTTCAAGCCGAAACTGTAGTGTTGAAGGACAAGATAATCAAAGACAGACAGAAGTAAAAGGTAAAAGGACTATTATAATTATGTACATTGTTTGTCACCGACTCACCGGTCTGTGTTGAGCAATTAATTTGCCTTTTTTGGATAGTTTTTTTTGGTTAGGGTTAGTAATTTGGTTAGGATTAGGGTTGGGTTTAGTATTTTGGTGATATTTACCAGCATTTCGTTGAATTCTAAGAGACTATAGCGTCGTGCGGCTACCGTACGAATAGCCATTACCTTCAGTTAAGTGCTTCACTTTATCTTTAACTTTTTGACTTGACTCGCTAATTTTAATGTATAAAACGTTCTGTGTCCCGGACAGGGATAACTTCCTGATTTCCAGTGAGATGCTCTAACCATTGAGCTACCAAGACTCAGATGGCGAGTGAATGTTACATTGGTGTACTGATTCTATTGATATATGTCTGCCTAAATGCAGCTTGCATTTGCATACAGCAGTGTATATATTAACACACCCAATCATTACTGATATATATAGTAACTGCTGCATAGGCAGTACATATATCATTAGAACAGTACATCATTGTAACCTCTCTCCATCTGAATCTCGATGGCTCAATGGTTAGAGGCCGTCACTGGCAATAAGGTTATACTTTTTTATGTTTCTGACGATATGATCTTGACGTCCATGTTTTGTATGGTGGCATGTATTCCATATATAATCTGTGTTTACAGTACTCCATCCATTATGGAACATGTTAGACCTACAGTTACTTAGCTGGCCTAGTGGGTCACAATTTATTATGTCGCGATCTGTCAATGTAAAATACAGCTTATTATTATTATGTTCACATTGGGTATGTTGACACTACTAAGTACTGTGTTAGCTAGATCATTGTCGACAAGCAGACTAGGCATGGCAACTGAATATAGTTTATAATATATATGTGCATGGTGATATTACGTACACAATACCACATATATACGGTATATGCTTTGTTACATGGCAAATATGGTACAGTGGATCTGCATTATGCATTCTTCTTCTTATTATTATTATTGTTAATGCATTATTATTATTAGTAATAATAATAATAATATTATTTAATAATAATAATAATAATACAATAATAATACAATAATATTTATACAGGATAGCCCCTTCAATGCTAACACTGGTATCAATATATGGGGGTCTTGTTTTCTAACAAATTACAGTTACAAATTTCAACACATATTCATAAATGTACAGTACAATGTTACAAAAACTAATTTTAAAAAAGTTGTATATCCTTCACATATTGTCAATTAAGGCAATAGATAATGGTGCTATAACATGTATGAACAGATTAATTGAAACATGGAAAACAGGTCTTTACCGGTAGATATGATGTTAAAATGCCATGGAATTTCCTAACTAGCATTACAAGACGGCCGTCTGTAAGCTCCCGATTGATTGCTGCGAAGACCAGATTGGCACCTCTAAAGACCATGAGCATCCCACCACTCGAATTAATGGGTGCTCTGATTGGAGACCTCCATGCACGATACGACATTCTGGATAGATAGCGTGACGACTGGATTATGGATTCGTGGACAAAGTCGGAACTATAAGCCTTTTGTAGCATACCGAGTTGGTGAAAAACACCAAGAGTCGAGCCCAGCACAGTGGATATATGTCCCGACAGATTGCAACCTAGCTGACCATGGAATGCGAGGTCTAGCAGTATCAGAGTTAGGTGACAACGACTGTTGGTGGAATGGACCGAAATTCTTGAAAGAATCAAGAGAACATTGGCCAACAGCAGGGGAGGCCTTCATTGAGATAAAACCCGAGCACCGAGAGAAGCCAACAAGTTTTTCTATCCGCCAAGAGAAAGAGAATGAAATGAAATGGCGATTAGATCCAGTTTCATTTTCAAAGTGGTAGAGAAACCCTCTGACGAACAATTTCGAATTCGGTTTTTCGTTGGTACGAGTGAGAGCCTGGGTGTAGAGATTCGTCCATAACAGTCGGCAACTCGAAACTGGATCGCCAGTTCGGTGAATTGAAACCTGAAGAGTTAAAGAAAGCAGAGGAACAGATTATCAGAGAAGCGCAAATGGAAGCATATTCACAAGAGATCAAAGCTTTAAAAGATTCCAAAGCGTTGCCCAAGGGAAGTAGTATTTTGAATCTAACATCAATGTAGCAAAATCAACTTCTACGCTCCAACACCAGATTTCGGTATTCAAACGAATTGACAGATGACGTGAAGTACCCAATCACCTTACCCAAAAGACACCCAGTCACCCAACTGATAGTGAAGCATCACCACGAAAGCGAAAGACATGAGATAAGAGTTAACTTTACGTTGAATCATCTTCTAGAAAGATATCTGGTGGTTCATACCAGGGAGATTGTGAAGAGCACCGTGAAGAATTTTGCCCAATGCAAAGGGCGTTTCAGACGAAAAGTCGCTAAACAGCAAATGGCTCCTTTACGAAGAGGATGTACGCGATAGTTTTTTATAATGATTTACATTTTATTTCACAGTATTTGTATTTATTTATGTTACTAGTATTAACTTAGGCACCATTGTAAGCTTTCGGTCAACATCGGTCTATTTGTGTTATTTTAATAATTAGGATTATGTATCTTTATTGTAAGATCATTGAGTCATTGGTAATTTATATTTTGTTACATTTTGATACATTTTGTTATTTGTACGTAGACAGTTGTTAAGTAGTCTGATATAAAAAAACTACATAAAAAATGCGCGGCCACCAAGCGTTTTCTTGAATTTAATGCTTAGAAACTTTAATAAATCAAAAGGATCTTAAATTCTAGACTAATAAATGAATGAATGAATGAAAACCTTTATTTCAACAGGGTAATCCTTTCAATGGTACAATAAGCACATATCAACAGGATCCCTGAAAATAATTGTAACTGCTATTCGCGTGACGCGCACACGCGTGTATATCGCGAGATTAAGAACCACGTGACTAACCTCGAGGAAGAGCCAAAATGGTGAAGAAGACATTTTGATGAAGAAGATACTTATGCAAAATTTAATATGTAGGAATTCACGGTTTATTACCCGGAACCGTTGTTTACCTTGCCTTTTATTAAAGTTACGAGTTAAACCAACGTTTTCGTAGCTTGAAATCATGCGTTTATGACATGTTACGATAAGACCTTACAGTAAACAACGAAGGGACTTTCAAATGTGTTTGAAAGCTGAGAAAGAAATCAAGTAACAACACGATCTAGAGATAAGAAGATGGCTTCAAAGACCCAAAGCGATGAATTCGAAGCACCGCTGGCGAAGGAAGAAGCTCCTTTGGAATCGGAAGACGGGTTAGGAAAAAGTTTGCTACCCGAACAAGATGCCTTTGTCGCAGACAAACAAAAGGACCAATGGAGTTTAAGAAGTTTGGAGTCACAAGGACAACAAGCTCGACCTCGCACAAGAAGCTACAAGGTGAGATTAATGCTGCTGAAGCAATACATTACACACTTATAGAAGATCCAAAGTTGTCACCTAGCAACAATCAACTGGTTACTGACCACCACAACACTAATCAAGAATCAGTACCAATTAAACCAAATACTATCCAGCCGAGTACCAGTTACCAAGAAGCGAGTGTTGTTCAAAGAAGCCAAGCTGATGTTACAATAGCTGACCATCAGACATCACATACAACAAAGCTAGATCCAGGAGTCCCTGCCTTTGAACCAATATCTTTGTGTACATCTCAACCAACTCAACCCATTCCTCACTCCACCAGCCAAATGGAACAGATTCAAAAGGACAGTGTCGAGATTCAAAGACAACAAATAGATCTGATGAAAAGAATGTCATTTCCTGCCCCCAAAACCACCGGTATTTAGTGGAAATATCCTTGAATATCCTAAGTGGGTCTCTGCATTTGATGCTTTAATCGTAGAAGAAGCCGTCAAGCCTGGCCACAGGCTATATTACTTCGGCGAATACACTTCTGGTTCGGCACAGAAGATGATTAATGGCTTGCTAGGTCTCCAAACCGAAGATGCCTACAAGAGAGCTAGAAAGATACTGCAAGATCGTTTTGGTGATCCATTCAACCTCTATGAGGCCTACCATGAAAGGCTAAAATCATGGCCAGTCTGCAGCAAAGGTGCTGAGCTTCACGAGTTGAGTGACTTTAAGTGCCAAGAAAGTGGAAGCAAAGAATGGGGAATACACCTTCGACAACCTAGTACAGTTTGTACAAGAAGCTGCAAAGGATGCGACTCATCTAGTTTTCTCCCATGAAGCTCTAACATCCAATCCATAAATCCAGAGAGATACAAGACAAGAAGTTAAGAAATTCGATAAGAAAAAAAGGTATGGATCTTTCTCTACAAGCATGAACTCAGAGCAAAATTATGGCGATGGTACTGTAAAGAAAGGACACGACGTATGTCCCCTCTGCGAAAAACTGCACAAGTTGGAAGTTTGCGATGAATTCCTAAAGAAGCCTGTTAAAGAAAGGACTGAGTTTGCCAAGTCGAAAGGATTTTGCTTCTTGTGTCTGCAACAAGGTCACATGGCAAGGCAGTGTAAAGGAAATGTCAAGTGTCGTGCTTGCAAGAAGCCTCGTGCCACTGTCCTCCATTATGAGTCCAAACCTCCTCCTGCTAGAGATAATCAAGAAGATCCATGTTCAAGGGAAGAAAACACCAAGGTGTCCAGTAATTGTGTCAGTGTTTGCCACGTCAGTGACTGCCAGGAAATGACAACGAGCTCTTTGATCCTACCTGTATGGATACATCACCAAGATAACCAGAATAAGAAATTCATGACGTATGCGGTTCTCGACGATCAAAGTGACACCTGCTTTGTCACTGACACTGTCTGCAAGAAACTCGGCATCAAAGGTACCGAGACGGTTATTGAACTAGGAACAATGCACGCTATACAAGACATCAAAACTCAGAAAATCAAGAGACTGGTCGTTTATCTTACCGAAGATGGCCATTATGAAATGCCACTCCCTTTTTGAGAAGATAATATCGAACTACCATTCAACAGGAAACTAGCTGAATCCCGTCTTGATCGTCTGAAGAATCGATTTGCCAGAGACGCCAAATACAAGATAGACTATGTTGCGTTTATTGACGATATGGTACAGAAAGGCTACGCTGAAAGGGTTCCCAAGGCCGAAGGAAAACCAGCATGGTATATTCCCCACCATGGTGTTTACCACCCAAGAAAACCCAACAAGATAAGTGTGGTGTTTGATTGCTCGGCCGAATTCCAGGGTGAATCCTTAAACCGACATCTCCAAGGCCCCGATCTGACCAACATGCTTATTGGTGTACTATCCAGATTCCGTCAAGACAAGACTGCCTTTATGTGTGACATTGAGTCAATGTTCCACCAAGTGAGAGTGAGCGAAGAGCATCGCGACTATCTACGCTTTTTATGGTGGGATGACGGTGATGTTTTCAAAGAACCACAAGAATTCCGAATGAAAGTGCACCTATTCGGAGCTACGTTGTCTCCTGGATGCTCCACTTGGCGTTAGAGACAACGGCAGAAGATATATAATGAAGAAGAAGTTGGATCAGAAGCAGCAGCCTTCCTTAAGAACGACTTCTACGTAGATGATGGCCTGAAATCGGTCGGAACAACCGAGAAAGCCATAGAACTCATCAAGACCAGCAAAAAGATGTGCAGAAAGGGAGGTTTCCATCTCCACAAATTTGTATCGAATGAAAAACAGGTCATCGAGTCAATTCCAGTAGAAGATCGTGCCAATGAAATTGAAGAATTGGACCTTGATCATGATGTCCTTCCTATAGAATGAGTACTTGGCGTACAGTGGTGTATTGAGAGTGATTCATTCCAGTTTCGAATCACGTCGAAGGACAGGCCTCTAACAAGACGAGGTGTCCTCGCTACAGTGAGTTCCATATATGACCCGCTTGGATTCGTAGCCCCCGTTCTATTGACCGGAAAAAAGATTCTCCAGTCGCTGTGTAAAGATAGCGCCGATTGGGACCATTTGCCCGTGCAGCTAAGAGCTCGATGGCAAAGATGGAGAGCGGACATTCATCTCCTCGGAGCAATGAAAATACCAAGATGTTTTAAGCGAAGAGATTTTGGTGATCTAAAGGAAGTGGAATTACATAATTTCTCCGACGCGAGCACCGAAGGATATGGGCAATGCTCGTACCCGAGGTTGGTCGACGACAAGAATCAGATCCACAGTTCGCTGGTTATGGGAAAGGCACGCGTAACGCCACTGAAGCAAGTATCGATTCCAAGACTAGAACTAACCGCTGCTCTTGTCTCTGTTACAGTCAGTGCGACGTTTCAGAATGAACTTGACTATAGTAAAGTTAAAGAACTGTTCTGGATCGACAGCAAAGTCGTGTTAGGATATATTAACAACGACGCACGCCGCTTCCATGTGTTCGTCGCGAATCGCGTACAGCAAATTAGAGATCACACGTCACCTGATCAATGGAATTACATGGAGTCGAAGCTCAATCCAGCTGACGATGCCTCTCGTGGACTGAAGGCAAGGGAACTCATCAACGACTCAAGGTGGATCAACGGACCTGCGTTTCTACAGGAGCCTCACGAAGACTGGAAGGATTTTGGTCAGCCAAGCGAAGCCATAAAACTCCAACCAGATGATATTGAAGTAAGGAAATCCTCTGTGCTTACAACGTCGGTGAAAAAGGTCCCGAGCATGGTGGAAAGATTGGAATACTTCTCTAGCTTGCATCGTGAAAAGAGAGCCTTTGCTATTTGCCTTCGTTATCGTCGATTGCTTCTTGAGAGAGTTCGAAAGAAAGGGATGCCAAATATGGCAGAACAAGAAGTTCATCTCAACCAGAAGTACGAATCTGTTACAGTGGAAGAAATGGAGTCAGCGGAGAAATATATTGTGAAATCGGTTCAGAAACAAGCCTTTAGTAAGGAACTGAACTCGCTGAAACAAAACAAAGAAGACCAAGATCATTCAACGATCAAACGAAAGAGACGAGTGGTGACCAAAACGAGTACCCTGTCGCGACTAGACCCTTTCATCGATGAGAATGGTATAATAAGGGTTGGAGGAAGAATTAGAAGTGCGAGCATTGATGACAAAGTAAAGCACCCAATCGTATTACCAAAGAAGGATCACATTTCAGAACTTATCGTTCGACATTTCCATGAAAGAGTCATGCACCAAGGACGAGATATCACAGCAAATGAAGTCCGATCATCGGGATATTGGATAATCGGTGGAAAGTCAGTCGTAACAAAGCTCATCAAGAAATGCGTGACATGCCAGAGATTGCGTGCTACAGTTAAAGATCAGAAAATGGCTGATCTTCCAAAGGAAAGATTGGAAGCCTCGCCCCCCCTTCACATACAGTGCCGTGGATTACTTCGGGCCGTGGTACATAAAGCAAGGGCGGAAAGAAATGAAAAGATACGGCGCGCTTTTCACGTGTATTTCCTCACGAGCTATTCATCTGGAAGTTTCAGAAACACTTGAAACGGACTCGTTTTTAAATGGCTACCGACGTTTTATCTGCATACGAGGACCCATTCGCCAACTCAGATGTGATCGTGGAACTAACTTTATCGGTGCTAGTACAGAATTACGAAAGTGTCTTGAAGAAATGGATCAAGAAAAGATCAAAGCCGAGCTTCTAAAGGAAAATTGTGACTGGTTCAACTTCAAGTTTAACACTTCCAAAGCCAGGCACATGGGAGGTGTTTGGGAGCGACAGATTAGAACCGTCCGTAACGTACTCAACTCACTCCTTCACAACAATGGAAGTCAACTAAATGAAGAATCTCTTCGTACTTTCATGTGCGAAGCCGAAGCGATTGTTAACAGCCGCCCCCTCACTGTCGACAACTTAAGTTCTCCTGACTGTCCAGAAGCCTTGACGCCTAATCAACTCCTCACAATGAAAAGCAAAATAGTTCTCCCGCCACCTGGAGTGTTCCAGACCGCTGATATGTATCTGCGTAAACACTGGAGACGAGTTCAACACCTGAGTAATGAGTTCTGAACACGGTGGACGAAGGAATTTATTCATTCTCTACAAGAACGGCAGAAATGGTTTCGACCAAGAAGAAATTTCGAAGTTGACGACGTTGTCGTGATAAAGGACGATAATACACCTCGGAATCGTTGGTCATTAGCTCGCGTAGTAAAGGCTGAAGAAGAAGAAGATGGTTTAGTCCGTAAGGTAAAGCTTATGGTCGGAGATCCGAAGATTACGAATCAAGCAAAGAGTACAAAGACATTGGCAATACTAGAACGCCCAATTTACAAGTTGGTATTGTTGGTGCCACGTGAATGATGATGACCGGGAATCCCCGACGAGGAGCCTTCAAGTTATAGACATCTATTTAAGATACTGTTAAACTTTCAATTTAAACACTGTTAAGTTATTCCTTTTCGATTGAGTAAATTTAGTAAATTTAGGGGAGCCATGTAACTGCTATATTCGCGTGACGCACACGCGTGCATGTAGCGAGATTAAGAACCACGTGACTTCCTCGTGACCTCGAGGAAGGCCAAAATGGTGAAGAAGACATTTTGATGAAGAAGATACTTATGCGATTTAATATGTAGGAATTCACGGTTTATTACCCGGAGCCGTTGTTTACCTTGCCTTTTATTAAAGTTACGAGTTAAACCAACGTTTTCGTGGCTTGAAATCATGCGTTTATGACATGTTACGATAAGACCTTACAATAATTATTTACAATTATATATAAATAATTTATATCTTGGTAAAAATATATTAAATATCATCATCAAATAAAGTAACAGCTATAAAAAATCTACGAAACGTCACAACTTCGGTTAAAATAATTAAAAACTACACAACCGTTATAAAAGAAGGATTTTTTAACAGTTTCAATTCTAACCTTCGGCAAGTGTAGTAGGTTACTTTGCCTCGTGGTCCAAGGGTTTATTTCTCTATTATAAATAAATTAATTATGTAAAAACTGAGGTGTCTTGTTTGCAAGACATTTATGAACTAACTTTAAATTAACTTTAAAATTGCGTCTACTTTCTAAAGTATGCCATTTGAGGTTGGCAAGAGCAGGTGTACTACGAGATGTCTTCATTACAATTCTACTTGCCCGATTCTGTAATCGTTCAAGTAAATCGATCTCGGTTTTGTTGCCACAGGCCCAAATTGAATCACAATAATCCAACATTGGTAAAATAAATTATTTAAAAATTAGCAGCGTTTGTCGTTAAATATTCTCATATTCGACCAAGCAGTCATACCCTCTTCCCAGCTTTGGAGACAATGTACTTTATATAAGATTTCCAGGAGAAGTTATAATCAAGGACCATGCCTAGATACAGTATTTGTGCTCCGTTACTCGCTTTAGTTGGTGATGTCCAATTGTAACTCGAAGGTTTTCAACGTGTGCTAACTTAGCACCAATTCCAAACAGAATGACTTCTGTTTAGGTTATATATGTTGAGATATAAATCATTCATCTGCAGCCACTTTTGGATCAACTTTAACTCCGCATTCAAGACATTTTCGATATCCATCACATTTTTGTCGAGAAAATAGGACTGGTGTCATCAGCGCACATTATAATACTGCAGCGTACCGTATATTAGGTATCGGTGTAATGTGACATAATTTAGGGACGCACACGCGTTCTGAACACGTTACAGCTTACGGATATGGCACTCGGTAATATAAGGCTATTACAGTATTCTTATCTGTTCGTAATGTACTAAAATTTCAGCACTCTGTCTAGAATCCTAATCCACAAAGTGGTGAGTACTGTACATTACAATACACAATACAGTACACAATACAATACACAATACAATACACAATACAATGCACAATATACACAATATACACAATACACAATACACACAATATACACAATACACCCAATACACTATACAATACATGCATTATACAATATACAATATACAAATACACTATACAATACACTACACAACACACTATACAATATACACTATACAATATACAGTATACAGTATACAATATTATATACAATATACAATACAATACGATATATAATACAATACAATATACAATATAATACAATACAACACAATATACAATATACACTACAAATAATATACAATATACAATACAATATACAATACAATATACAATACAATATACAATACACTATACAATACACTATACAATACAATATACAATACAATATACAATACAATATACAATACAATATACAATACAATATACAATACAATATACAATACAATATACAATACAATATACAATACAATATACAATACAATATACAATACAATATACAATACAATATACAATACAATATACAATACAATATACAATACAATATACGATACAATATACGATACAATATACAATACAATACAATGTACAATACAATATACCATACAATGCGCGCAATACAATATAAAATACAATATACAATACAATACAATTCAATTTTTAATTGACCTCTCCCCATTGGGACTTTTCAGTGACAATATATGGTATAGGATAAAAATAATAATAATAATAATATAGTGCACATATGGAATAGCTGTTGGAGGCGCTTCACAGTAAGTTTCTACTAAATCACGATATCTTATCATAGGTTATTGTTAGTATTGTAGTATTTATTTTAATGTATTTTAGAATTGTAAAGCGTTTTTGAACATTTTATGAAATTTACACTTATAAATACTAAAATTAAAAATTAAAATTAGAGCGAGTAGTCTCTGAAACTTACTTTACGTGATCATCCCTGGAATTTGGCCAGCCTTTCTTCATTTCACTGAATCCTTTTATGTAACTCACACGATGAACCAATACCTGCAATCCATAAACACATATAAAAAAGATTAACCTATAATGCAATATCATCAACGGTGATGGTGCCTTTCCTGTCATAATTTCTTATTCGTTTCGAGTATAATTGCGATCTCGCGTGCGTACGATTGAACAACCGCAATAGAACCAATCCACCTTTATCTCAGCTACTCGGGTTCCCATGTTAATGGCAACACAGTGCCTATTGTGGGTTGCTTTGTTAAAACAAAATATTTTGTCTTATTTATATGGAGGAATGTATGTACATATTTGATTTCAGATTAGCTTTTCTGACATTCAACTAGAGAGATCGGACCATCAATGTTGACTGAGTCGCGTTTATTTTTTTAAATACAATCAGGTAACCTATTATATTGCATACGTATTTTAATGTTAGTTAAATTCACTAAATTCGAATGCTCCTGCAGGGACGTCTATACACTATACTTTCTACACATCCAACTCCACGAACCGGATAGAAACTGGTTCATTGTAAATAGTTTGGGATTTGTACTTCATGTTATCCTTTTATGAAGGACCATAGCGCAAAGGCCTATGGGACGAAAGCACATGGAATAATAATCAGGGTTCCATGTTTGTCGAAAAACTAGGATTTAAAATGTTATGAAAGGTTAATTTTTTTGTATTTGGTACAGTTTTAAGGATTTGTGGACGGGGAAATTTGCTCGGTACATATGTGAGTAGTCTGAGTTTGTTCTGAACATTTATTAACGAATATTTACTTTATCCTTAAAATAGTCTTATTCTTATATTGTATTATTGTATTACAGTTTCAGATTGTTTGTTGCTTATACTTAAAATACTGAAACTCCAAGCGTTTCCCTGTGTGTCTTAATTTATACGTTACGGTACTTCTCTCCACATCGGTCCAGAAACCACACCCGTTTCCTCTGGCTCTCCGAACCAAATGATCCTGAAAGCAACTTTCAGATCAACCGATTCAAGGTCGTGTTGTTTGGAGCAACCAGTTCACCTTTAATGCTCAGCACAGCAACTCAGTCCCATCTCGATCAACATAACACAAAGATTGCCACCGACATGAAGGAAAATCTCTATGTAGACAATCTCATATCAGGCCAGAAGACGCAAGAAGAAGCTATTCTCTACTATAAATCAGCGAGATCAATTATGACTCCGGCCCAATTCAACCTTCGAGCCTGGGCATCCAACAGTGCCCGCCTCCACGAAGAGTGTTTAAAGGAAGGAACGGCAGACAGAAACATTGCAGTTAATGTTCTCGGTCTTTACTGGAATACTTTGACAGATGCTTTGACGTTCATACCCAAACAGATCTCATCTATACCATCAACCTCCCCACCAAAAGAGAAGTCCTACAGAATTCCTCCAAGATCTACGATCCACAAGGCCTGTTATCTCCAGTCACAATTCGAGAGAAAATGCTAATGAAAGAACTGTGGCAGAGAAATACTGACCGGGATGAACCACTACCGCAAGACCTGAGAGAAAAGTGGACAACCGTAGCAGAAGATATTGACGCAGTTACTACAACACTCAGCACCCCAAGACGTGTTACGAAAAATCTTCAAAACACCGCTAAAACGGAATTGCACGTTTTCTCGGACGCAAGTCTCAAAGCCTATGGCGCGGTAGCTTACCTACGATATATGACTCGCGTCGCACCACTGAAGCCCTACATCCGACAATCCTACCGATCTTCTTACGAGAGGAATCAACGCTCACCAGCTTACCTCTTCAGTCCTATGGAAACAAGGCTCAACATGGCTAACTTCAGAGCAAGATTGGCCAAGATGGTCTCCCACTGATATTTCCTATGCTGCCCATGCAGCTACCTTGGCGATAACCACCGAAGAAGTGAACTACGACATACTAAATCCGAAGGAAGAAACTGCAAATGAGAAAAACCAACGAAGCATTCATCATCTCATACAATTTTCCAACCACAGCAGTCTCAACAAACTTCTACGTGTTACTGCCTATGTCCTTCGATTTATCTCACTTCTAAGAAAAACGAAGACTCCTATTGGCCCTATTACCGTCCAAGAACTGTCTCATGCAGAGAAGAGATGGATTCGTAGTTGCCAAGGCCTTTCCTATCAGGAGGAAATCAAGAACATCCAATCCAAACCCTCCCAGCGTCTACCACTTGTTCGACAACTATACGTCTTTATCTCGCCTGTGAAATGAGCTGCCTAAACACATCAGAGTGTGTGACTTATTAGCTGCTTTCAAAAGACAGCTGAAAACGATTATTAGTTTTTATATTCTTAGAATCCATTATTAGTTAATCTATCGCGAAGATTGTAATTTTATAATATCGCATACTGTAATGTATTTAATTTGTAATATTCAATAAGGTTATGAATTGTAAATTTATATATATTTTTTATGGCACAGATTGTAAAGCGCTTATAGATCTTCTTGTTATATAGGCGCTATATAAATTAAACTATTATTTTTTTGAATAATATTGATAATATTTGAATAATATTTTTGAATAATATTTTTGAATAATATTGAATATTGAAGAATTGCGTTTGTGTCGTCGATTTCTATCGCAACGATTGTGTCGTCGATTTCTGTCGTAATAGCGTTGCGAGATAATTCGGAAAGTATAACATAGGCACGCAACGCCGATTTTGATTTTGCTGAAGCATTGGATGTTTTTGATATGGTATATGGGGTTAAAAACTTGCAACGCAAAAACGGAAGCAGAAGTTTGATCCTCCCCTTATTTGACTATGGGGACATCGTTTGGGGAGACAAAAATAATACGGTTTTAATGGAGCATTTACAAGTTCTCCAAAATAATGCAGCTCGACTTATGCTAGACCTTCCCCGTTTTCAATCGTCTGCATCGCAAGCTCTTAATAATCTGAACTGGAAGCCATTAACTTTTCGCCGGCGTTACCACCGTTGCGTTGCAATTTTTAAGTGTCTGAACAATATGGTCAACTTTGATTTTAATCTAAAGAAAAATAAGGACATTCACGACCATGACACACGGCGGCGTGACAATCTCCATCTTCCCTTTGCTCGTACCAATTGGGGCAAGCAGAGATTCGTTTTTAGTTCACTTGTTGACTGGAACTCATTAGAATCTGATGTTAAATCGATTAAAAATTTTAACATTTTTAAATCGAAACTGAAAACCTGTTTTTAGAACTTCTATATCTCTAGTCTTCACTTAATTGTATATGTATATTTATTTACATATAAGTATGTTATTTATAATTGTTCATAATTTATGCAGGACCTCCCTGAAAATCACCTCGGTGAGTTGGAGCTTTCCTGATTAAATATTGTTATAATAATAATACTAAAGTGCATGTAATGCAAATTGTCAATTTGTTTCGCAATAATTCCTGTGAGCACATAAGATTATATGAAAATGGAGGACAAGAAAGACGAGTTTAAGCTAATGTAATTGAAAATATTATGCTGCATGGCCGTTGTTTTGGCCAGATAATAACCGCCGGTTTAAGAAATTGCTGTTTTGCCTGTTGGTCGCGTCCTCTTCAGTTATGGTTTAGTACTAGATATAGGGTAAAATATTTCCGTAGTAGAGCTCTTTATTACTCTAATACTACGGCGAGTTATTGTTCGTCTTCGGTCATTCTCGACATCTCTGGAGATATCGAGAAAAATCCTGGTCCTGATGGTGAGGATTTAGTGAGAAGTACTGCACGAAAACGATCTGCAACTACGACGTCGCAAGCCAATGAAACCCCAAGTCCAAGCAAACGCATTGTATTAGCAGAAGAGAATTGCGACCCTAATGACATTGGAATATATCGGTTCCATTAGCACAAAATCTGTCCCATAAAGAAAAATACGACTTTGTTGTGAAGTGTTGGAACCCTGAACCCTGCTACGGTTTTCCCAAAACTGGAGAAGGTAAGAATATGAACATGAGGTCGTTCAGATACGAATGGCTGAAAACATATCCTTGGTTAAGATATAGTCGTATGTATGATGGTGCTTTCTGCCTACCTTGCATCCTTTTTGGAAACAACTTTGTCTCTGAACAACTGGACAAACTTTTTAAAAGCCCTCTTACTTTGTGGACTAGTGCAGTCAGTAAGTTTTCTGCTCATCAGAAACATTCTAATATGCACAAAAATAGTATTGTGGATCTTCAGATGTTTAAGGCTTCGATGGAAAACCAAAGGCAAGATATTG
Source organism: Chrysogorgia sp. JL179-B06 (assembly GCA_035772405.1). Taxonomy (NCBI): domain Eukaryota; kingdom Metazoa; phylum Cnidaria; class Anthozoa; order Scleralcyonacea; family Chrysogorgiidae; genus Chrysogorgia; species Chrysogorgia sp. JL179-B06. Next base: position 1,364,953 of record JAYKKM010000329.1, read on the forward strand.
ACCAGCTACTATCAGTTGAGAGAGCAAAACGAATACAAGAAAATCGGGAAAGGTTAGCCCCGATTTTAAAGTGTGTCATCTTTTGTGGACATACAAATCAATCATTGAGAGGTCATCGTGATGATTCTACTCATGATAATAAGCAGCAAGGGAATTTCAAAGCATTAGTCGATTTTAGAATAGTTGCTGGGGATATAAAACTGAAAGAACATTTAGAAAATGCAAACAGAAATGAAACATATCTTTCCAAAACAACTCAAAATCAGCTTATTGAAGCGACATCAAAACTTATTGGGGAAACTATTTTGAAGGATATTAATGATAGCTCAAAGTTTTTTTCTATACTAGCTGATGAAGCTGCTGATATTTCAAATAAGGAACAGTTAGTTGTCGATTGTTATTAGATATGTTGATGGTAATAGGCAAGCCTGGATATTAGCGGCCGGTCACGGACATTGTCCGGTACAAATATCCCATTTCTAGAGATTTGACAGTTACAATATTAATTGTGTCTGTCATCTTGTCCGAAGATTACACCCAACTTTTTGTGAAAGTAAAATATTTTTGTGTTGAATGGACTGCGTTTAGATTTTGTGTTGTACAATCGCAGTTGAGAGACGTTAAGCTACGTTATGAGATGTTACGCTAAGTTTGGCGACATTGCACTATGTTATGAGACGTTACGCTAAGTTTGGCGACATTGCGCTAACTTTGGAGACGCTACGTTATGAGACGTTGCGCTACGTTATGAGACGTTACGCTAAGTTTGGAGACATTGCACTAACTTTGGCGACATTGCGCTAACTTTGGCGACATTGACCTAACTTTGGAGACATTGCGCTAACATTGGCGACATTACGCTAACTTTGGAGACATTAAATTGCGCTAAGTCTGGCGACATTGCGCTAACTTTGGAGACATTACGCTAAGTCTGGCGACATTGCGCTAAGTTTGGCAACATTACGCTAAGTTTGGAGACATTGCACTAACTTTGGCGATATTACGCTAAGTCTGGCGACATTGCGCTAACTTTGGAGACATTACGCTAAGTCTGGCGACATTGCGCTTAGTTTGGCAACATTACGCTAAGTTTGGAGACATTGCACTAACTTTGGCGATATTACGCTAAGTCTGGCGACATTGCGCTAACTTTGGAGACATTGCGCTAACTTTGGCGACATTACGCTAACTTTGGCGACATTACGCTAAGTTTGGAGACATTGCACTAACTTTGGCGTCATTACGCTAAGTCTGGCGACATTGCGCTAACTTTGGAGACATTGCGCTAACTTTGGTGACATTGCGTTAACTTTGGAGACATTGCGCTAAGTTATGAGACGTTGCGCTTTTAAAGTTTGAAGATATTGCGCTAGGTTTACATTACGCTAAGTTGTGAGACGTTACGCTAAGTTGTGAGACGTTACGCTAAGTTGTGAGACGTTACGCTAAGTTGTGAGACGTTACGCTAAGTTGTGAGATATTACGCTAAGTTGTGAGATATTACGCTAAGTTGTGAGACGTTACGCTAAGTTGTGAGACGTTACGCTAAGTTGTGAGACGTTACGCTAAGTTGTGAGACGTTACGCTAAGTTGTAAGATATTACGCAAAGTTGTGAGATATTACGCTAAGTTGTGAGACGTTACGCTAAGTTGTGAGACGTTACGCTAAGTTGTAAGACGTTACGCTAAGTTGTAAGACGTTACACTAAGTTGTAAGACGTTACGCTAAGTTGTAAGACGTTACGCTAAGTTGTGAGATATTACGCTAAGTTGTGAGACGTTACTCTACGTTGTGAGACGTTATGCTAAGTTGTAAGACGTTACGCTAAGTTGTGAGACGTTACGCTAAGTTGTGAGACGTTACGCTAAGTTGTGAGACGTTACGCTAAGTTTTGAGATGTTACACTTAGTTTTTAGACGTTACAAAGTGGTAATTCTGACAGGTACAGCAAAAATAATTATTTCCAGGCTTGGTAATAGGATCATTAAGGAAGCATTTTTAGGATTTTCCCACCTTTCTTGTAGCTGTACAGGTAGAGCTATTAAGGATGAAATTTTGAAATTTATTATAAATTTTGGGTTAGATCCAGGTTTGTGTAGGGGTCAAGGTTATGACGGTGCAGGTGCAGTGGCAGGTATACACAATGGTGCTGCTGCATTGATTAGGTCAGAGTTAAGTAATGCTGTCTTTATCCACTGCTCTAGTCACAGATTGAATTTGTGTGTTGCTGCTTCATGTTCAATTCATATTGTAAGAGAAATGATGGATAATTGTAAGGCTATTGCTGATTTTTTCAACTTATCACCGAAACGGCAAGACTACCTCATTGAAAAAGTTAAGAAATATTTGCCTAGCTCAAATCATTTTATATTGAAAGATGTGTGTAGGACTAGATGGATAGAAAGGATAAATGGGTTAGAGAGGACCATTGAACTTTATGTGCCAATTATGAAAACTATTGAGAGTATTAGATTAAATGTGAGGAGAGAGGATGCAGGTAATTGGAATAATAATACAGTAACATTAGCTGCTGGACTGCATAAGAAGTTGACAGGCTTTGCATTTATTATTTCCTTGAAAGTTGTCAGCAAAATAATTGGATTTACAAAAATGGCAACTGTGCTTTTGCAAAGAACTGAAATGGACCTTATTAATGTTGACTCAGAGATTAATTTAGTTCTAGAAAAATGTTCTAATTTTAGATCGAACATTGATGTAGAACATCAAAAAATTCATGTATAGGCTGTTGAAATGGCTGCAAGTGTAGGTGAAATACCATCCATGCCAAGAATAGTAAGCAGACAGGCCCATCGATCAAATTCTCCAGCTACAACACCTGAAGACTATTACCGGATAAATTTAACTGAAAACTTCTTGGCCTATCTTATTACCTCATTGGAACAAAGATTTAATGACCATTCCTTAGTAGTTTAAGAGGGTTTTTTTATTATACCAAGTATACTGTTACATTTACTTGAAGCCAAAAAAGCATGGAAAAGTAAGCTTAAAAAGTTTGTGGACTTCTATCAATCTGATTTACCAAATATTGAAGGACTTGAGGCAGAATTGGATATGTGGGAGGCTAGATGGCTGCGGGAGTCCAGACAGTTGAAAGAGTCAAATTCTAAGGATTCAGTTCCATGTAAAGTATCTGACACGCTTTTATTTGCTGATAAGGACTTTTACCCCAATATAAGTGTAATTTTAACTATTTTAGCTGTTGTTCCAGCTACAACTTGTTCCTGTGAGAGGTCTATTTCAGCTTTAAGAAGGTTGAAAACTTGGTTGAGGTCATCCATGACAAATGAACGGTTAACAGGTTTAGCATTAATGCATGTCCATAGACATATGCATTTGGACATTGATGCTATTATTGATAACTTTGCCCGGGCAAATCCAAGACAAATGCGTTTACTTGATGTTGTTTCTTCTGACGATTAATATATACAGGTACTGCTACATGGTATACAATATTGAATATATTAATGACATTTTAATATTAATTTATTTTTAATAAATGACTGTTGGGTTGTTCTACTTTTATTTTTAATATTAATTTGCCAAGATTAAAAAATTACAGTAGAATGTAATGGATAATCTTATTATTAATATGTAATAAAATTCTTTATTAAAATATTTTGACATTGATTGGTACCATTTATAGCTATTAGGAAGCCTTTAATAAATTATACTCTCCCTACATCCCTAAAGGATTTCACATATACATGTACTGTAAAAATTTTGTGGCCAAAAAGGCTTATAGGAAGTTGGCAAGCTTGTCACATTAACATCATCATATACATTACTTTATTTACCAAATTATCCTTAGAATCAACCTCGTACCCAGGGTCTCATCTCCGCTCGCTGCCCTTGAAAATATCCGGGGGCATGCCTTCGGACCCCCTAGATAGTCCCAACAACAAGCAAGCAAACCTGTCAAGCAAAATGCTGAATCCGCCCCTGAGCTTATTAAGCAAGTCACGTCCTGGAACCACGGACATCGATCGTATTATTTCAAGTCCCAAAATTGAACTTGACGTTGTCACGTTCTGAAGACAACGTTGATCAACTGATTACACGGATTTTTCAGAAACGTTGAAGCTTGTACGAACTGTAAAAACTGTACTTATACTTCTACATTCAACTGTTTGTGGTTTGCGTATTTGATACTTGAAGCTTGTTTATGATTTCGAAAAGGCTTCAATGTCTCTAAAATGATTTTAGGGCAGCAGCTCTCAACTCTCGACGAGATAGTAACATTAACGAGATAATGAAGATTGGCTATTGCGTACCGTATTTTACTACTATATCTCACATTTCCAGGCGAGAAAGTCACATAATTGTTGATTATAAAAATATAAATTTGGTGAGAATTTATTAAAAACGTTTTCCGTTTGTAACGAGTTAATGAAGATATACAAATATATACAAATCAAGCTGTGCCCAAGTATCGGAATCAAACATCACGATCCACACTGAACTCAGTTGAAAACTTCACCTATCTATAGTTGCGAAAGATCGCCAGCGAATGCTGGATGGCGAAGGTGCAAGTGTCGCATTTAAGAGTGAAATGCAAGATTTATAGAGCTATCGTTTTATCCACCCTTCTATATGGGAGAGAGGCCTGGACAGTCTATCGAATCCAATAAATTGCACGCCTACATGATGAGATCGATGATGAATATATCATGGGAGAACAGAGTTACCAACAAGGATGTCCTAAAGCGAGCAGGCCTACCTTCTATGGAAGACCTTATTAGAAAAAACCTGCGATGGATGATTGGATGGGACACCTATATGAGAATGCCATCCGATAAACGTCCAAAGCAGGTTACGGTATTCACAGCTATCTGATGGTACAAGGAGACGAGGCCGCCCTAGCCACGGATATAAAAGACACAATAAAAAGAAAGTTGAAACAGCGCGACTTTAACTAGATTCTTGGACACCTCTAGCCCGAAAACGTGACGCTTAGAGAATGAGTGCCAGATAAATGGTCACGAAAGCAGTTATTGTCGCTCCGCGATGAAGACCCAACAAATAAATATACAGTACATACAGTTTTACTCAAAATATCTCTAGATATCATATTCTCAATCTCGGACAGTAAGCGTACCAAACTGTGCCCGCACGCTTTATACTTTTTTTTGTATTATTTTGATTAAACGTTATTTATGTTTGCTTCGTCGTTTTAGCCTACACAGTCACAAAATTAAGATGCCGAATATCAAAATAATGTTAAAAAGTTTGGTACGCTTACTAATCCAAGATTGAAAATATGATATCTATAGACAGATTTTGAGTTGCACTTTATATTTATTTTTGGGTCTACGTGAGGCTCGACGTGGGGTATGTGTATCTTCATTAACTCATTACAAACGGGGAAGTTTTAAATAAATACTCAGCAAATTTATATTTTCATAATCAACAATTATGTGGTTTTCTTGACTGAAAATGTGAGTTACATATAGCACTATTAAAAATTCGGCGCGCAATAGCCAATTTCCTAAACATATATACCCTCATCATCAATAGAAATATTAATTAAGTGCAGGGCGGTCGTTTACTAACTCATGCACGAACAGTCAAAAGATGGATTCATTCTTGATTAATGCAGTATATACTATATAATTGGTTGTTTTCGGCCCACAACGAATATTTTGAGAGCTTGCTGGTTTACTTCCCTTGTGAATAATCACATATATATCTTGAGAATAGTTGATTAGTAATCACACGGTACAGAAGTCATCTCAGAATGCGTTCAATATAAATTATCAGTAAAAATATACCAGGATCGAACTAAGCGATCTTATCAAAATTGAAATCATTCTATTTTACATAATAATTGGGAAATAATATCGACCATGCTATGCATGCGATAGTGAACAACTTTACTGTTTTACTATTTCAAACACTATATATAGACTATAACTATCGATTCCCTAAAACAGAGAACTCTCGCTCTCTTCAGAAATTTGTGTTGTTTAATCACGGCCTGCACATCAGTTTACAGCTGCATGCAGTCATTCTTTTCTAACCGTGTTTAAATCAATCCTTTTATTATTGTTATTATTCTTGCCTTGTTCACAATCGCAACTCAGCAGGGCTATATGTGGAAAGAACGAGAAGCCCGAAATTAAAGAAAAGCAGCGATTCAGAGGCTTGTGAGCGATCCCAGCGATTGCATGCATCAATCATTTGCGATTAAACAAAGTTGCCTGCAAGCGTGATGTTAGCCATTTATAACACTTCCTTTGCGTGCTAATTCATAAATGTTTTGTAATTATATGCCAAGCATATAAGAGGTTAACACAGAATTTCAGAGAATGGTCTGTGTTGGAAGAACACATATTCAGCATGCATGGCTTCAGGGCTGCACATCCTAGCAAATTGTAGACTGATTTCTTCTTATAACGCCCTGACGTTCAAAGCGTCTTTTGCATTTTTTCTAACGCATTCGAGACGATTTTACTCGGCTTAAATATATTTCGGATCGGAAGGAGTTAAACATTTATCATATCGTTAACTTCTCAGTTGCATACACGCGTGGCGTCCGCAGGAACTCCAGTATTATCTGGAGACAATTTTACTCCGCTTTGCCGTGGGACACGTACGAATATACGTCTTTCTAACATAAATAACAGAAGTTGCAATGACTCTTTCTGCGAATTAGATGCATGCACGGGAGGTCCAATGACAATGTCTAGAGCTAGGAGCTACTGTATGTGCTGGTATATTATGTTCATCATGGGTAGAAATTGCCCAATCGAGTTTATGTACGATTTAGCCGATTGAACTGCTCAACGACGCACGCCTCTGATAACGTCAATGAGGTTTTTGTTAGCCGCTAATGTGCAAGGTTATATATATATATATATGTATATATATATATATATATATATATATATTATATATATATATATATATAGTATTATATATATACGACGCACAAGGAATTATAACTATATAGCGATGTTGGAATTTTCTCTCAAATGTTTAATGGATAGTATATTCCCACAGACGCAAAGTTTTGCAATAAATAATTAGCATCGTGTTTATAAATCATCATGGAGATGTAGGTAAATATTCGACGAGTGAAGCAAACTGATTTACACCTATAGTATATTACATAAACATACCGTCCATAGGACAAATAGAAATGAAATCCATACCATATATTTTATTGATGTACACCGCCCTGCAATTGCTTGGGAAATACAGTCTGTACTGATAATTTATGATTAAAGAATTGATTGATATATATATATGTGTGTGTGTACCAGTTTGTTGTTATTAATAACCATGTACACTCAAGCGAGATAATTTGCGAGAGACCCTAACGAGCAACGGGTGAATCAAACTCGCTTCCCATCGCCGGTAAATTGCATCACTAACCGTTCAGCCATGACTAACCGTTCAGCTACGCGAGACTCGTGAAGGCTATGGGAGTTAAGTGTTGGTTCGATCACAATTTACCGTTGTCTATAGATACGAGCACATTCACACTTTGAAAGAAAAATTCGTTATATGTTACCTCTCAAACCAGCCTCGGTGTCCCGATATTCGGTTTTGATTTGACTCGTAACTCGCCGGTGTGCTATTGATACTAAGGAGATCACACTTGCAGCAATCGTTTCAAACCAGCACTCTTTCTTTTCCGTCAGCCTATTTGGCAAAATACTAAGGCGTCGACCGATAGTGTCACAGAGCATCTGACTTAGTAATTGCTGCAGAAAAATCCTCACCTTTAATATAGGCGGCATCGTTTGATGGTATTTCATTGCGCGATTTTAAGCGCACTTGAAATCCCTGACTTGAAATAACCACATGAGCCACGGGATCCCTGACGTCATCAAATATTCTGGGCGTTGATGTCGTCGAGAGAAATGGCCTTAATGGCACATTGTTCACATGTTAATAATTTTGGTCATTCGGCTCGATCCTAAAGCTGGGTCTCCCGTCCGTGACCGCGATAGAAAAACAAGAACCTTTGAATACATAACATACGGTCGACAGATATTCGTTGGGCCAAACGCTATAGGGAGATGTTTCACGACTGCAGGGGTCGGTTGTACCACCAGCCAGTTTATGGTTGTTATTACTACACTTGCCTATCAGCTGGAAGATCCAGGTTCGTTCATGGGACATCAGTAAATGCATGGTAAGACTTTTGCGTCTTCTCGGATGACGATGTTAAGGTTTCCCCTCGGAGCCTTGGTAATTGGACATTCCATTCATTGCAAGAGTGATAAACTAATAGTCGAGCTTTTAAATACATGAGGCGCCTCTGGCTCGGATAGAAGGGCAACCTTAACCTTATCCTGCATTATCGACTTTAAATAAATGATACCGATACTGGGTTGTTCACATACCCGCGTGACTCATCAGTCCTGTGCATTGGGAAAAATCGCTATGCGCTATCGATCCAGTGGATGGCAATTTAAGTGAACATAGTGATTAAAATGTGCAATTATTCGTTCTCTGATCAACCGATCTTTTACAGTGGAGAAAGGGTAATTTCCAGTTTATTTCAAGTTATCCACTGCCCCTGAAGGGCACCTATAAATCCTATACGTTGCACCTTTTAAGCGATTACTTATAAGTTCGCTTCTAACGTCCATGTAATTGAACGTCCAACTATTCATTGAAGTTGCCATTTAGGACACATTTAGGACACATATATGGACGTGCGCAAAGGTCGAGGCCCTCCTACGCTTAGTCAATTTTTTAAACGTACATATATTTGATAATTACACAGTGCGTGACTGTAATTTTCTCTAACGCTATAGGCAAAGGAATCTCGAACAAGATATTGGTTACAAATTTCGATTCTCGACTAAATTAACCATGTCCTGTTTGGCTTTATTAACTGTTATTCAAATTAACTGTCAATCGATCTGAAGCTGATTTTGCCTGATCGCAAATCCCGCAATTATATCTATTTTTTCTTCCCTAGATATCCGAAAATGGCCATGATTTGTAGTATACGTCAACATTCAGTCACTACTGTGATATTGCCTTTATGATGCGGAAATGTTTTACCCATCCTGGAAAACGTCCAAAACTGACGTGCACGAGGTGAGTTTGTCAGCACCAGCAAATCTCGGCAGCTCAGAGATTGTTGTCTTTCACTGACAGTCTTGACAACTGAAAAATATTACAAGTTCGATCCCCGTAATATTTCTGAGTGAATTAAGCATGACAAACCTGTACGTACGTCAAAGCTTATACACCAACGAAGCTGTTCGTCATATGTGGATCTTTGAACTTGAAAAAATTCTGCAGGCATTTGAGGAATGAGGGAACCTGAAGATTGAAGTCACATTTATTTTTCTGCCCTATACGTGCACATTTCACCCAGCTATGTTTATTTTTCAAGGCTAAGAGTAATCCCCAATATTTTAGAATTGACGGCTCACCTTAATCTTCTTAATTTAACTTAACTTAATTTAATTTAATTTGATTTGATTTGAAAACGAAATGGGAAGGCTAAAGTCATTTAAACACTCGAGCACTGAAACTAGATTTCCGCTGTGGTGACGAAAGATCATAATGAACTGTACAATGAACAATTTTTTTTTTCTTTTGAGTATATAAATATTAATTATTAGTGATAATTGCTTTTTTTATCATATTTTGGATGGCTTAATTCAACCGTTAACATCGTCATGGAAAATGGCAAAGGCATTGTCCCAGCGTTTCGTGACAACGATCCCATTAGTTCGCCGGTCCATCGATTCACCCTCCTAAGCCATTTATCCCTCCACCACGCCTCCTATTGAATCTTTTGACTAGGACTCAAAGGCATAGTCTCAATTTGCGCAATAGTAATATCCCATCTGTTTAAGTGCCGCACTGAACGTTTTAAACGAATATTTATTCCGGCAATGGCGCTAGAAACACATAACTTTTAATCTTATTGACATTTATCGATGTAATTGATATTATATAGATATGATCACTGCAATAATGATTTAAATCAAATATTATACATATTTGACTTAGGTTTTATCATGGACTTTAATCACTTTATGTTTATAAATTTAATTTCACATTGACTGTTATTCTGTTTTTTATCATTACACTTTGTGTGCGATTATATATGTACAATGAACCAATACCTTTACCAGGCTCATGCATCTTATGCACACCGATCCATCCACTGCATGTGTCTGTTCATTTTTATTTCTACCATCCAACGAATGCTTTCCGGCACAGTTAAACTGACTTGGTGACAGCCACAATGACATATAAAGCATTACATGCGCGTATTTGTAACGCATTCGTATGGCAAGTTCTAAGGGTAAGGCTATTTATCAGGTCTCGTAGTCTTTGAATTAAGAAAACAAATGCTTTTATCAGTTTATGCCTTTCTCGGATTTTTGAAATATTTTTTATAATTTTTGAATACTGCATTGATAATTCTATATGTTGTCTAGTAAAAGCAATTTGTTCAGAACACCATTGATGCAATGTTCCAACAACGTCTAATATTTGAAAAGCTTTGAATGCGAAATTTTTAAGAAATTGAAACTGAAGAGAACCTCGGTGTGTGAGGATGTTTGTTCAATACATGGGTTCGTTTTGCCGGGGTTTCGTGTGAATTCGGTAAATCTCCCTCCCTGGTTCTCCTTCCCGATACTGTATGACGTCATCAACTCAGGTTTTTTCATTTTAACGCTTCGTTTTGCGTTTCCTTCCTTTGCTAATCAACTTAACCTTTTTTATCCCTTTTATAATAATTTGTATATGAACCTTCACCGTTTTTGAAAGACCTTATAACCTGCGTGCAGTCCCAGCACGCAGGCTACCAAAGACCCTGCCCGGGGCAGAAACGTTTGCCAGTCAGTCTAGTCAGTACACATCACGGTTGTCGACTCGTTTTGGATTCAACATTCTCAGTAATGAAGTTTCTATTATTTTAAAGAAAAAGTAAAAGCGTAACCTTCAGTTATTTCTTATTGCTATAGTTGTTATTAATAGCTACAAAGGTTATAAAATATAGTTATATAATGTAGTTATAGTTGTTCTTACGAGTCATCGACTTAATCTTAATTTTCTTTGCGGTTAATGAATGACTTGGCTAAGCCTGAGCTCCAAAAAAATCATCTATTTATCTATTCCTTTAGTATAGTATTTTTTATTTACCCCATCGTTGTTTGCAATTGTTTGATTAACTTTATATATTAACACTGCATAAGGATTCGTAATATTTGGAACGTTAAAATCCACATAAATATAACCAACTGTCAACGTCTGTAACTTTAATTCTATGCAGTTTTACTAATTTCAACATGCTCTTTCCAATTCTGATATAGATTTTGTCATTTTGGCCACCGACGAAAATTTCAAAATCACGTGACAGGTGTTGCATGCCCACTGGTGAGAAGGTGTTAGGTATAGGTGTTGGTTATGGAAGGTGTTAGTTATAGAGTGTGTAAGAGTTATAGAACGTGTTAGTTATATGGTCAGTTCTCTTCCTGTATGTGTCTCGGGCAGTGTGAAGATAAAGGCTTTCGTCACATAAGTGTAAGAATTATTAGCAATTATAATAATAGTATATATGGAAAAACCTTCCTCGTTTGATTGGAATATTGGATTGCCATTTAACCCCGTAAAGGACGCTCTCTCTATTATAATCCATTGCTTATTAATACTTGCTTATTAATACCAATTCCCACCAACAAAACATTATTTGTTTTATTAAACAGAGTTATTTAAACAAATTATTTGGAATTTTCAGCTCAATGATTAAAACTGGCCTAGCAAAATATCGTTAAGTTTGAGCATGAGTTTGTCGTAACTATATAGTACTGACCTACATTTGTGAAGTGCTTTTGTGACTACAGGGAGATATTTCTGCATGGGGTAATTTCCCTTATCAACTGGTAATAAAGCCAATATATTGTAATGGTTACTACACTTGTCTATCAGCTGGGGTCCAGGTTCAATTATTATTCTGGATCGGACCCAACTCTGGGTCTTAAAATAATTGAGGAGAAAGTGTTGCCTTTGTGATAACATCAGTAAATATAAGACTTTTGCGTCTTCTCGGATAACGACGTTAATTTGGAGGTCCTCGGAGCCTTGGTAATTGGACATTCCAGTCAGTTCTCCGTTCATCGCAAGAGTATAGATCTTTTAAAAACATGAGCCTCTGGCTCGGATGAAAAGGGCAACCTTATCTTGCGTTATTGACTTTAAATTAATTATTTTTTTAAGGATTTTATTCATACTGTTTTGCAATTATTGTTAAAAACAAAATTGAATTCTACAGTATTAACAAGGAAGTATTTACATGAAGGTTGAATAACAAATATAGAATAATATCAATACACGAAAAAAGGACTAGAGATTCATATCTACGTGTTCACTATTAAAAGTACTAGTTGCTGATGGAATAAAACTTTTTAAAAATCTGTCCGTTCTACATCTAGGTAATAACAACGCAGTAAAATTTCTAATATTGTATTTACATATTCTCCGTTGGGGGACAATAGAATACATTTTGTGGCCGGCGTTAAGAATTTATTAAAGAAACGTTGACACAGCTGGCATCGACGATTGTACAAGCTGGGCAAATTTGCTAATTTTAAAGCAGCATCATGAGATGAATCATGGAAAAATTATGCTAAGTGCTCTCTTCTGGACGTATTCGATTTGGAGTCTTAGGTAGTCGGGAAGGGAATAATGCCAGACTTGGACGCATATTCCAAAATAGTCTGATGCAGGTGCAGTAAATGGTTAATAAAACCGCTGTCGGAATAACCGTTTTGAAGTCTTCCTGGTGATTTCGTCAGTGTTTTTGTTCCATTTCAAGTCATTTGAAATCCAAGCACCGAGAATTAAAGTTTAGCTTCGTTAACAACGATCTCGACAATTGTATTATCTATAATGACTGGTGGTACTGCATCTAATTCAGCGCATCATGCACCCATGTAATGCAGCGCAAAATTGTTCTGCAGCCTAGATTCATGGTTTAACGTGTGGAAGTTCATTACACATGCGTAAAACTGAAACGTGACTTCTTCACAGTCCCGCGCGTGTTTTACTTTTGGCATATAGATTTCAGCCCACTCATGTAGTAATAGGATATTTTCTTCCCGGCTGAGCGGGTACCTCTCAAGATTGACAATCCTTTCTCTTTGTGTTTATATATATACACCGATGTAGTGAATGTGGTAGAGCTTGCAGTAGACAGACGATACATGGACGGCCGTCAAGCTCATATCGTGATCGTCAAGCTCATATCCTCAGAAAATTGACTCTGAGTGCCGGGCAGGAATCGAACCTGTCGAAAACCCTTCTGATTACATTGAATCGGTTTTTGAATGAACTTGTTGTGTCTTACACCGTTACACGTTATTTATTCATTTATTTATGAATATCGAACTTTATTTAATCACCGTATAGCCTATCAGTTACAAATTAGTAAAAATTAAGTATAGAATAAAATTTAACAATTAAATGTTGATTTTCATAGCTATAGGGCCATGCTCCAGTAAGACAAGTAGTTGTTAAAACATTTCTTAAAAAAAATTATTGTAAAACTTTATGTAAAACTAAGTTACCTATCTATAGCATATTTACAATCTAACACTATATATTACAAAATCATATATTATAACTATGGATAACCTAATACAACCTAATATCTAATTATTTAAAATGGAACAGTTATTAATAATAGTCTCTCTGAGTTTCGTTTTGATTTCTGTTATAGTAAGGGAGTATTTTTAAGATTCAATGGCAGAGTGTTCCAGATCTTCACAGTTACGTGATTAAAGCTGCTCCTCAATGCGTTTTTTCTGGCTTTTGACAGCCTCAGCGTATTATTACTACGAATATTATATAGACAATACATGGACGATCGTCAAGCTCGATTGTCTGTCTGTCTGTCTGTCTGTTATTTCTGAATTCCATTCGACATCATTCAACAACAGGTTGCTCAGTTAAAAGTGCCTGCTTCTAGTACAGGCCCGTCGGAAGCGGGGGGCTGGGCAGGCTACAGCCCCCCAATAATTTGCTAAAAATATTTTGTAACATTCGTTTTTTATAGTTTTGTAACATGTAAATTGTAACTAAGAGAAATTGATAAAAAATTAGCATTAAATCATCCAGGTTAGCAAATCATGTTAATATGATTCTTCATTTTTATATGAAAATATATCCTCAAATTGCAGAAAATGGTGTTTCCGAAGTACTATATTTCAAAAATTTCCTGGGGGCATATCTCCGGACCCCCTCGTCCTTATTGAATTTTTTTTTTTACAAAATATAAGTAAATAAATATAATACAATTAGTAAGAAATTGATAAGTGGCTTAATTAATAGGAGGGATCGTCGTGATAAACAGATTTCAGTTATTAATAAAGTTTGGTGCGTAAGTGCGGACTATATTATCTAATACATTTATTGAGATAGATGTAAAAAATTTAGCATTCTACTACGAAAGGAATTCAGGGTCTCTGTGTTGATAATATCGATGGGCAAATAATTCCATATTTTTGGTCCTCGAAAGAGAATAGTGAACTGTTTGATATTTGTTCTACATGCATGAGATCGGTAAGATTTTGCGTTTCTGGTGTCATGATCATGGACCTGTTGACTGGTAGTGAATAGATTAAGAAATGGTAACAGCCCTCCCAATATGAATTTGCTTCCGACTGGCCTGTTCTGGCCTGCGCCAGATAAGTCGAGAGATTGCGAAAGTTTGCGAGGAATGGTGAGGGGAGGCAGCAATCCACCTATTTCACACTGTGTCCCATAGTGGTACCACTTTCAAAAAATAGCAACTTTTCGGATAAACAAACAAAACATAATAGCTTCCGACACTGAGGGGATATATATATATATATATATATATATATATATATATATATATATATATATATATATATATATATATATATATATATATATATATATATATATTATACATGTATATATACATGTATATATATATATATATATATATATATATATATATATATATATATATATAATATATATATATATATATATATATATATATTATATATATATATATATATATATATATATATATATACATATATAGGATATATATATATATAGGATATATATATATATATATATATATATATATTTATATATATATATATATATATATATATATATATATATATATATATATATATATATATATATATATATATATATATAATATATATGAAGTCGAAATGGTTAAAAGATGCGCTTGGTGTACTTCTAATATTGATTCTGAGTATCCAGATCGATTAGAGACGGAAAGCGGTAGTTTCAGTTTCTTTAACTTGTGCCAACAAGTTTGCGCTCCATGCAACGCGCAGTCTATAGAAAACACTATTACTAGGAATAGTTAACACTAAAACTGCCCCGCTAGTTTGCTTATATATGACCTTTAGCCAAATAATTATATGCTTTGTAAACTTTCCCGAATTCCGTTATTTGAATTAACATTTTTTAAATGCATCAGATATTCTTGTTTGTTGTTTGATTAAAGATTCTCAAACAATAAGCGGTTATTATAATATGATTTATAATACACTCTTCATATTTCGGCTCGGTCGGTGAATTTCTGTCGGCACATGAGTATTGTTTGTAATATCCTCATTGTGTTTAATTTATATATCATATTACCAAATATATCATACCAGTATGGTGGCCGAGGACTGCCATAACGTTTTTCGTTTTTTTTTAAAAATTTTCTTTAAAAACAAAATTGAAATAAAACAAAAATGAAATTGATATTAATTTAAATTTAATTAAAATTCATAAATAAAATAAAATGAAAACAAAAGACAAATGAAATTAAATCAAAAGGTAAAATAAAAACAAAAGTTAAATGAAATCATATCAAAAGTAAAATAAAAACAAATTACTCCGTGGCCGAGAACTGCCATAGACCATGATGCTTAGCGAATCATCGTAGCGTTTCTAATTGTTGTGTCCTGGGAACGAGTAAAAAAATCAGCGCGAAGTACAATTTTCCAAAATGGCGTGAATACGAAACGATGGATGGAAAGACGATTTAATCCTTAATGAGGCGTTGCAGAAGTATGTGAAAGATGGCCTTACCCGAGAGGAGATATTGGACTTTGTGATTAGAGATTTCAACCAATATACATGGAGTATAAGGACACTAGATCGAAGGCTACGACACTTCGAAATGGGCTATCACGACCACACTGTTTCAATTGACCAAGTACAAGAAGCTGTTCGAGAAGAATTACAAGGACCTGGAAAACTGCTTGGTTATTGAGCAATGCAGCAGAAGATCCGTAAAGTCCATGATCTCTTTGTGCCAAGAGACTTGGTGCATGCTGTGATGTATGACCAAGATCCTGATGCATTGGAAAGAAGAGCCCCTGGATAAGAAGGGAAATTTTACGACGCGTGGGCCCAACTGGGTACACTCCTTAGATGGCCATGATAAACTCATGGGGTACCAAAACAGCACTTTCCCCATTGCAGTCGTAAAGTTCTGTGGGCTAAAGTTTGGATTAGCAACAGTGACCCAAAGCTTATTGGTCGTTTTTATCTAGAGAACATCTATGAGAACAAGACTATTGCCAGTAGATTGAGGGTGGATAAAGGCACGGAAACTGGTGTCATGGCAACCATGCATGCATACCTTCGCCAAGGGCATGGAGATATGGATCCTGCAGAAACTGTAATTTTTGGTCCGTCAACATCTAACCAGGTGAAAAATCTTTTAACTTGATATTAAAGTGCCTATGAAATGAAAAAATCCAGTTTCCATGTCTTTCCTTCGAAAGTAGATTTTGAATAATGACGAAATCTGTTTAAATTTTTTCTTTATCATTCACCGTTGTCTAGTTATTAGAATTTGAAATTTTAGCGTGTTAACGTCACAAGGTGGACATGCTGTACAAGAGAAATATTAAAGTCTTGATATTTTGTTAAGTGTTTTCACGAGAACTACAAAACTTAGTAGCATTTCAACTACTACAATAAGCTATGTGACAAACTAATTTTTGTGATCACCATGGTAATATACTAGGCTCCAGGCCCCTGCAAGGAGTAAATAAAAACTTGATCTAGTTTTAGCATGAGGCATTGTTTAGGCAAACACTGTCATTTCTCATATTAAGGATGTCATGCGAAATACATAACCAGAACAAAGCCAACAGTAGGTATCCAGAAAACAAGAAAATTACATTTTATGAAATATGGATAAAAGGGTCTGGAACCTAGTATGTTTCCATGGTAACTATACAAATATCAGTGATCAGTCGAGCACTTGAAGAACAACATTGCTGCCATGTTTCATCTTTGTGCAAGTCATACTTTATGAAATATCAACACTTTAATATTTCTCAGGTATAGCGTGTCAACCTTGTGATGTCATCACGCTAAAATTTCAAATGCTTCTAACTGGACAACAGTGAATGTTAAATAAAAAATTTAAACAGACATCTTCGTTATTCAAGACCTACTTTCAAAGGAAACACATTATGGAATATCGATTTTTTCATTTCATAGGCACTTTAAGTTACATTTGAATAATGTGTTGTTGATTGTTTGGAACAAGCACTAATTGGGTTTTGGAGACTGTTGATCATTTATGGCATGGGTGGCACTGAAGAACATTTTTCTGACCCAACAATAAGTAAAGAGACTGCATCTAGGAATCAATTTGTTGGCATGTTATGAGATTAGCAAGTCCAATTTTTTCATGGTGGCTTGTAATTTATGGACTCCTTCAATTGTTGATCAACTTGACAATATTGTTATTTTAGATAGAACGATGGTGGAAGACTGGAAAATTTTTATAAACAGCCATTGAATCGACTCAAAGATCAAGGCTACTATGATCCACACAATGAAATACATAGGTAATTAACAAAATACACGAAACCACCAATTCATTTAATTCTTGTTGTTGTAGAGTAGTCTTTGGGCAGGCATTTTTGTGTTGGGCAGGAAGTTCTCACCCAACATAAAAACTGCTAGCTGGAACATTGTGTGCCTTCTTTGTTTATGCTACTTGCATTTAATGATTTGTTTCATTTAACTTTCCAGGGGTCTCCTTGCTTATATTATGATCCCAGTCATGCAAAAATAAATTGACACATTTGTTGGTATGTGGAACAGTCACAGGATACGGGAACAGAAGAATACTGTACTACATGATGGGGTCCCAAACCACATCTACAATTTTCCTGGAAAATATGGTCTGAATGAGTGTGGTATGTAATCCAATAGATAAATATTGTTCACAGAACAATTATTCACTGGAGTTAGACAGAGTAATTTCACTAATAATCTGGGTTTATACAGAGTAAAATAAAGGGCCAGTTCTGGCCAGTTTGGGAATCGAGGGGTTTAAAAATAAGTCAAGAAAATGTGACCGAAAGAGTCTGTTGAATCGTATCTAATCTTATTATAACACCAAACTGCCCAAAAATGTCCCTTTTATTTTTCTACTCTATCCATGTTGGATCATTTTACTACCAGTAAATACGGGTCAGGTCGCAGTGCTCTAGAACGTCGATTGTCATTGGTTTAAATTACGACTCATTTCCCCCATCTCACAGGAGATCCTAACCAATCACAGAAAGCTTCTAACCAATCACAGACCTTCTTCTAGAGCACTGCGACCTTACTCGTAAATACTGAGTTAATATTTTAAAACATGATGTCCTGTTTCAGATTGGAAAATTGATGAACAGCAGATAAAAGAGGTTGCAGAACTTGATAAAAGAGGTTGCTGACAGTAAATGATGACTATTTGGACTCTGATTTTAGAGCCAATTGTGAAAGAATCTTTCCAGATCTTTTAAACTTGGAGCCATCAGACTGTGCCACTGCATTTATATTTCTTAGTGAAAGGTTTCAAGTTTAAAATAAAGATTATAATATTTATGCACTCTGTTAATATTTGTTGTCACATACATTATTTTAACTGTATTTGTAACTGCTGTAATAAACAATCAACTCTGAAAGTAAAAGGTAGCATGATGCTGTACTGAGTTAACAACATTAAAAACTTTCAACAAAACATTAACAACTTATTATAAACTTTGTCTCTAATATAAATTATCTGGTAATCATTGTTTCAAATGCATTGCAATCTCAACATAGGTATCTCTTAGTCTTGTCTTACTTGCATTTACTTAAATCCAATCAGCTTACAGAACATGTGGCATTGATGGTTTTGTAAGAATGTTTCAATTGCATTTTCACTCAGATTCCCGGCACAGAACATGTACTCATTCTCCTCAAGAAGTTTGGTCGAAGCTATTTCGGGGTCATACAAAAGATGACCACTTCCTTGTAAATCGAGAACCATCAGCTGCTTCTTGGATTTTTCATAAGAAAAATGGGCTAAGCACTCTGCTTTCTGACCTAGAAGGTTGTCATTAGGAACAGAAAGTTCTCCCGTATTGTTAAGGTACGTTTGAAAGTTGCCATCAATATATCGCTCGACAGTGATGCATTCACCTGTATCCTGCATTTTACCAAAGTAAACTGTCTCAAATTGCAATAATGGCCCAAACCTTTCACCAACATTCTGTTCTTTTACAATTTTGGCAAGTTGATCTGCAAAATTTTTAGAGAGGTGGTGCATTTGAATAACTTTTTTAGTGTGATCTTCCATGCTCTGGCCAAGATCTCCTACAATATATTTGACAACATCTTCTAAAAACCTTTTAACCACCCATGTTTGTGCTGCAAAACCACGAGTGCTGCTGCCTGCTTTGAAAGCTTTGCGGAAGCCACCTTCACCTAAAACCTTATTTTCGATGGTGAATTCAACTTTCTTGGGAAGCATGGACCATGATAAAGAAGTGAAGTCAAATGGGGTAAATATCAATGACCACAGTCTTTCCATTAGGCTTAATTAGCTTTCCAAGTCTCATAATTTGCGACACTGTTAAACTTTTGGGGACAGCTCTTTGAGGACCCGGCGATGAACCATGTGTATTGGTTGCTTTTCTCTTCCTTGGGCTTTCAGTTGTATAAATAGGCTCACTCAGCAGACACATTCCTTTTCCTGTAGGGATACTATCCTCTACTTTAATGGGTGGTTTAATAAACCTCACATGGATTACCTTAAGTATAAAACAAAATGCTGAATACTAGACTGAACCCTTGGGCCTTGCCCCTAAATGGGGCTAGAATATTCAAGGTAAAAACAAGGGGAAATATGTGAGGTAATACAGTATTTCAACTATTTTCCAAAGTCATTATTGAACCAATAATAATAAACCAATAAACAAATAATAAACCAAATAAACAATAATAAACCAATAAACAAAGCTAGCTGGGTTCTACAGTCTACAGTACTGTATTTATACTGTTCGTTTCGAGGTTCGTTTTATAATATTACGTTAATTACCTTAAGGTCAGGAATGTGTTCCACTGAAGAACAGGATGGGCCCTGATCTCCAGCCAGTACATCACACTCCAAGCCTTGACTTGTCAATGATTTGAAATGCTTTTCACATTCCTTCTTGATCGCAAGGATGCTTAATTCGTCTTCTTGAAACGGTACAAACTCACGTTGACCATGCCGGCTATACTTTTGGGCTTTACCCAAGACCTCGGAGCTCAGTCTTTGAACTACCAATTCGTTATTGCGCAGGATCAAATCTCCTGTATTTAGTCCCTTACTGCTTCCAGTTGATTGTCCTTTTTTGGTCCGTTTATCTTTCATTTTGTTTTTAAATACCTCCCAGGAATCTTTGCTTGACGCCATCATGGTCTATGGAAGTTCTCGGCCACGGAGTAATTTGTTTTGATTTTACTTTTGATTTAATTTAATTTGTCTTTTGTTTTCATTTTATTTTATTTATGAATTTTAATTAAATTTAAATTAATATCAATTTCATTTTTGTTTTATTTCAATTTTATTTTTAAAGAAAATTAAAAAAATCGAAAAACGTTATGGCAGTCCTCGGCCATCATATACCAGTAGCCTGCGTGCAGACCCCACCCGATAATAATATTATAATATTATTATCGGGTGGGGTATCATACCAGTGGACTCCTATAAAGTTAAACAGCCAGATGCACGTTATAGAGTTAAATTCAAAATATTTTCCAAATAATTGCATAAATCAGTAAACAAAATAAATAAGAAATGATATCAGTGAATAAGAAATGATATCAATCATAGAATCTTGGCAGTGCGTTACACTTTAGTTGTTGTTAACAAATATCATCTGTGTTATTCACTTTGGATTATACTGCGTCTTGCAAATATTCATTTATTTGCTTCGTGTTGATGCGATCTTTGTTTATTAACTTTCGATTAAACTGCGCCTTGACTGTGGACTAAGTCTTTCAAGTCCTGTGATGATTTGTGGCTGACAAATCGTGGTTGTTGGATCGAGTCTTTCAATCCCGTGCAACTGTTTAACCTTTAACCTTGATATCGTTTATAGATTGTTTTAAAATCCCTCATCTTTCGACGAAAAAAGACACTCACTTATTTTGTAACCTCAAAATCATTCCCGATTGAACTTGCGGTTATTACCCGAAAGCGCATTTCGGGTTTAGACTGTACAAATCGAGATTTTTTCTGGTATAACCAATATATATCTGTATATAATATAATGCCTCCTCGAATTTTGGCCCTCGGGGCCAAAACCCTGCGGGGTCCCTTAGCCAGACTTTTATAGTAAAATCGTTCTATTTTCGCAATAGCTATGTGTATTGCTATAATATTTTTTTCATTCTTCTTTAATAAAAGGTACATTATATAATGGAATCTATGAGGCCCTACCGGTTGTAGATTTTTCTGGTTAACGTGAAAAAGAGCGCCAAGAGTTTGTTATCAAACGGCTTTGCGTTGCACTCAACGCACCGTCGCAAGTAGTGGTCGTTACAATAAAAATCAATCTTTGAGGCCCTATAGAAAAGCAATTCAATAGTTGTCTTTTTTCACTCATCTTGAAGTCTGTTAGCATAACATCCAGCTGTTAAATGCCGTAAGTTGCTTCTACATTTTGCAAAATAACTTGCACAAAATGGTTTGTTAATACGCGGCCAGTGATTGTTTGTCAATTTGACACCACTATATATAGTATCAAACAAGCGCTGGAATATAACAAGACTTTGCACGATATTGCACTATTTTTGGCAGAATTTTTCATGTTTTCATTTATGTTTTGCGAGTTCTCCCTAGCTATAAACAAATATATTTAACATGCTTAGAAATATCTTAGACAAAAATGAAAACATGAAAAATTCTGCCAAAAATGGCGCAATATTGCGCAAAGTCTTGTTATATTCCAGTGCTTGTTTGATAATAGTGGTGTCAAATTGACAAACAATGTCTGGCCGCTTATTAACAAACCATTTTGTGCAAGTCATTGTGCAAAATATAGAAGCAACATATGGCATTTAACAGCTGGATGTTATGCTAACAGACTTCAAGATGAGTGAAAAAAGACAACTATCGAATTGCTTTTCTATACGGTCTCAAAGATTGATTTTTATTGTGACGTTTTATTGGGATACTAGAGGTGAGTAAAAGTCACGTTTTGCTTGATCACGGACGTATAAAAAATGGTTATTTTTCGTTGTTTTCTACGATTTATGTAAAAATAAAGCGCTTTGATTCCTGTTACATGCGTAGAAACATTGTAGTTAAACTTGAACAAGATAAACACTTGAATATTGTTACTTAGCCACCGGAAGTAGAATGTTAATGATGATTCTGTTGGTTTTTCGGCCAACTGACTTCATTGAGTACGTCAATAACATTTAGAAGTACTTACTTTTTAATTGTTATGCGTTTTTACCGTCATTCCTTTTTTGACCATCGTGGTACATAGTGCTAGCTCGGAATTTTCCCCTCGCCCGGCGCGAAGGCCGAAGGCCTGCGGGCGAGGGTGCTAATATCGACCGGCGTTTAGTCCCTTATCACGCGAGATGCAAGCGTTCCTAGATCTAGGATCGAGTTTATAGGTATATATATATATATATATATATATATATATATATATATATATATATATATATTTAACAATTCTCGAGTCGTATATGAGCTGATAGCCGACGAGGCGCGCAGCGCCGAGTCGGCTATCAGCCATATACGACGAGAGCGAATGGTATAATTGTTTTATAATATAGACATCCACTGTATAATAAGCCAAAAATTTATTAACAATTCCACAATAATTAAATACTAATGACATAAACAAATAACGTTTCCGCCATGGCGCTTCCGTCCTGCTACTTCCGTCATGCGTAGTGCAAATTATATTTATGTACATTCGTATTAAAAACGAACATGGAATTCGTGGGGACAAAAAGTACAAGCTTTGTGGACAAAAAGTACAAGCTTTGTGGACAAAAAGTACAAGCTTTGTGAAACTTAACCTGGCTGGGCAAAGATTTTCCAGTCGGACTCGTCTTCGACGTCGGCTAAACCGCCGTAGTGGTTTTTTGTTGACGGGAACCTGCGACCTCCCGGTTCAACTCGAAAATATAACTTGCCGTCTGCTCTGTTGATCTTAAAACCATCATATTTGGCTTAAGTTTCCTCTAGTTTTCTCTTCCTCGTCGTCCCAAGTAAAGGCCAAGGTAAAACCAAACGGTACGAAGCAATTGTGATGGATCAGTGCTGTCGGCTGGACATATTCGCCACTGTCAAACAACAACTTAATTTGCCTCTGGACGATTATTGGCTTTTTGTGGACCAAACCGGCGATTTTCCCAGTTTTACTAAGGTCTTTCACGAACGCATTTAACACTGAATTTTCTTCGGTAAAGGTAGGGTCGTCAATGATGGAAAATGGCTTGTTGTTGGGAGGATTTCTCAAGAATTTGTCAACTTTTTTATTGTAATACGAGCCGTCAACTTGCCTTGCAGATGTATGAAACACCTTAAAGCAAGTGTTTATCTCTGCTTTTGTCATCCTTGTGATGTACAAACCGCCAGAAAAATTGGAAGAGGTAAACAAATTCAAAATTTAATGTAATTAATTTAATTTCTACCTTTCTCTCTTCTCTTTTAAAACTTTACACTCCTTTTCAGTCGTTTCATGTCAAATTTAATTTCAAAACCACCCCTTATTTTGAAAAAGGCTAATTTTTAGTTTGCTTTACTTATCATTAAATATTTTCATTCCATATCTTGTTGTTTTCTTGGTATTATCAGTGGTATTGCATTCTCAAGAAGGGTTTTTATTTCATGTTCATCAAGCTGAGCAAAACGGTCAGCCATTTTGTATTTTTATTGCTTTCATTTACTCACCGTATATGAGCTGATATACGGTGAGTAGCAGAACCAATCAGATTGCAGAACAGCTCATATACAGTGGATGGCTATATTATAAATATATATATATGTATATATGATCAACCGCCGTCCGCGCGAATCGGAAAATTTGGTCCTGGTAACTAGATACTCAGATTTGAATTAATATTTAAATTGAACCGTCACAAGAGACATAGTTTTTTGAGGAAATAGAAATCCGAGTCCGAGTATGTATTTTGACTCGCTAATTCCAAATCTTTTTTCAGAATTGAAAACGGTTATATATTGATCGAGAACGAATAGAAAAGGCGGGCGAGGGGATTATTGCGAATTCGTATTTCTAGTACTCACCTAACATATCCCATAATGCACCAAATACGCACATTTTTTGAGATTCGCGATCCGTGTTCTCGATCCTGATAATTTGGCTCCGTGTAAATCGGGTTCTAGAGAACAATAAAAACTGTAGAAAGGACGCCATGGACATGAAATTTCTTAGTCAACGTGCAACTAAGGGAATTAAATTGATAAAAAATTGACATTAAATCCTCCAGGTTAGCAAATTATGTTGATGTGATTCTTCATTTTTATATAAAAATTTTAACTATGCCTGCCACAAAATGAGCTGGAAATATTCGCTCAAATTGCAGGAAATGGTGTTTCCGAGGTTCTATACTGTATTTCAAAAATGTTCTGGGAAGAATACCATCGGATCGCCCTAGAAATGAGGTCACTAATTTTGGATGGCCCCGCCCTTTACAGTCCCCCCATCGCAGTTTAACGTTTGCGCTGTGTCAAAATATGCAATTGTAAAATGAAACTCTTATATGCTGTTTCACTTCATTTATTTCCAGCGTCCAGAGTCTATAAGCGGTGCGACATAATCATCCATTCCGAAGAAAAAGGCTTGTGTAAAAACATACAGCTGCTGTACATATTGATAGCTATTGCTCGTAAATTCTACCGAAATGCTAGAATATTCTTTTCGCAGCATGACTCGCAAACTGTTCCTCTGCACACCATCAACCACGCTTCCACCTCGAATATCAAGTGCAAACGCCAAAATCATGATACTAAGGTTCAATGAAATACTATGGGTTTTCTCCTATTCAGAAAAAATTATATCTGCACATAACAATAAAAATAAACTGTGGGCAGTATCATCATGGCATCATGGTTAACAGAACATAATTACATGGTCGCTTGGTGGAGATTCGAGTTTTATCTCGTGATCATGATAATATTTCTCACTCATTCGCTTCGCTCACTCCTGAAGCCGGGGACACACTAGGCGAATTTTCACGGCGAATCGATCGCCAGCGAATTTCGCTGAGTGTGTCCAGGTTTATGCATTCGGCCGATCATCGGCCGACTCAATTCGCCAATATCAAGCATGTTTGATATTTATCGGCCGAATATTTATCGCCAGCGACAAATCAGGTGAGTGTGCCCACTCGGGCGAAGTGTATCGCAAGCCACACGATTTATTAGCCAATCACATGCCTTTGAAGCGACATATGACAAACAAAGAAAATGGCGGCCATAACTGATTCATCGTAGAGCTTAGAATAGGAAGAGGAATTGGTCATATTATGGGAATCTAAGCCGAATTTATATGATACAAGTCTAGCAGAATATAGAGATCGTGTCCAGAATATAGAAGATCGTGTCCAGAATATAGAGATCGTGTCTTCCTCGAAGGAGGTTATTATATATTCCATGGGTCGGTCGTCGTGGTACCCATGGTTTTACCCAGTTCTTCCTATTTTCCCAGCGCTTTCTACGTTAGCGCCTTCGTCGTAGCACCAAAAAAAACACTTACTGCAACTGCTATTTTTCGCTTGTTTTATCGACACCGCCATTTTTTTTCATAGACGAATAGCTCATCTACACAAACTGGCATTCGCCAGCGACGAATAGTTCGGGCAACTATAGGCGAATATAATCCGCCTAGTGTGTCCCCAACTTGAGCTATATTACCAACAGTCGAAGATAAAATTCGCATCTCCGCATGGTACCGTAATATCTTCAAATTCAAGTATATCTCTATATACCTCAAATTCAAGTAATACTGAGCAAAAATCAGCATATGTTTCAAGTTGAGAACATCGTTGCGCGTATCGCGCGACCAGATTTAAGACAAAGTCGAGCACTTTACGTTTATCTTAAACTTTTAAATCTTTTGATCCGTTCGACAGTTTCTTATTATTCATTCTGTGGTATATCCTTGTTGTCTGAAACCCAGTTTGATTCGGAACATTTATGGTGAACAACACGTCCATGGGGTTGTTCTATGATGCCTTGTAAAGACGAAATCGCGGAGCAATAACTAATTTATTTTTGATACCACATGAAGTTAAAGCTTCACAGTAGTTGCGGTTATTATAGTCATGTTCAGGGTGACTATTGCCAGTTGTTTAGATAGTATATGAACGTGAAGATTCTAAAACGTGCAGGACAGCTAGTTCGTCTTTAGTCTTTGTGTTGGCGGGGGAACTGAACTGTGCGTTGTGTTTGCGTATATATTATATGACATCGGATTGTATAACATAAATATCTGGAAACGGTTGAGAAGAGAAGATAGATTACTTTTTAAAGTTGCAATCATGTTAATGTGTGTCATTGCGAACACTTAATTTTAAGGTATAATCGCAAGTCAATATTACGTTCCTTGCAGTGATACGACGCCGTAAAAATCTAACAAAAATGAGTAGCTCCATGCAGATATATAGCACAAATTGATAACGATTTGTGTTCCAGCATAATATGGCATGGCTGGATTAATTAAGCAATATGGAATGGAACAGGCATGTGTTGCTTTTGCCTTGTAGTAGCACAAGATTCAGTACAAGATTCATTCAGTACAAGATTCGTTTAGTACAAGATTCGGCACCAACAATATAGCAGTGCAAGACATAGGATTTGTAGTTCTAACTCTAAATCACTTTCTTCAGCTATGTGAATTAAAATCTTTTCTGATGAAATGTGGATAACTATACTAACTAGCTGAATTACGATCAACCTCACATCATGAGGAGTACAATCTGGTGACAGTCGCAATGCAATTGTAACTAATTTATATGTAACTATATATACTTATATGCAATTATATGATTGCATACAAATTATGGTACTAGTACTATAGAGTTTGAATATCTGAAAAACTTTGTAACCCTGACGAAGGATTGAATTCATTCTTATACCATGTTGATGGTGAGAAGCTGTGCAACTGACTATTCATTCAGTACGCGATACTGTGTTCAATAATTTACTGTCTGTGTTGATTAGCAACTCCGATGCCTTAAGCGGAATTAACGTGTAGGATTTTGAAAACTTAAACATTAACACAATTATATATGGATGGGGACAATCCGCTCTAAATCTGTGATTGTGGATTCACTTATTCTAACATTTACATTCATACTCCAACAAAAAGATTCACACTTAACTCTCTTATATAGCTCTGGGAATCATGCTCTATAAACCTTTGTATTTATACTCTAAGTCGTGAACTTTTACAATAATAATAATAATTGATTGATTCAGAATAACCACATTATAGAAGTATTTTGCAGTGGATGGGTCCTATACCATATACAAAATTAAATTATTATATAAAATCTATTGAGGCGTGATATGTTTGCTTTTGGTCTCGCCAGTTTGTTTGGCTTTAGATAGTGCAGATTATTGTTAGTTCTTGTGTAATATTTTTGAACGCAATTATTTCTGATAAGTTCAAAGTAAAAATCTATTAGTCATGCATGGTGCAGGATACATTTAAAGATAAAGATACATCGATGTTTCTGTCGGCGGATACTGGGGTGTCCAAGTGTGTGAAGTTTAGTTTAGAAGCTATAACTAACCAACCCTTAATCTTTTGTTCACACTATAAATCATATCGATACAATTCTCACTTAAACTATTGGATTCACAGCTTTTTTACGCCGATAAAAACCCAACAAACCAACTAAATTAAGCCGTTAAAAAGACAAGGATAGGAAACTTATGTAAAGATATTACGATATAAGATACTAAAGGAATTACTGCATGTTCTTGTTTTGTTCTCGTTTGCTTTGTTTGTTTTCCTGAGGATCTTTCTGGCCAACTTTTCTTTCCTACAAAAAGCAACATGGATCGGAATACTTTTAACGACTTTTACCTGTAATGCGTGTTGTTCTTCAAAGCGAGCAAGAGCTACCAAAAGGATGTTTTAATGAGGGAGGATCCTTTGTTGAATTTCATGTCTTTGTTCTTTTTCAATGGATATTTGTACAGCTTTCTGTGGATTAGGTTTATTTCATTTTGCAAAGCAGTTAGAAACAAAAATATGCAGTATATATTTTTAAAATTTTCACAATATTTAATGTATACCAGCTGCTCTGATACAGTAAAGGATAAATCAATCTGACTGAAGTATCGTAGCATACTTCATATATAATTCATATATTTGATTTCTTATATTACATCATGCTGTTCAAGGAAATTAAGTTTGATAACATATGTGCCCCATTTATTCATGAATAATCAAAGTCACGATTTAAAGATACGATGTATAGTGCAAATAAAATATTAAGGATACGAGTCCAAGCTAAGAGTTGGAGTGTAAGAAGTTTGTGTATGTTAGAACAGTTAGAGCATGAATCCAAGAGTTTAAAATGTGAACATAAGAGTTAGAGTGTCAGCCCAAGAGTTTAGAAAGTGAATTTAAAAGTTAGAGTGTCAGTGCAAGAGTTTAGAATGTGAGTCACTCTTGGACTTAATTTAAGCTAGAGTTAGAGTGTCAGTTCAAGAGATTAGAATATGAATTTAAGAGTTTAGAATATGTCAGTCCAATAGTTTTGAAAATGAGTCAAGGAGTTTAGAATATGAATTTAAGATTTTAGAATGTGAGTCCAGGAGTTTAGAATATGAATATACGAGTTATAGTATCAGTCCAAGAGTTTAGAATATGAATTTAAGTGTTTAGAATGTGAGTCCAAGATTTTAGAATGTGAACTTAAGAGTTTAGAATGTGAATTCAAGAGTTTAGAATATGAATTTAAGAGTTATAGTATCAGACCAAGAGTTTAGAATATGAATTTAAGTGTTTAGAATGTGAGTCCAAGAGTTTAGAATGTGAACTTAAAAGTTTAGAATGTGAGTTCAAGAGTTTAGAATATGAATTTAAGAGTTATAGTATCAGACAAAGAGTTTAGAATATGAATTTAAGTGTTTAGAATGTGAGTCCAAGAGTTTAGAATATGAATTTAAGAGTTATAGTATCAGTCCAAGAGTTTAGAATACGAATTTAAGTGTTAGAGTGTCAGTCCAAGAGTTTATAATATGAATTTAAGAGTTATAGTATCAGTCCAAGAGTTATAATATGAATTTAAGCGTTATAGTATCAGTCAAAGAGTAAATAATTAGAGTGCGAGACCAAGAGAGCAATAGTAGGAATCCAAACGTTAGGGTAGGAATCCAAGGGTAAATGTGGGAATCCAAGATTTAGAAAGGAAATCCAGGAGTTAATGTAAGAATCCAAGAGTGAGAGTGAGAATCCAAGAGTTAGTGTGGGAATCCAATAGTTAGTAAGCGAATCAAAGAGTTAGAGTAGGAATCCAAGATTGAGAGTGGGAATCCAAGAGAGAATCCAAGAGTGAGAGTGGAAATCCAAGAGTTAGAGCGGGAATCCAAGAGAGTTAGAGTGGGAATCCAAGAGTGATAGTGGGAATCCAAGAGTTAGTGTGGGAATCAAAGAGTTTGAGTCGCAATCTAAGGGAGAATACAAGAGTGAGAGTGGAAATCCAAGAGTTAGTGTGAGAATCAAAGAGAGAATCCAAGAATGAGAGCGGGAATCCAATATTTAGAGTGAGAATCCAAGAGAGTTAGAGTGGGAATTCAGCAGTAACAAGATGTTGTAGCGTTGTAGCACATATACGGTATTCACTATATATATATATAGTAATGAATGGATGAGTTATTGTGGTTATTAGGGACATTAAGAGTGATCTCTAATGTCCTTGTTATATATATATATATAATATATATATATATTATATATATATATATATATATATATATATATATATATATATATATATATATATATATATATATATATATATATATATATATATATATATATATATATATATTTATATATATATATATATATATATATATATATATATATATATATATATATATATATAATATATATATATATATATATATATTGATGTCGCTCCTCTGAGTTTCACGCGGTTAGACGATCATCAGGCAACTGACAGATCGGATACAACTAGTGTATTCTCTATTTACAACGAGTGTCATGGTATAAAGTGTCATGTTATAATATATATATATATATATATATATATATTATATATATTTATATATATATATTATATATATATATATATATATATATATATATATATATATATATATATATATATATATATATATATTATATAGGAAAGTGTTTTTAGTTTGACAACGAAAGAAGAAGTAAATAACCACTCATTTAAGTTTGCTTATCGCACTTATGAGTGGTTATTTACTTCTTCTTTCGTTGTCAAACTAAAAACACTTTCCTATAAATTTTACTTGTGTTTCACCATTTGAACACTTTTAACCATTTGAACAAGACCAGGGTTCGATTCCCGGTTGGGGCAGTCACTTTTTCCATATATGTATTTGACAATATTAAATCCTCTCTATGAAAAAGAGGTTTGAAACTGATCTATAAAAAGTTTAAAAACATTAAAAAATGCTGAAATTTTACTAAATTTTCGACCACCGTCTGTGATGTCATCAGAGTATACAAGAATTAGAATATGCTATCACTATTTATTACAATTTGCCAATCTCATGCAGGGAATTAATTAACGGCAAATATGCCAGTGGAAATGCCTGACTTTCATTAACAGTGCTCTACTGTTCTTGTCAACAAATGTGTGCAAATATTCAAGAAAAAGTCGTTGACGTCTATTGTCAATGTAGGCAGGATGAATATCGTGATCCGTTGTTTCAGCGTGTTGTTTTATCGCCGATTCGTTCTTCTCTCTCGTTCCGGGTGTATGCTCAGCCCCCGGGAATTCCACGACTGCTTACCCTGTCCGACATAGTGAAAGGACACGATTTTCATTTAACTTTGTAAACAATCCATTTCCATTGCGATGTTGTTGGTCGATCTTTTGGCTTTCTAAAAATATGACCCCAGGTCCGGACAGGTTTAAAAGCTGTATTTATATTTGCATTATATTTGCAATGTTCGTCGAATCTGCTCCGAGACACCTCTGACATACGGGACGGCGGCGAAACCTTTCGGGTCTTCTTGTGCTTGGAAACTAGGTCTGTTCGGGGGCGATGCACATGCATTGTCGATGAATTCTGTTTTATATCCATTTATTTCTATCACATATCATATCATATCACTCGTTGTTTCTCACTTTGTTGTAATTCTGTACTTGAAGGCAAGGACTTTGCTCTGTCAATGAGTGTTTCAGTCACAACAGCTCGTTTGCTTTGCGATGGGCTATAGTATGTGAGTCAAAATCAAGATATTAATTCGTGTGCGTGACTTTGCGGTACACGCTCACCTCCACCTGACCATCGTCACGAACAACGTTGTTTGTATCTAGGAAGGCTATGGATTGTTTATCACCGGACATCGTCGGTCAATGTGAATTGAATGTGGGCATTAATTGAATTGAGGTTGTTGTGGAAGGTTTCGATGTTTCCGCTCTTCAAACACGCATTTGAGTCGTCCACATACCGTCGCCACCATTTAGGTCTCACTGGTGAAGTCGCCAACGCTCGTAGCTCCAGTTCCTCCAATTCTGCAATAAATATTTGACAACAATATTTGACAATTCTGCATATATATTTGAATATTTGACAACGGCAAGGCGGATGTTCTTGATAGAATATACGTCGATGGAAAATAGATAATAGATAGTAATTAAAATATAGGTTTCTCAATAAAATGTCAAAGGATAGTTATAATTTTAAAAGTATTTACACGTTACTGAAACTTCAACCGGCAGGTGGGAAATTTGGTTATACGTACCTAAAAACAGTCATTCCTACCAAACGATAGTGTACTTAAAACTCGTCGTGCTGTATATAAAAGGCCTCACAACGACAACGACGTACAGTACTCATGTTAGTGCGCAAAACCCATGGGCAGTTGCTGGAATTCGAAAACCCATATACAATATTTCATATTTGTAGTTCTCGAGTGATTTAACTTAAACTGGGGAAAATTTCCTTTCATTTTTGATGGTATTTTCACAATCTGATCGCGTGACATCGATAATTGATGGACCATTTCTATTGACGTCATGCGGACGTCAATAGTTTGTTGAATTGTTCCTTTTTGACGTCAACTATCCTTTTAAGGAGTTGTCCATCAATTATTTTGCGAAATGTAGTCTGTGGTAATTCTAATTGTGTCAGTTTTTGTTTCTTCCAGCTGTTTGTTTGGAGCCGAACTGATTTTCGTCTCAATAAATTCACATTTTGTCGGATTTTTTAAAGCGCAAATAAGGTGTGGTGGTAACTAATAGGCAGAACTGATGGAACAGACACGTCAACGAAAAAACATCTCACGATTTTTCAGCAATTTAACGAAATATTATATTTTTATTATTGATGGTGCCCGTAATATTCTGACCCCAATACGACGCTCTAAATCAGTCGGAATTCGGATGGTATAACGAAGGTTCATGAGTAAACACTTTGTTATGTACTCTATGTGACTATGTGACAGTTATAACTTTCGAAATACCAGATACATTTCTCTACCAGGCATAATGTCAAATTCCTCGAATCGCAAACTTATAAAATCTTTTCATTTGACGTCAAAGCCTGATAACAATCCTATATACTTTTTAAGAATGCCTTGATTGACTGATTTTCCTATGAAATCAGTTTGCTTTTGTCTTGATACTTCTAGGATAATGTTGTATTTTCTCCTGGCTGGATATAATAAAGTACCATGCATATTATGAGTTATATTGATTAAAGTGCACCTAACACCAAAATGTTTTTTTAGCGATATCAAATCTTGATATGATTTCTAGTATTTCTGCAAAAACAAAAATGAATTTCTTAAAATCCTACGATTTTTATGGCAGTTTAAAGTTGGTAAAAAGGCGCTTTTTGATGGACAACTTCCGTGGCTACGAGGAGTCTGGAACGAGTAAATTTTGTGACGTCACGCAAGGAGATAAACTTTCGGCCTACATGCAAATTCACTACAAATTGTCGGTTTATCTACATTGATATACAGCGTTCGTTTTCTGATTGTGAAAAGATGGTTAACTACGGAACCCCGGAGGTGCCATAATAAAACACATACTTTTGGAAAAAAACACAAACTTTTTATGTGAGAAAAACACAAACTTTTTCGGATCGCGGATCACTTCATGTACACTTATCAGCGCTGTGCTTCATGTACACGGCCAATTTCGCAGCAGATGTAACAAGTCTGCTGCAGGCTTGTTACAAGCTTGTTGGATTCAGAAAAAAAGTGTGTTTTTCAAAAAAAAATGTTTGTGTTCTTCAAAAAAATATTTGGAGTTTAATTTTAAAAAAGTTTGTTTTTTCAAAAAAAAGGTTTCTTTTTTTCCAAAAAGTTTGTGTTTTTTTCAAAAAATGTTTGTGTTTTATTATGGAACCTCCGGGGCTCCGGGTTAACAGTTGTGTAGCTGTCAATTGCATGAATAAATCGTGCCTAAGTTCAGGTAAAATCTTCACACTATTCCTTATCACAAAAAATATTATGTTAGATTGCATATTATACCCGTCTATACTTTCTCGACTTCTGTTTGTTAATCAGCCTTGAGTATTGACCCAGTTTGAGCTGGATAATGGAGGTTTACCAGTGAATTTAGTAAGACCATTTAAAAATATTCCGGTTTATTATCAGCGCCCGCATCAAATTTACGTTCCATACTGTTTCATGTCAATCTCTGGCTTTATAGTTTTAACCGAACAACACAAACGAGCGCCGAAGGCGTGATACTCCCCCGGAAAAAATGGAAATCTAGACTCTCGGAGAGGGCATTTCCTGAATTTTGGACGAGCAATTTTACGAAGGGTGAAACACATCACTTTTAACAGAGCCCAAACGCAAGAGTCGCATCCAGATTAAATATCTAGGTGTTAATCTGGTCGTGCATTACAAAAACGTTAATTTTAAATAACAGTAAGTTATAACTTCTTAGTAAAGTAGTACTGGTGTTTTTAAATGGAGAATACGCCGAAATTTATTTTCCGATTTGTGCCACAAATTCATTTGCCACCCAGACTAGATCAAGTTTTTAATATTCAATGGAATTAATTAGAGCAAAAAGTGGGAGGGCACGTGCCCCCGGTCCATGTTTTGCAAATATATCATTTTTATTTCACATGTGAAGATATCATCATAGCTATTTCAATGGTAACATTACATGGCCGCTTGAAGATATGAATTTTATCTTCTCGTCCTGATAATATTCAATTCTCACTCGTTCGCTCCGCTCATTTGTGAGAAGTACTACCAACACTCGAAGATAAAATTCGTATCTCCGCACCTATCCTTTAATTATTTACCAGGAACTAGAACACTTTTAGAATCCTAAATACAGGACGTAATTTTCATATGTCACCCTTGTAATTGGCATGTCAACAAGTAACGTTGCTATTCCCGCCTTATATGTTGTATTTTATTTGTATTTTCTGAAACATTTAGGTCGACAAGCGGCAGTAATATTTACATGCATCATGGCGACCAGTTTATCAACACCGGTCCACCGAAGGTAATTTCATTGTCCATATAATAAATAGATCATTACACGGTGGCTCAAATATATGACTAGTTTTATGTTCTATATAAAACTAGTAATATATTTGTTATACCTCCGTGTACTATTCCCTTTATTTGGAGTGTGTACACTCAAGCCAAAGGAGATGGAAATAGGGCCAGCCGCCACTAGTCTTGGGTAGTCATAGCCATTCGGCAAGGTAGATACAGCGCCTCTACGCAACCATATTGCTTAACCCTCGTATATACGTAGCCTGCGAAAGCAGCCGCGTACTTTGTGCTTGTACCTCCCCCAAAGGAGCGTCTGCGACTCGACTGGGAAAATTCCATACTGATGATGTCAATATGCCCTGAATTGGGGCATCGATTCTGATTGGCTACTTCATTATTATGCGCATAAATTAAATACGGCATTCAACATGGCGTCTAAATGGAAAAGAGATTTAAGAGAAGTAAATATCGATATGTTAAACGATTGTCTGAGTGAGATTGGTCCCAAATTTAATGTGGAAACTCTTACTAAAGTCAATTTAAAGCTCTCTATAATTTCATGAAAGGAAAAGATGTATTCGTAAACATGCCAACTGGTTCAGTTTCAACTCGCGCCTTTGGTAGAAATGTGGATGTCTTCACACGCTCCTGATTCAAGTGTTTGGAAAAAGAATGCCATCATTATCGTCATATATAAGTCCATTAGTTGCCCTCATGAAAGATCAGATTAAACGTTTAAAGAATATCGGACTAAAAGCGGCCTACGTTGGATGTGACGATGAGACAGATAGAGGAATAGAGAATGGCGAGTTCACGTATGTCTTTATGTCCCCAGAATCAAGTCTTTCGAATGTACGATGGCGGTTCATGCTTGATAAAAAGCCTTACCAAGAGAGGTTAGTTGGCATAGATGTAGACGAAGCCCACTGTATTATCGAGTGGGGTACTTAATTCATTAAATAACAGAAAGAATACTGCTTTCCGAATTTGGTATTCACGACTGAACGAGTTAAGGTCATTGGTAGGAAATGGGGTAGCGTTTTTGGCATTACTGCTACCGCGACAAAGAAGACGAAACAACAGATATTTGATATGCTGGAACTTAAAAGTCCATTTGAAATTGTAGAAGATCCTAACCGCCCTAACATTACTTTTGTTGTCCAGAAGATGGACAATAGTATCAAAATAGCAGATCATTTCTCGTTCCTGATTGATGAGTTGAAACAACATGGAAAAGAAACAACAAGAACAATCATATATTGTCAAACAATTAAACAATGTGCTGTCTTATTTAATATTTTTAAGGTTGAGTTAGGCAGTAACATGTTTTGTGATGGTACAAATGATCCAAGAATGAGGCTTTGTGACATGATGCATTCTTCCAGCCCTGAGAGTATAAAGAATCATGTTCTGGAGCAATTTTCCAATAGTAAAGGACATCTAAGAGTCCACAATCGCGTATGGAATGGGAGTAAATTGTAGAAATGTACAGAGAGTGATTCACTTTGGTCCATCAAAATCTGTTGAAGCATATATGCAAGAAAGTGGTCGATGTGGAAGAAATGGTGAGCAGAGCATTGCCATTTTGTTGTTTACTGGTATCACAACTCGTGTATCAGATAATGACATGAAACAGTACATACATTCAAATAATTGTAGACGCCAGTTCCTGCTGCAGCATTTTAACAGTCCTGTTGGAAGTAAAATGCCCCAGGGACATATGTGTTGTGATATATGTGCAAACAACTGTATGTGCAACAATGGTTCATGCAATGTAGATCTATACCTGCCATTTGGTACTCAAAATAACAAACCAGACAAAGTACGAGATGTATCCGATGAAGAAATGCAAGAGTTAAGGTTAAAACTTAACATGTTAATGAAACAACTCTTCATGAAATTGATAACTGGAAATGTTATAGCTGTTTCTTGCCCAATCAGTGTTATGGAGTTTGGGGTGAAAGAAATAGATCAGGTATAGTAGAGTATGCACATCTTATTTTCAATACCAATGATGTGATAAAATATGTAGACATTTGGCAAAAAAACATGCACTGTTGGTGATGGAAGTTTTTTCTTCCATTTTTCATGACATTGTGCTAACTAGAGAGGATGACCATTCTGATGATAAAGATTCTGATGAGGATGAGATAACTGACTGGGAGAAAATCATTCAAGATTCTTCTTTCTTATGTCTGATGAATGAAACAGACTGGCATATGGAGTCATTTGAAGAATCAGTGCAAAACAGCTCATTGGAACAGCCAATTTATCCACAAGTTGTAGAAAGTATCATAGAAAACATCCATGATGGGAGCAATTAGTCACCTTATCTGCTTCATAACCAATGAAATTAAAAAGGTAAAATTATTGTTGTTTAATAGTCTTTTTTGTTTGCATAAATATAATTTGCAAAACATTTTGTATTACAGGTGATTTTTACATTTTCAAAACCTGATATATGTACTTAATTATGTTCTGCAAATAATACAAACTTAAATTATGTATATAATTGAAACAGTTAGCATGTACAAGAGTTACTTGCCAAATCAGCGTGTTTTTCTACCTATAATTATTCCATCTTTATGCTTATCTATCCACTTACAAAAATCTCCCATTTTTAATTAATTGGAGATGTGACCTTAAACAGTATGTAAATGTCTTATATCTCCTCCCTTTGGTCTCTGATAGAGCTTCTTGTTGTACAAGATTATTGACAATCTTCATTAGATCTTTTTCATTACTTGCAATGAAATGTGTTCCTGATCTCTTCATAACTTGGCATTCTCTTGACACATTCTCGATGACTTCTCTTGATATCTTTAGAGTCCTGCATATTCTTGTGACTGACTGCTTGGTAATTCCTGGACCCATCTTTCTCATAGCTTCCTTTAGGTAGTTGTTGTCATATTCTAAATCTAGATCAAGGGGGAAATTTCTACCTTTGGCATTATGATTGTTGATGGTACGGTTCCACTTTTGGCAGTATGCCTGACGAGGAGAAAGGAGAGATTGTTGTTGGAACTGCAGAAAAAGTGCTTCCAATGCATATTTAACACTTTTGTTACCATCAACAAAAAAATGAAGCAATAGAAATTTCCAGCATCTAACAATTCTGTCTCCGTCTCCCTCAGCAATTGCATCTGTGAAATTCAAGTACAGCATCCCATGGTCCATCAAATTGCAATGATAATTGTACATGTCATCTTGTTCATCCTTTTCTTCCTTGCTGGGTTCTGGGAAAGCTGATGAAGATGGCAGTTGTTCTTCATAGATAAAGTTGTGGATAGCTAGCTCATGACTCTTTCTTCTTTTACCATCATGCCTTTAATAAAATTAACATAAATTATATAAATAAACATATGTCTTGATTATGAGGAGGAAATACTAAAACCTATCAAAAACAAAAATTGCAACAGATATGTTGTGTTACAGTATATTAGTGTTATTAACTTGAATGTTTTTTCACATCCAGAAAATCGACATAAGAATCTGCCATCTGGTGTCACCCGTTGGTTTACCAATGCTATTTCTTTTTCTTCCTGGAGAAGGACTGAATTAATTATCTTATCTGTTGTTTTGCTGTCAATAATTTGTTCATCTACAATTGTTGAAGCTATTTTTCTAAGATGAAGATGTTTGGCTCTCTGGTCATGCCTTGAAGCATCAACAGGATACTTGTATTTTGTTGGGTTTCCATTCACTTTATTCAGACCAAGGACCTTCATTCCTGAGGCAATTATTCTAGCTTTCAGAGCTAATAGAAACATTTGCTTGTTTTGGGCATATGTATGATATTTACACAATTTTCATGGAAAATAACTGTACTCACAGAGAGCAATTTAAGCTCTGTATGCCAGTCTGCTATCTCACAATGTATTCCTTCCAATCTTTCCTCAGAAGTAAACCTATTTGATATTGATAGTAGGCAGTTTACGACCCTTTCTACTGTCAATTGATCACCCACCACCCCAGCTTCATGGTAAATGGTTCCCATTTCTGATGTTGTTTTTGGTATATACCCATGTAGTTGTTTAAGGACCTTTGAAATACCATCTGTGGAGTTTTCGTCTTCAAAAATAATCCCAAGACATTCCTTTAAAAGACGACAGTCATATAAATTATTAGTCTTTAATTGCATGTAAATAATTATAAGGAGTTATATCGGATTTAGAAATATATATTATATACCTTGCTTGATTTTGTTCCAGATTCTGTGGAATGCTTGTGTGGAATATGATGATTCACAACATCATTACAAAATTGAAGACAAGGAATGGAGGACACCAGGATTCTTTCAACAAGGATAATGTAATTATTTATTTGCAATATGTGTTCAATTGCAGAAGGAGTAATCTTGGTATTTTCCAACTCCAAAATATCACAACTATGATTTATTCCATTGACAGGAGTAGGATTATCAAGACCACATGCTGTTTGGTTTGTCGCTTCACTCATTTGTGACGGAGTAGTACTTGAATCACGATCAGCTACATGTACCTGCTCTGGCATTATTTTCTTGCTACAATTAGCATCACCTTGTGAACGACCAAGTGTCTTCTCATCAGATTCCTTATCTTTACAAAGCTTTTCATTGAAGATACATCCAAAATCGTCATATTTCTTATTGAAATATGATGCAGATACGCCAATGGCGTATCTGCATCATACCTGCTTCATGGTTGAGAAAAAGCCACACAAAGCCTCAAGAAACCAAGAAAAGAGAAGTATTTATACTACTATTAATTGATATGTATATTTTCTAGAATCATAAAATAGATAATTCCAGAATTTGGTTTGTTTCAATGCCTATTAATTAACACAAATACAGTAGATAAAACAAACCTGAAATCCGAAGTACTTTATTATAATCATCAGTAACAGTTGTACATTATTCATCATCCGACATCTTTGTTTTAAAAGAATAGCCACTGCAACAGCAACACTTGGTAACCATTCTACAGTATTCTTATTCTGGCTGTTAGGAGTGGCTATAGTCATCAAAATCGAATATAATAGTGGAGTGCGGTCCTTCAGTTCCAGGCAAATGCTACTAAGTGACAGCCTACGGATGTCATTTGCACTAGATCTCCTTAACAATGATGTTTCTTTAGATGAGACAATATTGCAGCATTCTCGTGACAGTTGTTTCAACAGACATTTAATAAGTTCTGTCCTAATTTGCTTTATGCGAAATGATGCTGAAGCAATTTCTTTCCATGTTCCCCTGAGGAGTGCTCGGCCTAAGGGTTCTAGGTCAGGTTGAAGTTTACGTTGCCTAGTCTGAGATGGCCATGAAACTATAACCTATAAAAAATACTTATCAGACATACTTGTTGGAGAACTCTGACGTTTACCGCATCCTCGAATACAGCAACATGTAAGTAAATCAAAGGGGAAGGGGCATGGTGAAATAGACAACATATATATAAAGTCAATATACAAATTTTCGAATATTTTGTGGAAAAAAATTTAAAGGAATTCTCACCTTTACACCTAACTCGTCCTTAACTAAAGGTTTTGAATACGATGTGGTGCAATCACGGGCTCGATCACGGGTAGAAGGTACAACTTTAATCGGAGTGCTTTGGAATACAGGATCATCGAATGCAATAAACTTTGAGGGATATGCAAGCTCAGTATCGTTTCCTCTTTTTTTGGACAAATATCCTTGCATTTTCGTATCTAATTCCTGCAAGTTGGATGATATACGGTCTCTCTTTTCCAAAAGTTTTAAGCATAACTTGCACATGACATCACTATAAAATTGCTTCGAGAAGGCATTCCTCATGTAGTTCGGTAGATTATTAAAAAGTCTTGAGGCATTGTTGACATTCTGACGTTCTTTGTTGATAATGTACCTTTTCCCTTCTATCGTATCATTTGAACATATCATGCAAATTAGCTTTTGAATTTGAACATCCGAAGACATATTGAATTTCAAAACACAGTAAGTGAATTTCGAAAACCGCATTTAATTTATGCGCATAATAATGAAGTAGCCAATCAGAATCGATGCCCCAATTCAGGGCATATTGACGTCATCAGTATGGAATTTTCCCAGTCGAGTCGCAGACGCTCCTTTGGGGGAGGTACGAGCACAAAGTACGCGGCTGCTTTCGCAGGCTGGTATATACTGTACGTTGCTTGACCCTCGTATACGTTACTTAACCCTCATATACGTTGCTTAACCCGTATATACGTTACTTAACCCTCGTATACGTTGCTTAACCCTAGTATACATTACTTAACCCTCATATACCTATCATTTATAGACCCGGAGCGATGGGAATTCGACGAAATATTACCCCGAGGGATGATATTTCGACGAATTCCCCGAGCGGAGGGTCTATAAATTATATATTATACCATGAGTATGAGTATGAGTATGAGTATGAGTATGATTTAGTATGAGTATATTTATTATGATAAACAATGAGTATGAGTATGAGTATGATTTATTTAGAGTCGATCACGCAGGATAAGGTTGCCCTAATATATTTATCCGAGCCAGAGGCTCATGTTTTAAGCGCTCGACTATTCAGTTTATCACTCTTAGGTGAACGGAAAACCCAACTGATAGGGATTCCGAGGGCCTACGATTTAAGGTCGTTTTCCGAGAAGACCCGAAAGTCTTACCATTTGCTTGTGTTTTTGCAAAGGCAGCACCTTCTCCCCAATTATTTTAAGACCCTGAGTGGTGGTCCGACCCAGGACTTGAACCCAAGTCTCCCAGCTCATAGACATATGTGGTAACCACTAGACCACAGCATCTTGAATGCTGCCTTGAAACGTCTAGAAACGTCTTAGGTTCCTCCATTGTTTACAGGCTCGTCTTGGTTTTTGGTTTTATTTGGTTTCGCGCGTGGTATTTGGTTTCGCGCGAGATACTCGAGTCGAATACCCCTCCACAGAGGGGTATTCACTATTATACCCCTCCGCAGAGGGGAATTCACTATTATACCCCGCCACAGCGGGGAATTCGAGTTTAAATTGATTGGTCACGTGGTACAAATCCAGCTCTTTGATTGGACAATTTATAGTTGAGGTATAATATTTTGCTTAACTCTCTTATACAGTACGTTGCATAACCCTCGTATACGTTGCTTAACCCTCGTAGACGTTGCTTAACCCTCGTATACGTTGCTTAACCCTCGTATACGTTGCTTAACTCTCTTACACATTGCCTCTTATACGTTGCTTAACCCTTGTACACGTTGCTTAACCCTCGTATACGTTGATTAACCATCGTACACATTGCTCAACCCTCGTATACGTTGCTTAACCCTCGTATACGTTGCTTAACCATCGTACACGTTGCTTAACCCTCGTAACCCTCGTATGCGTTACTTAACCCTCGTATGCGTTGCTTAACCCTCGTAACACGTTGCTTAACCCTCGTATACATTGCTTAACCCGCGTATACTTAATCCTCTTATACGTTGCTTAACCCTCGTACACGTTGCTTAACCCTCGTATACGTTGATTAACCATCGTACACATTGCTCAACCCTCGTATGCGTTGCTTAACCCTCGTATACGTTGCTTAACCATCGTACACGTTGCTTAACCCTCGTAACCCTCGTATGCGTTACTTAACCCTCGTATGCGTTGCTTAACCCTCGTAACACGTTGCTTAACCCTCGTATACATTGCTTAACCCGCGTATACTTAATCCTCTTATACGTTGCTTAACCCGCGTATACTTAATCCTCTTATACGTTGCTTAACCCTCGTACACGTTGCTTAACCCTCGTATACGTTGCTTAACCCTCGTACACATTGCTTAACCATCGTAGATGTTGCTTGACCCTCGTACACGTTGCTTAACCCTCGTATACGTTGCTTAACCCTCTTATACGTTGCTTAACCCTCGTACACGTTGCTTAACCCTCGTATACGTTGCTTAACCCTCTTATACGTTGCTTAACCCTCGTACACGTTGCTTAACCCTCGTATACGTTGATTAACCATCGTACACATTGCTTAACCCTCGTATACGTTGCTTAACCCTCGTATGCGTTGCTTAACCATCGTATACGTTGCTTAACCATCGTACGCGTTGCTTAACCCTCGTAACCCTCGTATGCGTTACTTAACCCTCGTATGCGTTGCTTAACCCTCGTAACACGTTGCTTAACCCTTGTACACATTGCTTAACCCTCGTATACGTTGCTTAACCCTCGTATACGTTGCTTAATCCTCTTATACGTTGATTAACCATCGTACACATTGCTTAACCCTCGTATACGTTGCTTAACCCTCGTATGCGTTGCTTAACCATCGTATACGTTGCTTAACCATCGTACACGTTGCTTAACCCTCGTAACCCTCGTATGCGTTACTTAACCCTCGTATGCGTTTCTTAACCCTCGTAACACGTTGCTTAACCCTCGTATACATTGCTTAACCCGCGTATACTTAAACCATCGTATACGTTCCTACCCTCCTATACGTTGCTTAACCCTCGTATACGTTGCTTAACTCTCGTATATGTTGCTTAACCCTCGTATACGTTGCTTAACCCTCGTATACGTTGTGCAACCCTCTTATACGTTGCTTAACCCTCGTATACGTTGCTTAACCCTCTTATACATTGTTTAACCTTTGCTTAACCCTCATATACACTGTACATTGCTTATAAAGGTGACATGTAGTGAAAATTATTTTTCTCTGTTCTGGAAGCAGAGAATTCTCTCTATGCAAAAAAATTTTCTTTTTTACATTTTTCACACTTTTTTCATATGATTTCATCATTTAAAAACCAGCTTTTGCTACTAAAAAGTGGCTCGGGAACGAGGCGAGTCTTCTGGGTCGCGTGACCAAAGTGGTAAATTTGTTACGTTTACCACATTCTACCAAATCGTAGTGACGTACTTCCGGTTAACATGAAATGTACATGTGCCGCCGTGAGTCAGTACCAAGTGTGAAGCCGTGGCGTTTGAACGTTTGCACATTTCGTTCTTCGATTCTTGGGTAAATACTACTTTTCTGTCGTTTTGAATTTATTTACTTGTTAGTCTTATGTATTTTACAGCTATGCGGGAGATTCGAGATTTGTA
This sequence comes from Chrysogorgia sp. JL179-B06, assembly GCA_035772405.1. Classification (NCBI taxonomy): domain Eukaryota; kingdom Metazoa; phylum Cnidaria; class Anthozoa; order Scleralcyonacea; family Chrysogorgiidae; genus Chrysogorgia; species Chrysogorgia sp. JL179-B06. Next base: position 1,409,055 of record JAYKKM010000329.1, read on the forward strand.
AGTCGAGTGTTTGTCGCCTCACTTACGCCCGTTATCTATCGGGTACTAGGGAAAGAAAGTTTTAGTTTACCTCGTGGAATATTATAAGTCACGAGAAAGAAAGTTGTAGTTTCTCTTTGGACATATGAGTCAAGGTATAACAAATAATCGTTTCCCCAAAGACACTCTTGCCTGATTCGGATTCTTTCGATTTCAGCTATTATCAAACAATCAATTCCACGCGGTTGGAGTTCAGGCAGAAGGCGAACTCTCTCCGAGTACAGCCGCTCCAACACATGAATCGATGGCTCATATGATGAAGGATATGATGACCACCATGAAAGACGACATTATGCTACAGTTTGACGAATATTTTTGCGGCCCCGACGAGAGCTGCAATGATCGAGATGAAAATAATTCTCAAGATATACAAGGATCGAATTCCCTTGCCTTTTGGTTCATCAAGCGTACCCTCTGCAAGGTAGTTCTCACGCCGTCAGGTGCGTTCGACGATTTGGCAATCGAATTCTGTACCACAGAGAAAACAGGACCCCCAATCGACGATAAGCTGGCCACCGTTATCGGAGACCTTATTAAAGGGAAGCTACCGAAAGCAAAAGTGGATGAGCTTATTGACAAATACACCAGACCACAGAACTGCGACCTTTTGGTCTCACCGAAAGTAAATAAAGTTGTCTGGAACCAGCTCAAGCCAGCAAAGCACTAAAGCTACCGATAGTGCAATGCAAAAATGCCAAAAATTATTTATCTCTGCCATATATGCCATTATCCAGGCCTGCCAAAAATCAACAGGTGATGTCAAATTAACCACTCTAACCCACGCGCTGGCCTTAGCATTATCCTGAAACTGGGAGTTAAATCTGAAGAGACGCGACTCACTCAGGCCTGACCTCAACACTCAATATGCATCACTCTGCAACCCTACCATGCCCATAACAAGTGAATCGTTTGGCGATGACGTCTGCAAGGATATTGACGAGCTTGCGAAAGCCAATAACCTTGGTCACAAGATCTAAACTGCCAGGCGGGGCCGTGGCCGAGGATATCACCCATATGGAGGATTCCGTTCACGAGGCTCTAGTGGTTCCTATGCCTTTAGGGGTCGTGACCCCAACCAGGTCTTTTTAGGGGACCGAACCTCCCATCGTCACAAGCTGGGAACAGCCCAGCCCAAGTCAACAGCCCAGCCCAAGATGGGTCAGGAATGACATCAAATCAGGTCAGTCATCTTAACCAAACAAGACGCCCGCTAGGCGTTAACTCGGGCTACTTGAGGTTGTGGCTTGTTGAAAGACATTGTAGGCAAATTCAGTGATTTGAATTCAATATACACAAATCTATAGTTGTAGGTACATGTAATGATACGGCTGTCAGTGCAGGGATGGTTAAATTTTCCATCATTGCAAACCCATAACATAGTGTTGGCCAACGGCTTTGATTATACGAAGGTGAGTTGGCTCAGTATCCAAGCTGGCTTACTGAGAATTCTGCCCCACCAAATGAGCCACCCTGTTTGCTGACCTAATCCAGTTCTAGCCAACAGGGTCAGCCTGGCAAGCGAGCCGGCCTGTGCTCATGTAATAACAATTCATATGGTCAGTCCGGCAAACAGGTTTAGTTTGAGCAAGTATTAAATCAGTTAATCTTTTTCTCAGTGTATAAGGCATAGCAGTAAATCAAACCATTTAGCTGGCAGTAGCAAGGTGTCATAAGCTATTATAAACAGTTTAAAGAAATGTAATTCAAAATCATTATTTCTTTGAAGTTATATAACATTTTGAGCCAGTAAACATATTCATAATTTTAGCATATTTATTATTTGAGAGGCTTTATACATACTAGTGGGCCAGCCAGCTAGCTAATTGTAATATAAAGACAGATTACTGCATAGTTAACTATGTTACTGTCTCGGTTAGCGAGCCAACTCGCTTTCCGTGTAGTCAAGGCCAAAATTCAGACCCGTCACTGGTAAACCAGCAAACAACAACAAACTCTTTACTCCTTGATCTTGATAGTTGGTATGGGTGTCAGAGATTTATATACTGTGTGTTCATTTGTAAGCATTTGTGTATAATAATACATGTATGAACAATCGATACAAACTTACTGATAACCCAGAACATTTTGGAGCCCCATTTAATCTTACAGGTAAAATATCGAGTGAAACAGGGTTACTCAATGGCAACAATGAGTGTCAGAGATTTATATACTCTAGTCTGTACGTTCATTTATAATAATATGAACAATCGATACAAACTTACTGATAACCCAGAACATTTTGGAGCCCCATTTAAGCTTACAGGTAAAATATCAATATCAATATAAGTGAAACAGGGTAAAATTCGATAGCAACATTGCATACTTTAATAATAGTACTTGGTATATGTGAAACAATAAACTATAGCATCGACTTTATTTTGTATAACATAACATGATAACAATAAACAATACAGGCAACAAAGTTTATAAATATATTACAGTTACCTCAGAACAGTTAACATATTTTCAAAAAGCATTCATACGTTGAGTTTCATATTAAATTGTTAAACATAGGTTTAATCGAGTACACATCAGCGTACAGGTACGGCATTTTCAGTGTACGGTATCGAGATCGCAGACAGAGACCACCAAGGCACCAACCGTGTCTAAATCGCTCGTTATATTTTAGTGTAGCCGTAGGTCTTCGGCGATCGGCGTGTGCGATTGTAAGCATCGTGAGATCAAGATACTGCCAGCCACATCAAATATTTTCAGTGAAGAACACTCGAGGAAAGGTAACCAGATGAATATTAAAAATATGACAATGGCGCATAAATATATGCAGTGGTTCAGATCGATCTCGTACCCAGACCCAAGTGGGATGATGCAAGAATTGCCATTTCGCGACATTGCCAAATAAACAGAGCCCTTTTTAAGACTCGTGCTCTCCCCCCACAGGGGGAGGCCCGAGTAATTAATCTATTATTACGTGCACAGCAGCTATTTACAGCTGGCCAACTAAAACAGCATGTCACAGAATGGCAAAAAATTAATTCTGACCCATTTGGTATTTGCTTTGAGCTGCGTTAGCAATTGCCAAATCGAGTTCGACTATGAACCATCGCCAGCAATTGAAGGCATATTAATTTTACCCCTGAATACAAATTCTCTCTTCTGGAACAACAGACAATTGACAATGTACTTCATACTTTTTTGTCTAAAAACATCATCGAGAATTCAACTTCCGAAAGGGGCGAAATTCTATCTCCTATTTTTTTGCGGCCCAAGAAAAAACCAGGGGCCTTTGGGTAATCTTTAACCTTAAACACCTAAATGAAGCAGCAACGTACCACAAATTCAAAATGGATACACTTGGGTCGGCAGTTAAAAATGAAACCCGGCTGCTTTATGTCTTCGATTGATTTGCGTGATGGTTATTATTCTGTGCCTATAGCACCAGAATACAGAAAATATCTGAAATTCATTTGGAGGAATAAACTTTTCCAATTACGGGCATTACCTCTGGATCTTTCGAGTAGCCCACGCATCCTGAAACTTGTTTTTGCCACATTATGTGCCCATTATGGCCACTCTTGTCTGGGATACATTGATGATTCCTTTTATACAGAGGACACGAGTGTTGATCTTTGCCAACAGGCAACCCTGAATGCCGTCCGTCTCTTTATCCAGTTGGGCTTTGTGCCACATTCTACCAAATCAGTATTTCTACCTACACAAAATTTGGAATTCTTAGGATTTTATTTAAACTCAGTTACAATGCAAATTATCTTTAGCACACAAATTCCATCAGCACCGCCAATTTATCATTCAAGATATAGCAACACTAATTGGCACCTTCGTTTCTACATTCTCTGGGGTAGAATATGGACCGCAATATTACAGAGCATTAGAACATGATAAAGATCTAGCACAAAAGTCTTCTTCCGGAAACTTTGAGTCGCACATGTCTCTATCCTCAGCTAGCATTGAATAACTTAAATGGTGGGTCTCCTCCCTCCCTACTGCATACAAGAATATTGACCATAGTGTACCCACGTGGTTATGACATCCGATGCCTCATATGGGGTGGGGTGCCGTCTTCGGCCACACCAACACGCAGGGACTGTGGTCCACACAGGAAGCAACATTCCATATTAATGTTCTGGAAATGCTAGCCGTACAACTTGGTCTAAGTTCACTCCTCGACCAGATCCAAAACCGGCACATTCGGATTATATCCGACAACATGACAACAGTCACATACATCAATGCCATGCGCGGTTGTCAATGTAAAGACTACTATTACCAAATATATTTGGTTATGGACTATCGCTCGAAACAACTTGTATACAATCGCAGATCGCCTGTCTCTAGCGTTTAACGCAGCATTAGAATGGAAATTGCACCCTACCTTATTTCAACATATTTCAACCCAGTTTGGTGAACCTGATACTGATCTTTTTTCCAGCAGAATTAACTATCAGATTGGGCTGAATTTACTAATAGTTATGCTTTTCCACCATTTTGTTTAATTGCTAGATGCCTTTAGAAAGTTGCCCTAGAATAGGCAACCATGATTATCGTTGTGCCAGTGTGGAGCACACAACCATGGTTTACCAGACTGCTAAGCCTACTTATCGACCATCCCAAAATCTTCAGGGTCACCAAGAATGTTCTATCCAACCCCATTCACGGAAATGTTCACCCACTGGGAGGGGAGGGGGGGAGTGAGAGAGGGAGGGAGAGGGGGAGAGAGGGAGGGAAAGAGGCAGCGTCTCGTGTTTCTTTGCAATTTATTGGAATGAAGCAGTTCTCAAGGTAAGCAGTGTGTAATATGGAGTTCTCCATTTATATAAATTGTTATATATTCAACTAATTTGTATTGAGCTTTTCCATCGAGAACAATAAATATGACAATAAATTATCAAAATACTTCCAATGAGACAATTTTGTTGTTGAGTTTGCGCGGTATTAATTCACGCGTTGTTAATAATATAAACAATTTATTTATGTTTCGGTTGTTTTGTGAGTCTTTTAATTGTGTCTGTATTTGCTTGAACATCTCACTGTTAAGTAATGCTTGTTTGTAAAATCGTGTAATCCCCTTGCCCAAATGACGTTTGTCCCCACAATGTTTTCGAATATTTATTTTGATATATATACATGGAAATATTATTTACGTTGTGTACTGCAGTTACTAAAGTATTTATTTAAACGTAGTTCAATGCCATTATAGTCATGTCATGAGAATAGTTTGATATTAAGAGTTATATCAATTATATTTGTAATTACATCAATATATCGAGTTAATTTGGTATATATCTTAAAAGTTTTTGCTTTATGCATGTATAATTATATGCATACGTGTAAGCTGGGTTTTAATGTCCACACATCTACATGTATAATATACCAGTTAATTTACAGAAAACCTTTAACTGGCCACTGAAAGACAAAAATATCTTGATAACCAAGTTCTTGCTTTATGCATTTATTATATAGTTTTAGTTTTAATGTCAACACTATAATATGTAATGAGTTAATATGCAGTAAAGCTTGAACTGGCCACCGAAAGACAAAAATATCTTGATGACCAGTTGCCCAAAGACACATTGTATCTTGACAACTTAGAAGTTCTTGCTTTATGCATGTATAATATAGTTTTAGTTTTAATGTCTGGATATACCAGTTAATATGCAATAAAGCTTGAACTGGCCACCGAAAGACAAAAATATCTTGATGACCAGTTGCCCAAAGACACATTGTATCTTGACAACTTTGAAGTTCTTGTTTATAAATGCATGTATTATATTATAGTTTTAGTTTTAATATCTGGATATACTAGTTAATATGCAATAAAGCTTGAACTGGCCACCGAAAGACAAAAATATCCTGATGATCAGTTGCCCAAAGACACATTGTACCTTGACAACTTAGAAGTTCTTGCTTTATGAATGTATTATATAGTTTTAGTTTTAATGTCCACACTATTATGAATTAATAATATGCAGTAAAGCTTGAAATGGCCACGGAAAGACAAAAATATCTTGATGACCAGTTGCCATTTGTATCCTAATAAGAGAACTTACAGTGTACTGTATCTTGGCATCATACCTCAAGTTCATGTTTTACAAATGCATGCGTGCTTTAAAACAATTATAGGGTGGAGTACTGTCAGATGTACTATAAAATAACATTATCTTGGCAATCAACTCCTCATTATATATATGAATAATGAACAATCAATTGGGCTTAAATGCAGGTTTATGTCATGCTTTTGTTCTCACCACCAAGCCTCGCTTTGATGTTACAAATCTCTTAATGCCAAAACATTGCTTGGTGGTAAGAACAAAAGTGTGACATAAACCTTACATACTGTAAGCTTCATTAGAAAATATTGTTGTATTTTGTAATGTTTTATAATCAATATGTAATTATTAATTGTTGTAAATGAATGTTTATCTTTTTTCAGGTAGATAATATGGATTTAAGTCAGTCAGAATTCCAATCATGCTTGGTCTCTGTGAAGAAATAGGAGAAGTTGACCTTTTCCCAATGATAAGCAGTGTGTTATGCTCAATTTTCCCCCAACAGCTAAAATAATCATACCAAGTGAATATATGTCACTTGCACGACTAGCTGGATGGCCATCCATAACCTCAGGAGCTATATGGTGGTATCTGTTGCAATATTTCTTTGCTGGTGGATTTGATATTGCACATACTTTCCCAAAGTCAATCAAGTATCCGGCAGGGGTGGATCTAGGGATTTTTGTGACTAGTTTCCGAACGCCGAAGGCGCGAGAATCGAGTGCCAAAGGCACGAGATTTCCATGGGGGTTCGGGGGCATGCCCCCCCGGAAAATTTTGAAATCTAGAGTCTCTGAAATGCCATTTCCTGCATTTTGTGGGAAGATTTTACAGAACTCTGGAAGGTCAGAAAACGTGAATACATGTCTAAATTTACAGTTGGAATAAAAATTAGTAGGGTTTTACAGTAATTTATACTTATGGAAGAGTGACATTTATGTTTATATAATTTTTTTTGATTTTCTAAGGCTCTGAAATGCTAGTTCCTGCATTTTGAGGGCAGTCTTAATAGTAAATATAAAATATTAAGGTCATAAACACCCTAACTATAGTCTACCTCATCATAGTACACTTCAATGGGAACAATTTTTCAATTATTGCATTCCCTCTACCAAATCAATTTGTAACACAGTAATTTTGTACTAACTTCTACTGTCGGATGGTGACTGGTAAAAATATGTTACAATGAATATTATAGTTAGTAACCCTGACCTGGTTTTTCAAAATTAACCTTAATTTCAAATAATACCATAATTTCAAACATTTAAAGCACAGTATATATGTAGTGTTTTCAAATTAATGGCTGCATCAGTTCAACACTAAGTTCAGCCCTTGGATGGCAGGTAGGAATATTAAATAGTTGAAAATCATGTTAGTTCAGCACAACGATGGCAGGTAGGAAGGTCAAATAGTTGAAAATCATGTGAGTTCAGCACCTCGATGGCAGGTAGGAAGGTCAAATAGTTGAAAATCATGTGAGTTCAGCACCTCGATGGCAGGTAGGAAGGTCAAATAGTTGAAAATCATGTTAGTTCAGTATCTGGATAGCAAGTAGGAAGGTTAAATAGTTGAAAATCATGTTAGTACAACATCTGGATAGCAACTAGGAAGGCTAAATAGTTGAAAATCATGTTAGTTCAGTATCTGGAATTCTGGATAGCAAGTAGGAAGGTTAAATAGTTGAAAATCATGATTTCAGCACTAGGGTGGCAGGTATAGCAAGGTCAAATGGTTGAAAATCATGTTAGTTCAGCATCTGGTCATCTGGATAGCAAATTGAAATAACACTTGGAAGATGGCATCGTCTGGGTTGTTATCTCTCCTTCCTTATTACTCTGGCAAAGAAAATCACGGTCGTAATGATGGACTTCATCTTCTCGCGGTTTTCATTAATTCGTTCTTGCAGGAAAACCGCTCGCCTTGTCATATATTTGGCCATAAAATCCGCCATTGCAATACTACCGCATAACTTTGAAACTTCGAACAAGCAGTGGTCCAGAACGTAAGGGGAGATTTGAATAATTTGAATATTCAATTTGTTGCCATTCTTCCCTCCATCAAAATTAAACAAAGGCATGGTTTCTTCGAATAAACAAGCCAAGGGAAGCGCACGAGCCATTCAAACCTGAACCATCGTAGCCCACAGCCTCGCACGTTTGAGGAATAACAAACAACTGCTGGTCTGGTTTCCAGATATTTGGAATATAGCGTAATTTTATCGGGAGCTGAAAACCGGCCAATCGTTTGGTAAACAAGTCCATTATATTGAAAGGAAAACAGTTTTCCTTCGACAAACTGGTTGTCCACGCGACTACGCGAGAGGCATTTCGTATTTATATGATCTGACTAGTTCATGACTAGTTCACTCTAATTGGGTTGAAGGCGATTAACCAATAGGAGACAGTTTTGACTAGTTCACTCTGATTGATTTGAAGCGATTAACCAATAGGAGACAGTTTTGACTAGTTCACTCTAAGTTTTGCACTAGTTCACTCTAATTGCCTGAGATTTCCACACGATTATTCCACGCGCGGCGCTCGATCGCTCCATTTTGCCCTCCCCCTCCCCCAAAAGCCTATAATACAGGCTATCATTTAGCAAAATAGACGTGCAAGCAACTGCGCACGGTGAAAAGTAAAAATATCAATAAAAATAACTTTAGTAATACATTGTTAATTTTTATTTTTTATCAAAATGTGACTAGTTTCCGGAAACTAGTTGAACTAGTCTGGATCCACCCCTGTATAATCCTGTCTTGTTTTTTGAAACAAGAACATTGTTCGTTTTTAAATCACAATGCAAGTATCCCTTTTCATGCATGTGATGCAATGGATCAGCAACATCGTAACACATGCACTCTGAACCAGTCTGTGGCAGACATATCTCCCATGAACTGGATGGCATTTTTATCATGTAACAGCTTGTGAACTATCAATGACTGCAAATCTTTCCCAATTAACTCCATAATTATTGAGAAAGGCTTCTCAGTAACATGAACTCCAAAAATACAAGGCACACATCTGTGTGAAAACATTTGTTGACAGCAGGCTTCCGTACACTGAACTTGCACTTGAATTAGGTAACCTTTTTTCAACAACATGGATACCTAACCTTCGATAGTGCCGTATATAACACTGCCCAAAGCTTCCGGAACCAATACATGGCGAAACATCTTCTAGCTCATCTGGTTCAATTTTTCGGATGTACTTTGTACCTTGTAATCCCGTACAAAGATGAATCCTAAACAGGGTGTTAACTGATGTTAATAAATAAAATTCATACAGAGTATATGCATTTTATTAAAGGTAATAATTGTTTGCCAGCAAGGGGATTAATTTCAAAGCCATGATGATTTTGCTATTTTCAGATTTAATTTTAAAATAAATGTGGTACCTGTAGTTTAGTAAACGAGCAACAGTGTTTTAACAAATCTAAAACCATCAGGGCGCAGCCGGCTGCGCCCTGATGGTTTTAGATTTGATAAAACACGTGCTGCGAGTTTATTGAACGCTCGAATGATCATATTTTCGATTTACAAGCGATGATTAGATGATATATAATTATATATATATATATATATATATATATATATATATATATATATATATATATATGTATATGTATATGTATATGTATATGTATGTGTATGTGTATATGTATGTGTATATGCGTGTGTATATATGTGTATATGTATATGTATATGTATATGTATATGTATATGTATATGTATATGTATATGTATATGTATATGTATATGTATATGTATATGTATATGTATATGTATATGTATATGTATATATATATATATATATATATAGTGAAAGGATTTATGGTGAAGGAAAATTTCGAGTGTTGGAATACATACATTTTAAGACCAAACCGGGACCAGTTGCGAAAAATGCAACTTAGCGGCCTTCCGGTAGGAATTGAACCCGCGACCCTGCGATTGCTAGTGCAGCGCTCTGACCACTGAGCTACGGAAGCCGTTGCCGAGAGCCTAGTCACGAGTTCTGTATATATGGTGGTAATGCCGGGATAAGATTCTGGGTATATTATAGGTAATATTTGGCATTTCACTCGATCAAACTACATGTTGAAAGGATTTATGGTGAAGGAAAATTTCGAGTGTTGGAATACATACATTTTAAGACCAAACCGGGACCAGTTGCGAAAAATGAAACTTAGCGGCCTTCCGGTAGGAATTGAACCTGCGACCCTGCGATTGCTAGTGCAGCGCTCTGACCACTGAGCTACACTAGAAACCCAGCCGTGTTGCTAGCGTGTTGTTATAACACGTCAACGTGTTATAAAAACACGGTGACGTGTTGCGAAAACTGGTCCTAGAGGAATCAAAACACACTAGTGTGTTGTTTTTTCTTCAGACATGTTGTAAGAACACGTCAAAGTTGGAGCTAGTTGAGCTAGTGTGTTATAACAACACACTGAATTTAAACAACACGTCAACGACTAGTAAGAACACGTCAAAAAATAGGCAGAAGTGTGTTAGAACAGCAGTAAAACACGTCAACGTGTTAAATGAAAGTCTCCCGCGACAAGAACACGCCAGATTGTTATTACTGAATAACACGCTACCGTGTTAGAAAGACACGCTGCTCTGTTAGTGACGTATTAAAAACCGTAATATCACGCCACTTTTTTAAGTCCAAAGTTTTGGCCAGATGAGGAGTGTTTTTTTTTTATCTCGAGAAAAGTATTTTTGCGAAAATGACAGTAAATTATAATGTTTTCTAACGAAATTGAATATCCGGAGAGGAAATATTTCACTATACCCAGTACCAGGCAGAGCTATTGAAGAGATGTTTGCCAGGGTAAGTGAAATTTATATCGATTTAACGGTTTGCTAAAATTCACTGTGTTTTTCTGCAGTTCCAATTCAAAAACCTCGTGATACTGTATCAACAAATATAACCATGTTTTTATTTGTTTAACTGTTAGAAAGACCATGTGATAAGGCTGGTCAGTCAAGTAGAAATCGATATTGAAAGAAGACTGTTTGGTAGCAGCAACTGCAAGGCTGAGCTCCGTGGCGACCATATCTTTTCAATATCTATGTATGGTAAGAATTGGGATAATAAATAATATGTATATCGTGCACTAGACAATATATCGCCCTAAACTTTTATCATATAACTACTAGAAGTCTTGAATGCTGCACATATATGATATATATATTTGCCGCCATGAGCAAATTCTGGTATTCACTTCTGGTATTCACCACAATTCACCGACTCTGAGGTGAATAATTGTTTTAGCATGTATCAAAACGAGTTGATAAAAAATAGGGGAATTTTGTTTTAGCTTCATTAAATGTAGCCAGGCCGGAGTTGTTGAGGGAATTGTCGCGAAACGCAAGCTAAAGATATAAATTCTCCCAAGGGTGGTGTTCCATATTTGGAGTTGTTTACCCCATGAGCAAGGGTCATCGCAGGGGTCGTCGCTACAAAACATAATTCAACAGGCTAATTTTTGGCACCAGGCTTCCGCGCGCGGTCGTATTTATGGACATTCAAGTTATGGGATTTAGCGATGTCCAGAACGCAAAATGGATGCTATGCTGTGCAATGCTGTGCTGAAGTTCGTCTAACAAAAATCACGAGTCCCACACGGGAATCAAACCTGTAACTTTCTGAATACTAATCTGAGGCTTTGGCGAACATATCAAGATGCGCATTTTTAATACAATCAACATGATGGTATTTTTGATTTGGAAATTATAGCAAAGGTTAGTAAAGTATTATACTTATATACTGTACGTAGTAAACAATTTATCAAATAATTACTATATCCCAAGGATAGACCAACGTTAGTGCAATTAATACTGTAACTGGGTTAACAGTTTAGTTGACAGTCTATGGAAAGACAAAAATAATAGTTAGTGTTAATAAGTTGTTTGCATTTATTAGAAGAGTTCTGCATCACTGTTCTTCATCACTGCAATCTCTTGCATCCCCATATTCAAACTAATGCAGTTTCATCACCCTCCATCTCACTGCTTTCAGAATTATCAGAATTTGTGCATTGACACTGCTTTTTGGCAAGAGCATCTTTTTGTTTGACATCCCTTCTTACACTTGCACAACACTAAAATACTGTCAGGAGCATGTTGCTGGGTCCCCACACTTTATCTCCAAGTTATCCTCTTAAGATACCAACCAAAGCCAACAACAGGTGATGCTGCTGCAGGTACTGTATAGCAATTGTTGAATGCTTGTGGATGTAGCTTTCATAATTGACTCTCAAAATGTGTTGGTGTTAAAACTGTCTGAATTGGCCGGGTGCAGAGATTCTTCTGTACACTTGCCCAGTTTAAACATTCTATACTGTGCATTATTGATTGAGTATGCATCTGGCTGGCCATAAAGGTGGCACACATATTTCTCAATGAGAGTAAACAATTGTTGTCAGCTAGACAATTAACTCATGTCCAAGTGCCTCAATAATGCCTTTGCTTTCCCTTTCCCAAAGAAGGAACAAAAAGTTACTTTTCAAGGCATTGTTTTGAGTATAAATTATGACTGAAGTTGTAGAAAATATTATTTTTCTTGCAGTTAACAGCACATCGTATTTACTGTAGTTCTGTATATTTTACAGTGGTACCGTACATTACCTGTAAAAATATGGAAACCAATCATTGCACTGCACCACCTAGGCCCAAAATATGCTGCAACTTCCCCAATATATATCTATATTCTTCTTTTGTTTTTTCCAGTTCCTGTCTCAAATACAAGCTTAGCGTGGGCATGGATATTTGAGATCCCAATGCAATGATGAATATGTCAGTGTCAGGGCTCATGATGATGGTGTTCTCAGCAGATGCGGCAGCATGCTGTCTGTGCATGGACAAACATTTTGGTATCTGCTTCTTCATCTTCTGTTGCTGTTGATGAGATTCCTGCATTAGAATGTGACCATGAAGAAGCAGATATCAAAATGTTTGTCCATGCACAGTATGCCGCTACATCATCATCAATGATGAGCCCTGACACTAACGTATTCATCATTGCATTGGGATCTCAAGTATCCATACCCGCTAAGCTTGTATTTGAGACAGGAACTGGAAACAACAAAAGAAAAATAGATATTGGGGAAGCTGTGATGTATTTTGGGCCTGGGTGGTGCAGTGCAATGATTGGTTTCTATATTTCCACAGGTAATATGTATGGTACCACTGTAAAATATACAGAACTACAGTACTGACTAACTGCAATAAAAATAATATTTTCTAACACTTCAGTAAATACACTCAAAACAATGCCTTGAAAAGTAACTATTTGTTTTAGGATCCAATTCAACAACCTACTTCTTTTGGGAAAGGAAAAGCAAAGGCATTATTAAAAGTTGCCAGAAGTGTTGATGAATTTGTTGATGCATTTGAGGCACTTCATGGGCATGAGTTAATTGTCTAGCTAACAATATGTTTACTCATTGATAAATATGTGTTTCACCTTTATGGCCATGAAGCTGCAGATGCACACTCAATCAATAATGCACAGTATAGAATGTTTAAACTGGGCAAGTGTACAGAAGAATCTCTGCCACACAATTCAGACAGTTTACACCAACACATTTTGAGAGTCAATTATGAAAGCTACAGTACATGGATCAGGATCCAAAAGCATTTGACTTTTGCTATACCTGCAGCACCATCACCTTAGTGTTGGCTGATATCTTAAGAGGATAACTTTGAGATAAAGTGGGCGACCCAGCAACCTGCCCCTGACAGCATTTTAGCTAGAGTATGTGTTGTGCAAGTGTAAGAAGGGATGTCAAACAAAAAGATGCTCTTGCCAAAAAGCAAATCTAAAGGGCACAGAGTTGTGTCAATACACAAATTGTGATAATTCTGAAAGCAGTGAGATGGAGGGTGATGAGACTGCATTAGACATTTGAATATGGGGATGCATTGAGATTGCAGTGATGAAGAACGGTGATGAAGAACTCTTCTAATAAATGCAAACAACTTATATTAGTGTTAATTTAACACAAAATATTATTTTTGTCTTTCCATGGACTGTTAACTTACTGTTAACCCAGTTAAGTATTAATTGCAATAAAGTCACAGTATTAATTGCTATAATTTCCAAATAAAAAATACCATCATGTTGATTGTATTAAAAATGTGCATCGATCTTGATATGTTCGCCAAAGCATCAGACTAGTATTCAGAAAGTTACGGGTTTGATTCCCGTGTGGGACTGATAATTTTTGTTAGACGAACAGCACGTAACAGCATCATGTTGTTAATTACCTTTTGCAGGGTTTAAAATAGCAGCCGGCTGCCGGCGCTAGCCGGCATTTTTGCGGCGCTAGCCGGCGACTTTTAAATAGGAAGAGCCAATTTTTTACACAGAAGATAATAATATTTTAATGAAGAATATATCCTGTCTCACCAACATATCTCGCTAATAAAATATCTTAAATTTATATAGTCCCAAAGAGCAAAAATACGACCTCGTATTTTTTATCTTGTAAGTTTTCCATATTGCTTTGTTGCGGGACAGCGGATTTTACCACGCGATGTACTTTATGTAAAGTTCATTATATCGAACTCATTAGCGACGAAAACGTTTTGTTTAGTGACAAGGTAAGTAACGGGTTATATGTTAATTTTGCTGTGGAGCTGAAAGTTCTGTGCTGTGGTCATCGGTTGAAATTTGTTGTTCAGTCAATGCGCCAGGTTGTCAGTAGCAAACAATTATTTAACGTAAATTTTACAAAGGGAATGTGTTGAAAATTTGGCTTTGAATTGCGGCCTAACTTGGTCAAATACTTTATGCTAATTTGCACAAAAAGCAAGATAATATATTACAGAATTAGATGTCTGAGTAGTAGAATTAGAAGTCCGAGTACAATTCAGCTGTCGGACACATAAGAGATGTACTTTCTTTATATTTAATTTTATGATCGAATGTCAAGAATTATGGAAATAAAAGTTTAAATTCCGCCATGTTTTTTATGGGCGAAACTTCATGTAAGATAAATGGCTGTACTCTAAATAACTTCCTGACATCTGACTATAGTGCAATGTGCATTTAGTCTGTAAACTTGTTTTTGTTTCTTTTTGTTAAATAAAGATATTTTGAAGTCATGTTGAATGAAGAATGTCACTAAAAGAGTCAACGTTTCTATGTTGGAAACGAAATAATGAATATCTTAGAATAGATTCTTCAAGAGCAGTATTGACGTGTGATATTTGTATCAAATGGAAGTCAAAGTTGCCTGGGTCAAATGCATTTATTACTGGTTCAAAAAATCTGAAATCTTCTGCTGTTAATGAACATGCTCAGAGTAAACTGCATAAACCTGCCTTAAGGCTAGACGAAGAAGAACTAGCAAGACTGGAGAACAGGCGGTGTCATGTTGTTCAAGAAAGACCTTCACAAGATGCTCCTATACTGCAAGCTGTTAACAATATGGCTCAACTAAGCGAAGAAGAGAAGAATGCAGTTATAAAACTTTTCGATATTGCCTACTTAATTGCGTTGAAGGGTCGTCCGTACTCTGATTTCAATGATTTGATAGAGCTAGAAAAGTTGCACGGAGTTAAGTTTCTTGAGCCATCTGCATATGAGAATCATATGGCTTGCAAACTATTAATCCATTATGCTTCAAAGGCCCTTTATGAGAAAGAGTTGAAAAGCAAAATCAATAAAGCTAACTTCGTCACTATCTTGGCTGATGGTGCAACAGATGCTGCCCTTATAGAGAAAGAAGTCATATACATCATATTTGTTGACCCAGATGATTTTAAACCAACCCTCGCTTTTCTTAGCATTAAGTCAGTTGCATCTCAAGATGCGCCAGGCATCACAAATGCAATCACTGAAGCATTTAAAGATTGTGATATTCTCGAAAAATTACAACAAATTGTGTTTTTTGAATCTGATGGAACTGCGGTGAATTCCGGTGTTCGAGCTGGCGTTATCAGTCTACTTCAACGTAAGTATGGTCAACATATTAAGTTCTTTTGGTGTTTATCACATCGCCTGGAACTCGCTTTCAAGGATGATGTCAAGAAGGATATGGAAGAAGTTGATACAGCGTTGCGTGATTTGTACGGTATTTATCAATACTCTGGAAAACGTTTGCGAGAATTACGTATGCTATACGATATTATATTAAAAGATATATATGAGTTTGAGAACGGGGAGGTTAAGCCGTCTAAAGCATGTGGAACACGTTGGATTGACCACAAATTACGTGCGATGAAAGCCTTCATTGACAAGAGAGGGCTTTATCTGGCACACATCCAGAATGTTATAGCCGATGAAACCAAGAAAAATGACAAAGCAACCCTAGAAGGAAAGAGAAGGCGTATTGCCCAAGGTTCTTTGTTATTGAAGTGTGCGATGTATGTCGATATTTTAGAACCAGCCTGGCAATTCTCTCTGACCACCCAGAAGACCAGTGAACTGAACATTGTAAAGCAAGTGGAATGTGTTGATCGGACATTAACAAAATACAAGATAATGTCTGAAAAAGTGAATCAGGATGCAACGGCTGCAGCACGTTCGCTTCCAACGGTGAAGCATGTCCTGTCAGTGATAGAAGAAGAAGGGGCTGACCCCTCTTCTTCTATCACTTACCAGGGTGTCCAAGTTCTCAAGCTTCCTCAAAGCAAGGATTCTCTCACTCGTCTTATACGAGATAATGTTAAAGCAATCTGCCAATGCCTAGGTGAACGCTATGGCAGCCTTGTTGACGATTCGGAGGATGAATTTGAGTCAAGTAAAGAAACAAAGGACGCTGATGAAACAGTCCATTCAATTGCAAAAGTCTTAAATTCAAAGGTTTGGATGCCCGCCATGGAAGAAGTAAACAGGGAATACCTCAGCATACAATTGGAAGCATTGGAGAAACTCTTTGACACCTTTGGACTTGTTCATCCGCTAAATCTGAGCAACAAAGAGCAGTTGTGTGACCAATATGTCATGCTCGTACATTGGGCGACGTCTTTCTTCAATGTTGCTGCTATCGATCCTATGGAATTATGGCCACGTCTGAAGAATCTGAAACAGAATGATGCCAACGAGTTGTTCACTTTAATTGAACTATGCCTAACCTGTCCTTATGGAAATGCAGTGTGTGAAAGTTTTATTTCATACTTACGTGTGGTGAAGACAGATTGGCGGAATAGGCTCAATGAATCAAATATTACAGATTTATTGCGCATTAAAGTTACGGGGCCCAGTCTCAAAGTATTCAATGAAGAATATTGTGATCTGGCAGTAACCCTCTGGAACAGTGAAAAAAGAAGACGACCAAGGCAGACAAAGAGGAAAGCTTACGAGAAAAGAAGTATAACGGGGGTAAAAAAAACACGAGAGATGGAGAGGAATGAATATTTGAAGAACTGGCTTCTGGATGTTGGCGTGGAAGACGAGAGCGACTGTGAATCTGACAGTAACAGTACAGTCTGCAGTGATCTCATTCAAGAACAGCAAGAAAATGTAATGTCTGATTCTGAAGATCAAGCATCTATTGAACAGTCACCCACAGAATTTGAAAGTAGCATTGAAGATGATCCGCTTGATGGTGGCTTAAAAAGCTCAACTGAGCCTGATTCTGACTAGGAAGCTAAAGTTAGATTGTTTTATTTGGCACAACATCATTCACTACAGCTTGTTGACTCGTTTAGATTCATTAATATTTTTAAGTAACAAAATAACGATTTTGTCGTGGTGATAAATTTCATGCAATAACGCTTCAATATCATGGTGACAGACTTAGTATGCTTTGTAAAGTTAAAAAGGTTAAACCGCATTATTATTGTGAAGACGTAATTTAACCTAGTTGATATAATTTAAATTTATTCTTATTTCATTGTTATCATATTTTGTTTCATAAATCTTTTGTGTGACTGTCTGCATGTTTTAGCATCTTAGACCACTTTTATACTTTACCTGTTATGCATAAATATTATGCATGATGCAGTTAGTAGCATAAAATGCCTAAGTGAGTGACTGCAAAGGACATTCAATCCTAATGCTAAACGGAAGGTCAGTGAGTCAGTTATTTCAACACTGAACTGGGGAAAACGTCCACTCTTAACATGTTTTCGTTCATTCCCCCATCACGGAAAAAACCGATAAAAATAGCCGGTACAAAAATGGCACATGTCTTAAAAAGCCTATAAAAAAACTTCATTTTTAAAAAATTATTTTAAACCCTGTTTTGTGTTCTGGACTTCGCTAAATCCCATAACTTGAATGTCCACAAATACGACCGCGCGCGGAAGTCTGGTGCCAAAAATTAGCGAGAAGAATGAGTCGAGGAGAGCTTTTGACGTCATAGCCTCAACAACAACAATGACCCTTTTATAGGGGAGTGAATGGGTGGGGGCTAGGGAAGGAGAAAATTTTGCCGGGGGGTTAGGGTTAGAAAACCCCATTAGGCGGGGGGTTATGGTTAGAAAACCCACTAGGCGGGGGTTAGGGTTAGGATATTTGTTGTGTTGGGGTTGAGTTCTAGCATTAGATTAACCATTATCATTAATTCAGAGCGATTTGTAAATAATGGTTGCATTTGTAATGGGTAAATAATGGATAATGGTTGAATTTCGACTCATTCTTCTCGTACTCGGCCACTTTAATGGCCAAAATACAAACTTCACGTAAAGTAAAACCTTTCTTTCAACGAATTTTGAAGTGAAACTCTGCACGATGCATAAATTTTTTCATCGGAGAACCAAAAAAAAAACTGCAGTAGCAATCTGTGGGAACTTTTTAGATTTGAATTCAGGTTATTTAATCTATCAATACATGTAAAAACGTTTTAGTTCAAAGAGGTGTGTTACAAAGGTGATAACTTTTCAGCAGTCGTCGGCCGATGGCCTATAAAACAACATTGAGTCATCCTAATTGAATTCTAGTTTTTTGCTTAAAATATCAAAATTCACAGTATAGCAAATGTTGATGTTGTTTCATTATTGTTTTCACAAGTAATTTTCACATGTTTTCATGTTTTCACCAAATGCCATTACAGATTTTAATAACATTTTTGTGTGAAAAAGGTTTTGTGACATCTTGCTAATAAGTTGGTAATAATGACGTAATGGATTGGAGTAAGAGTGAGCCATCTGATTGGCTAACCTTAATGAACTATAACCCTAACCAACCCTAATTCTATTAACCCAACCCTAATCCTAACCCAAAGGTTAGTCAATCAGATAGCACACTCTTACACCAAACCATTACATCATTATTACCAACCTATTGGCAAGAGCTCAAAGTATTGAGGTCACGTGACTTTCAATGTAATTGAAGACCAATATTCCATATTATTATTACTTTAAAATGGTTTGATAGGGATTCATTCGTAGTGCATGTCGCCCATTTCCTCCCCAAATTTGTGGGGCCTGGCGTCACCACTGAACAGAACTTCTCACATGGAAGATGTTAAGCCATTAGGGGTGCACCGGATATCATATCCGGCCGGATAGTGAGATAATCCCACTATCCGGCTGGATATATCTAATATTCGACCCGGATACCGGATATTTTTTCAAGGCGTATTAAATTTGTGTTAACTTCAAGATGAAAATATAAATAGAAAAGTCAAACCTGTATTAAGCGGACACCCTTTGGGAATAGGAAAGTGTCCGCTTAATAGAGGTGTCCGCTTAATGGAGGTTCTCGTCACCAGGCCCCCGCAGTTTCATAATACACTCATCATGGCGCTCAACCATGATATAAAATACGATTATAATAAATGAACACTTCATCATATTGCTTCCAAATAAACAGTGCTCCTAAGATCATAATACTTGTACAGATGTAAATAAAAAGACTAAATATTAAGTAGATATCGGTTCGTGGAAGTTCATAGCTAGAACTATATTTAAGTTTAAAAGTTACTGAAGTCAATTATTGTCTGTGTGCAAAGAAATCGTCGATGCACGATTGTTTTAGTCCTTGAATTTTGATTTCTTGTAGCAAGTTAAGTGACTTTCGAAATAGCTAAGGAAAGTTCTTCTTTTCCATTATGATGCGAGAAGTCTTGTATCATCTCCGCAAACTTCAACGCCTCTCCTGCTGATTTGAGACTATGATTGCGCACTCGCATTGTTGACTATTTTTGTCGTAACTATTTTGTAATATCCGTTAGTCTATTTGTTGAAGGTACATTCCTGTCCGCTTAATACAGGTTTTTGTACTTTTATGTACCAATTTTGGTGTCCGCGTCCGCTTAATAGAGGTGTCCGCTTAATAGAGGTTCTATTTATAGGATTTACGTAGGAATCAAATCGGGACTTTGCAAGGTGTCCGCTTAATACAGGGTGTCCGCTTAATGCAGGGCCGGTTAATACAGGTTTGATTGTACCAACAGTTAGATATCAATAAACAAAACAACAATATTATGATCTGGTTTACTGTTCCAGTATTGCTGGTTATAGTTAACTGTCTTCCTAAATAGACAAAATATGTCAACTTGCAAAAAAAAAACTAGACTAACTGCGGTAAGTAGTTAGTAACAACTTTATCTTAGTAACAACTTTTAGTAACAACTTAGTAACAACTGATGTTAGAAAAAACTCCATACAAACTTATTTGTGCATCTAATCTTATATGATTGACTGGAGTCCTAGAGTACTGTGTGTCCATAGCACGTGTGTTCGACAAGAATTTTGACAATACACGTTGAGCATCTTTGGGCTCTTAGAAAAAAGACTTTCGGCTTCTTTCCCATTATTTCAAGTCAAAATATGGTAAACACACCCGAAAAGAAGGCCTGAGCCTTCTTCAACTATCCGGCAAATCCAGTATCCGGCCGGATAGTAAAAAGCACTATCCGGTGAAAATAGCTCAAACATTTGAGAATAGGAAAAGGTCTGTTTACCACATTTTAAAAGATAATTTATTTAAGTCTTTCTTTTTAATTAGATTCAGAATAGAAAAACAAGGTCAGAAAAATAGCCATGCAAATGCAGATTGGAAAAGCAAGGTGGCATTTCAAGATCATCATCTGATTGAAAACTCCTGGAGGAGATGACTTGCTCACAACTTATTAAATGGTTCAAGAAACCAAGCTTAAACTTAAAATAAAGTTGATTAAAAAATTAAAACGATATGCTTTGATTATTCTGTATCTATAATTTAGTAGTGTAAGGTGTGTTGTTTAGGAACACGCTTTTGGCGTGTTTTAGTTTTGTTTCTCAGACGACACGTTTTTGACGTGTCTTTTCTTAATGTGTTGTAACTTGTAAGAACACACACGTGTGTTCCAACAACACGCTAAGATTGATAACACGTCAAAAATGTGTCATCTGAGGGGACAAAACAAGAACACGCTAAATGCGTGTTCTGAACAACACGCCAAATGCGTGTTCCTGAACAACACGTCATCTGTACAACACGTCAAAGCGTGTTCCTAAACAACACACCAAAAGCGTGTTATTTTGCAACACGCCAAAAACAACACGCCAAAACCGTGTTCAACACACTTTTAGTGTGTCATCTGAGGGGACAAAAGTGCGTGTTGTTTCAACACGTTTGCAACACGGCTGGGTTTCTAGTGTACGGAAGCCGTTGCCGAGAGCCTAGTCACGAGTTCTGTATATATGGTGGTAATGCCGGGATAAGATTCTGGGTATATTATAGGTAATATTTGGCATTTCACTCGATCAAACTACATGTTGAAAGGATTTATGGTGAAGGAAAATTTCGAGTGTTGGAATACATACATTTTAAGACCAAACCGGGACCAGTTGCGAAAAATGCAACTTAGCGGCCTTCCGGTAGGAATTGAACCCGCGACCCTGCGATTGCTAGTGTAGCGCTCTGACCACTGAGCTACGGAAGCCGTTGCCGAGAGCCTAGTCACGAGTTCTGTATATATGGTGGTAATGCCGGGATAAGATTCTGGGTATATTATAGGTAATATTTGGCATTTCACTCGATCAAACTACATGTTGAAAGGATTTATGGTGAAGGAAAATTTCGAGTGTTGGAATACATACATTTTAAGACCAAACCGGGACCAGTTGCGAAAAATGCAACTTAGCGGCCTTCCGGTAGGAATTGAACCGCGACCCTGCGATTGCTAGTGCAGCGCTCTGACCACTGAGCTACGGAAGCTGTTGCCGAGAGCCTAGTCACGAGTTCTGTATATATGGTGGTAATGCCGGGATAAGATTCTGGGTATATTATAGGTAATATTTGGCATTTCACTCGATCAAACTACATGTTGAAAGGATTTATGGTGAAGGAAAATTTCGAGTGTTGGAATACATACATTTTAAGACCAAACCGGGACCAGTTGCGAAAAATGAAACTTAGCGGCCTTCCGGTAGGAATTGAACCCGCGACCCTGCGATTGCTAGTGTAGCGCTCTGACCACTGAGCTACGGAAGCCGTTGCCGAGAGCCTAGTCACGAGTTCTGTATATATGGTGGTAATGCCGGGATAAGATTCTGGGTATATTATAGGTAATATTTGGCATTTCACTCGATCAAACTACATGTTGAAAGGATTTATGGTGAAGGAAAATTTCGAGTGTTGGAATACATACATTTTAAGACCAAACCGGGACCAGTTGCGAAAAATGCAACTTAGCGGCCTTCCGGTAGGAATTGAACCCGCGACCCTGCGATTGCTAGTGCAGCGCTCTGACCACTGAGCTACGGAAGCCGTTGCCGAGAGCCTAGTCACGAGTTCTGTATATATGGTGGTAATGCCGGGATAAGATTCTGGGTATATTATAGGTAATATTTGGCATTTCACTCGATCAAACTACATGTTGAAAGGATTTATGGTGAAGGAAAATTTCGAGTGTTGGAATACATACATTTTAAGACCAAACCGGGACCAGTTGCGAAAAATGCAACTTAGCGGCCTTCCGGTAGGAATTGGTCCCGGTCGCAACTGGTTATTATATATATATATATATATATATATTATATATATATATATATATATATATATATATATATATATATATATATATATATATATATATATACCGCTGCGACATGCCTAACCTTAAGAAGTTTCGTCAAAGTCTCCGTCACGAAATGGTAAGTTATTTGCTTCCTTTTTTACCGTCGATCAGTAATCATGCTCTACGTTTGTTTGACCTTATTACTCGGGCCTCCCCCCCCCTGGGGGGAGAGCACGAGTCTTAGAAAGGGCTCTGTTTATTTTTATTATTTTTATTTTGGCAATGTCGCGAAATGGCAATTATTGCATCATTGTTGACTAAATTAGTAGACTAGTGAGCGAGACTATGAATGTGGGATTACTACACATGCGCAGTGAAGTTATCCCCAAAACAATTTTGCCCCCCGCAGTCGTTTTTAGGGAGGCTAATTATTGCATCACGATCAACCTCTTACCCAGGCTTTCCACCTTTGCGAAACTGAAAACACTGCGTATATTTCTGATTTATTTACTCATCTGATCTGACACCTTCCTTCGAGTGCTCTTCACTGAAAATCTTTGATGTGGCTGGCAAGTATCTTGATCTTATATACGCTCACAATCCAGATCTCTTTTGAAACGGGTTGGTCTACGATTTCGAGAACCTGTACTCGATCAAATTATATGTTTCCATACGCTTTTTGTCTACTAAATGTTTAATAATTTAATATGAGACTCAACATATGAATGCTTGCATATGAATGCTGTATGGAAATATGTTAACTGTTCTGAGGTAACTGTAATATTTTTATAAGCTTTGTTGCCTGTATTGTTTATTATTATGTAATTATACAAAATAAAGTCGATGCTACAGTTTATTGTTTCATATTATACCAAGTAGAAGTACTATTATTAAAGTATGCAATGTTGCTATATATTGAATTAATTACCCTGTTTCACTTGATATTGTACCAGTAAGCTTAAATGGGGCTCCAAAATGTTCTGGGTTATCAGTAAGTTTGTATCGATTGTTCATATTATATGCGAATGCTTACAAATGAACGTACAGTATATAAATCTCTGACACTCATTGTAGCCATTGAGAAACCCTGTTTCACTCGATATTTTACCTGTAAGCTTAAATGGGGCTCCAAAATGTTCTGGGTTATCAGTAAGTTTGTATCGATTGTTCATACATGTATTATTATACACAAATGCTTACAAATGAACACACAGTATATAAATCTCTGACACCCATATCAACTATCAAGATCAAGGAGTAAAGAGTTTGTTGTTGTTTGACCTTGCTACTGCCAGCTAAATGCATGGTTTGATTTACTGCTATGCCTTATACACTGAGAAAAAGATTAACTGATTTAATGCTTGCTCAAACTGAACCTGTTTGCCGGACTGACCATATGAATTCTTATTACATGAGCACAGGCCGGCTCGCTTGCCAGGCTGACCCTGTTGACTAGAACTGGATTAGGTCAGCAAACAGGATGGCTCATTTGGTGGGGTAGACTTCTCAGTAAGCCAGCTTGGATACTGAGCCAACTCACCTTCATATAATCAAAGCCATTGGCCAACACTATGTTATGGGTTTGTAATGCAGGCCTGAATATAATTTTTGGAACTCGCCGGACACGATGTCCGGCCACAGAGTAAATCGGCCGGACAAGACCACTTTTCTGTCGGACACGGTTTGTTAATTTTATCCCCGAATCGTTTTAGCATGACACTAAATAATTTTGCCGTTATGTAATGCAGTGTGATAAATGTTGTATATTAATAGCCTTGTCGCCAATACAGCGAACAACGCTGGTCTATAAGTGGTCGAGTCGGCCGGACATTGATGTCCGGCAGCAGCTCCAAGTTGCCGGTCACAAGACGAATTAACGCCGGACAATGTCCGGCGGTAATATTCAGGCCTGTAATGATGGAAAATTTAACCACCCCTGACAGCTGTATCATTACATGTATGTACCATTGTACCTACAACTATAGATTTGTGTATATTGAATTCAAATCACTGAATTTGCCTACAATGTCTTTCAACAAGCCACAACCTCAAGTAGCCCGAGTTAACGCCTAGCGGGCGTCTTGTTTTATCTAAAACCCGTTTTTCCAGTCACATTACTTATATTAGTCGTTGTTTATATCGGGGGGTCATTCCCTACGGTTTTAGATCCTCTTTTGATTTATTGTCTTTTAATCTCCCCGCTATCGATCGTCGTTATTCCCATCACATATCAGCGGCTTGCTCGAGTCATTCCCGTCACTACTAAATCTATGTCCAGTAATTTACAACATACTGATGACGACATCTCGGGATGTAAGTCCTCTCTCTCCCAGGTCTGCCCACCTATTTTGTTTACCGCTATCGTTCAACAAATTCGCATGCTAAATTCCAGACTCTATGTTTTTCTTAAAGACGTTAAGGCGTCCAAATTGGCCAAATTATTGGGTCCTTCCCCGAATCCCTCCCAAAGCACTAGTTCCTCTAACGAAGTCACTCGTCTAGTTTTCACTATTCCCTCTGATTTGCCATTATCTGACCCCGAGAGATCTGTTCTTGCGAAAGGTCTCAAGTTTGTTCCCAACTCCGGGCCCATCGATTTATTTTCAGTTAAAGAGGATACCGAATCTTTCTTCCGCCGCATGCGCCTCAAATCTTTTTTTCATGATAAGCCCACTTTCAATAGCAA
Organism: Chrysogorgia sp. JL179-B06; assembly: GCA_035772405.1. Classification (NCBI taxonomy): domain Eukaryota; kingdom Metazoa; phylum Cnidaria; class Anthozoa; order Scleralcyonacea; family Chrysogorgiidae; genus Chrysogorgia; species Chrysogorgia sp. JL179-B06. The sequence continues at coordinate 1,434,705 of JAYKKM010000329.1, forward strand.
TAAGGATATTTTCGAAGAACTCAACCCCAAGAAGTCGTCTTGGTCTCCATCCGAAGGCGATTTTTCTTCCCTTGATCTTTTCGTAAGACAATGCCGCCATGACATTGATAAATTGCACCCTCCGCGCAGAAAACAAGTTCATAACCTTAACAAAGAAGAGCTTCTAGCTTTGAATTTATTACGATGCCGAAATGACGTTGTCATAAAACCTGCGGAAAAAGGTGATGCTGTAGTTGTCTGGAGAGCGGACTTGTATCGACAAGAGGCTCTTCGTCAACTCAGCGACACCATCTTTTATACTAAATTGAATTCCGATCCCACTCAATCTCACCAAAAATCCGTCAAAACTACCATCAAGAATTTCATCCAAGCCGGTGAATTGCCTGCCTCTGCATCTAACCTTATATTAACAACCCCCAGAACGCCTGTCATATATTTCCTACCTAAAATCCATAAACCTAACAATCCTGGCAGGCCGATTGTTTCCGCTTGTAGTTGCCCCACCGAGCTCGTTTCCAGTTTTCTAGACAACGTTATGTATCCTTTGGTTAAGAAGTTGCCTTCTTATATCAAAGATACTAAACATGCCTTGCAAATTTTCGACCAGTTACGTTTCAGTAGTTCCGATAAATTAATTTTCACGATGGACGTCAAGTCCTTATACACCGTCATTCCCCATTGTGATGGCCTTGAAGCTCTGAAGTTTTTATTTGATCAGCGCACTAATTTAGAACCCTCCACAACCACGTTACTCCGCTTACCAGAACTAGTGCTTACCCTTAACAATTTTTCTTTTGATGGTGAACATTATCAACAAATAAGTGGTGTTGCGATGGGCACCAAAATGGGTCCAAGCTATGCTAACTTATTTGTTGGTTATGTTGAAAAACAGATCTTTGAACAATACACGGGTCCCTTGCCTGATTTTTTCGGCAGATTTATCGATGACTGTTTAGGAACAGCGTCGTGTTCACGTGTCCTTTTAGAGCAGTTCATCAACTTTGTTGATGATTTTCATCCTACTCTGAAGTTCACGCGGGAAATCAGCGAGACCTCTGTGTCGTTCCTTGATATTTTAATTTCGATTAATGCTGATTCGCTGAAAACGTCGGTCTCGTACAAGCCTACTGATTCCCATAGTTACCTTCTATTTTCATCCTCTCATCCCAACCACACTAAGCAATCCATCCCTTACTCACAATTCTTGCGTCTTCGCCGCTTATGTAGCGACGACCAAGATTTTCAAGCCAAATCAATGGAAATGGGATCTTTTTTTGTCCAACGTGGTTACCCTACCAACCTTTTAGACCTCGCCGTTCAGAAAGCTTTTCTCGTCCCCCGTTTAGACGCCCTTGAACCATCTTTGGAACGAGTTTCAAACAATAAAATTCCTTTAGTTCTAACATTTCATCCTTTCAATTTTAAAGTTAAAAATTTTATTAATCGGAATTTTCACATTTTACAAAATGATCCTGAGACATCAGCCATTTTCACCGACAACCCTTTGGTATCTTTTCGCCGTAATAAAAACATACGTGACTCCTTAGTAACCAGCGGGAACATTTTCTTGCGGCCGTTCCCGCTGTAACACATGCCCTTTTCTCAATCCCACTACAGTTATTATTGCCCCCAAATTCGACCACACAATCCGTCATGCTTTTTCATGCACGTCCACCAACATAATTTATTGCATTTCTTGCGATAAATGCCCTAAAATCTACATCGGTGAAACTGGGCGACGCCTTTCAGACAGGTTTTCTGAACATCTTCGTTCCGTGAGGATCAATGATGGTGACAAACCTGTAGCCCGCCATTTCAACAGCTCCAACCATTTGGTTTCAGACATGAAAATCTGTGCCATCCTTCCCATCTCCGGTGGCAACTATAACCGCAAGCGGCAAGAGAAGCGTCTCATTTTTAAACTTGGCACCACACATCCTCTTGGTCTTAACGAACGTTTTTCTTTTATTTAATTTCCTAAAAGTTTTTTGTTATTTTAGTTTGCTTGGAACTTTTTATTATTAGCTTATGCACTTTCATTCCTTTTCAAGTCTTTGTTTCTATTATTATCGCCTAATCCCCTCGAATATTGGACCTGTCATTTCTCCCACCCCCTCAGTCTGCTTATTGATCGACATACAAGTAACACATGTATTAGCTAGTAACATTACTATTTTAGACTACTGTACCATGCAGTTAGCAGTTTTGCTACCCTTGAATTTCAGGTTTTTGCAAAGTTAGTTGTTTGTTTGCTTCCATACATTGTCTCCATTTATTATAGTATTTGGAAGCAATGCGTTTCTGTTGTTCGAAGTCTTTCCGTATGAGCTTGACTGCGCAGTTTACTTCTTTCAGCACCTCCTTTTCAAATCTCTGCTTGTATCGTTGGATTGATCGTTGTTGTTGTTTTCGCTTTTTCCTTGAGTTTCTGAGTTTTCTTTTCTGCTGAGTGGAATGCGCCATACAGTGTGTTCTAAGACGTAAAATTTAGATCTACACTGTAGTCACTAGCTGGAGAAATAGGCGCGCGCGCGTATTCTAATTATTTGCGAATAATTGCGCGCTTGCAAATTTCCCGCGAATATCTTGCCTAATTTTGTTTGTTTGTTTGTTTGTTTGTTGGTTTAATGACTATTTATCTACAGGATAGAAACTTCAACAAATGAATGCTGCTATTAACGTTTGGCCTGTATTTGGATATGATAAGTGGATATGATATCGAAGTAGACGGTTCCAAAATGGGGGCCTGGGTTTGAAGTTCAAGTCATGGTTACCGTAGCAACTGAATGCTTTACGAGTGACTGGAACCGTTTCACAAAGCATATCTTGTCTGATTGTTTGTTGTCAAAAAGGGTATATGATCATGGACAATATTTTCCTTTCTGATTGATCGAATGAGTTCTTCACACAGAAACCACGCTTTTTGAAATTGCAACGTATTTGCAAACAAAGACTACAAAAGTGACGAGGTACCGTACGACGTACGTCCTTTTTTATTGTTATTTGTATTTTGATTAAATTCGAAAGATCGACTTCCATCGTCAGGTTATAACTTATAAGTGTTTGTGTTACAGTTAAATTTTGGTTTGATGTTGAAACAAATTCACTTGTAAAGTTTTATGCGATCACAGTATATGTACATGTTATCTAATATGATTCAAGATTATATTTTATTATTATATATAATTATTATAAACTATATTAATGTGTCAATTTTCTAGCAGACTACACATACGTGTAGTCTACTAATCGGGAACACTATATTAATCCTGTATACTGTATAATTGGTATTGATATTTACTGTTTCATTAATTACAATTTACAGTTGTACCATGTTTAAATCTGCTGGATATTTTTATCCTGATTTCTAACTACTTAATCTTATTTACTGCTAAAGCGAGTTTTTATTTGTTTTAATATCTTCTTCGTTACTGGATCAGCAACAAATCGTCCGATATGTAGGCAAAATATGGTTATTCATAAAATAGTTTTTTTCCCCTAAAATAGTTAATTTCGTTCTCCAGTTTTCCTTTCATCCGTGAAGGACCCGGCAAGCTTGTCCAGTAACTGTCATGTACGAACTTATCTTGTGGTTTGCTCTTGAGTTTCTGTCTCGCTTTGTCAAATGCACAGACTTCGTCAGTACACCCAAGTACATATGCAATGGTTTCACCAAGTTTGGTTTGCCACTGCCACTGCTCTGGTTTGCAATTGGCATGGTTTGGGGCCTGCTGTTTGGCATGCTTGTCTTGATGTCTATGCTATTAACTTGAGCAATTTCTTGAGCTAAAATGCAAGTAAAACTTGATTTAGTCACTGGAATTTATTTTGTCAGTAAGTTATAATGAGATGGTTGAATTTATTTAATCCCCTTTTATTTTAACATTTATTAACAATATCCCATGTGACATATTCTGCAATAATGTTTTTGCACACCTGCATATATATACACTGTATTGTATTCAATAATATTGTAAATAATTCTGCAGTACCTGTTACAGCTGTATGAATTATGGATTGGTTTATTATCACCATCTCTTTGTCTGAATACGCTTTTCTTTTCATTTTAGCTTCATATTCTTCATTTGTATAAAATACAGCTGAATCATACAAGCAAGTGACCATGAAAACGATATGACTGTGATTTGACACTGTTGAAAGATCATGCCATATTTTCAGATGTCGAGTGTGTGAGAGAGTCTTAAGCTTCTCTCTTAGGATTTCTACATCCTCAGATCCATCAAAGAGTGCATTGACTTGAGTATGAGCTCCTCTCTTGACATCTTGGAAAACTCTTCATCTGTACTTTTCCTCATGTAACTGAGTAGTATAGTAAGTAGGGCTGCGAGCTCAATCGACCTCAAACGTTAATATAAACACCAAAACATCACCAAATTTGGTCAAGTCACAACTCGACAAATTTGGTGATGTTTTGGTGTTTATATTAACGTTTGAGGTCGAATAAGCTCTCAGCCCTACTTACTATACTACTACAACGATCGTTAGTCAATCTAGACACCCCTCACACGTTTTCTACTAAATTAATGTCAAACACACGCGAGATTAGCGAAGCAATACCAAATTTATACTAAATAGCGACTCTCGCTAAATTTGACACCATTTCAGCCATATTTAAAAAAAATAGAGAGCGTCGTTTCAAAATTCTCACAAATTTATGTCAAATTACATTTAGGAAAAAATAGAAAGTGTCATTTCAACATTTTCGCGTGTTAAAAAAATAAAATGTGGTACGAGCTCACTCTCACATATTAAAAAAATAGAGAGTGTCATTTCAACATTTTCACAAATTTGTCGAATCGCATTTAAAAAATAGGGGGTGTCGTTTCAACATTTTCACAAATTTGTCAAATCACATTTTAAAAAATAGAAAGTGTCGTTTCAACATTTTCACAAATTTGTTAAATCACATTTTCACAAATTTGTCAAATCACATTTAAAAAATAGAAAGTGTCGTTTCAACATTTTCACAAATTTGTCAAATTACATTTTTACAAATTTGTGTATCGTAAAAGTGTCTCACGCGTGATAAAATTGCCACCTGTTATGCAAATTAGGTTATTGCCACCTGTTAATAATAGATTAGTCCGTTTGTTCACTACTACTTTCAGCGTTTGTCGCCTCACTTCTAAAATGGTGATCGTACACGTGTTTCGACGTTGTGATTCCTCCCGACAACAAGCCCAAGAAAGGCACGTACGGCGTCACAATCGCGACAATGCTCTCGACGTCTTTCTTTAGTAACGGGTCTTTTTGCAACTCATCATTTAGCTCGTCAGGGTTCTCGATAGCGTTCAACCCATCTAGTAAGCTGGCGAATTTGCTAATTAACAAGTCGGTGAGAAAAGCGTTTGCGATCTCCATTCTCTTCAACTCGTATTGGCGCCATATCTTATCAATAACTTTTGCGGACGCTTTTTTAATGTACGCTTCAGATTGGCTTACCACACCGTCACCGGACAGTCTAATAAGTTCAGATCTCCTGGCGTCGATATTGTCTTCCACAGTTGGGGTGTCATCAGTCTCCTCAACTAATTCCTCAATCGTAGGATTTTCCTCACTTTTGCGTTTTACCATCACGCTATTACTTATACCCATATTTTATTGCGGAATAACAACTTCGTGACTGTACGGATAACGCAGTGAGATTTCGAGTCTAGCGTACTTATTATTTTTTAATGCGGTCACAATCGCCGACGATTTTTCTCTGCTAATGTTTCCAAGGTAATCGTCGATAACGACCTTCATATCACTCCTACTTGGGCAGTAGAAGCAAACGAGCTTACTAATGTTTTCTCTGTACGGTTTTGCGATCGACGTCAGTTGTTGTGTGATGACAATAACGCTCAACATAAAATGTCGCGCACTAAAAGCCAAGTTGACCAATTGACTAGTCCTATTCTTAACATCTTGAGAGCTCGCACAGTCGTCCAACACAATCAGAGTGTTAGTGCCTTTAAAAACATTTGTTACACACTTGAGAACAGCGTCGACACTGTCTTGCGCGCAGTCTATCGCTAACACGTCGGGGTCGCGTATGTATCTCCAATCTTGATATGCTTTGTTCCACTCAAAAGTAGGACAAATCAACACAATGTAGTCAAATTTGCTAAAGTACTCAGATTCCAATGTTTCCAACAAATAATGCGTCTTACCACAAGCTGTCATACCAACAATTAGCATATTAAACGGAGTCTCCATTAACTCACGTTTGATTTAATACTGGATTGACTGCAACCCATTGTTCATGAAGTTGACCAACCCATCACTTATCACAAACACCCTGCACATGACATTTGCAGTCGTCGCTTTTTTAGTGATCTCAAGAAGCACACCGGATTGTGTGTTCACAATTTTTTTACCAGTGGCGACGTTGTAATTATCTTGAACGCTCCTCAAGTCGATGACCAACGCGAAGCCATCTTTATAGAACTTCTGTATGGTCATGAACTGAGCGTGTTCTTCACCCAACCCAAACAATCGTTTCGCTTCTGCATAGAACTTCAACTTTGGGATGCCTTGTGAGTACACACTATTTGGCACACCTTCGATTGTGACTCTAACACTATCAATATTTGGGTAAAGAAACTCCTCACTGTCTGTTCGCACCTTATTCGTGAATAGCAACACGATTGCCTTCATGCTTTTTCTCGGAAGATTAATGTTTTCATTCACAATGGTCGTGCCTTTGTCCCATTCGGTGGTTTTCATCAACGTAACGTGCTCATATGACAAACTACGACCACTTGCATAGCCTGACGCTATCTCATCAGCGAGCTCCTGGTTATCAATCGTTTCGTACTCAAGCTCGAGGTTCTCCAGAGTGTATCCACCCACAGCGCTACCGGATTGCGCCACCATAATGTCTGTGGCCTTCGGAAGTGTGATCACATACTGCAAGTTGTTGTTCATGCTAAAAGGAGCGTACAACCCGTGGTCATTCATGATCTTGCCGAGCTTTATCCGCTGCTTCGTCCCAATCACACCAAACATTAACGCGTCACTAACTTTAGCAACGTTCCCACTCGTCGCACCACTGTCGTCCTTAGAAACTAGCTTTCTCAAGTTCTCACCACCAATACCATAGTCAATCATTTGGTCTCGCGCAGTAACACTTTCCCAAAGGTCGCGATAGACACCAGTGTAATTTTCCCCATTGTTGTCATACACAGTTTCCCCAGCTAGTCTCACAACAAGTTTCTCAACCAACAACTTGCTCACATTGTTCAAGAACCAGCTTTTAGCGTTTGCGTTCTTAAAGTCGAACACTAGACCCAACGATCCAGGCACCAAACAGCTACTAACCTTAAGCTTTGGTATGTCAACGTAAAGTTCCTCACCAGGACTAACTTTATTGGGGTTCAACGTGATTACGTGTTGCGTTCTCACCCCTTTTATGACACCCATGGTCGCTCGTCTAAAACCAGGGCTCAACTCTGCTGACGTGACGTTCATATACTTTACATATGTTTTATCGTCACCGTTTTAGCTTGTAATAATCGTAAGCAAACCACGTAAGTACCACCGCAAGTACCCACAGATTTTGAGCCAACCAAGCGAGACCCTTTGCACCCAACGTCAACGCGTTGTAAACTAAATTAGCCAGCCCGACAGCCCATGGACCCATCTTCGTTATCGCGTTCTTAACAGCCTGTGCGAATGACCTCGTGGCCATAGCGCCTTTCATAACAGCAGATCTCCCAGCGATAATAATAGTCGTTATAATCCCAGCTACTGAAATCGCTACAGCGCTCAACCCGACTACATTTTCTTTAGCCCATTCCTTAAATCTCTGAAACTTGTCAATGTCGATTTCCTGTTGCTCTCTAACTTCCTCTATTTGTCGCTGCTCAATAGTTCTGTCTCTGGCTTGCTTGAGTCCTGACTCTCTTTCAACCAAACCAACGTGCTCTCGCTCTTCGTCGGGCGTGAGACCAGTTTGGTTAGTTTTTTTATCGAGCTCTACCAATCTCCCACTCGTCTCATCTATCGTCTCTTGAAAGTGGTCTACCTGCGCTTGCAACGCACCATCGTCACCTGTTCTTGACTCAGGCACCACACTATCGCTTGGATTAACCACACCACTCAGATCACGGTTCTCGTCTGGCGATAACCCAGGTATGTCGTCGTGGCCCACTCTTGTTTCAATCACTGGGAAGTCGTCTGGGATTGCTTCTGTTATGACAACTGTTGTCTCTGCGCTCTTGGGGATTTGTTTAACTAACTCTCTGAACTGATCAATAGCTCTTTTACTATTGCTATCTTTACTGTAGATCAAATCATCTCCTTTAGATTTTAGAATTAGCCTGGGCCCTCCATACTTACCATGTGTACCTATTGGTTTGAAAAGAATGGCCCCTGTGTCCGTAACCTGTGACCTGTTAACTATTTCCCTTGACGCGACGTCGTGGCCAAGCGCTTTTTTGTACAACTCATTTATTTTCTTATTCATTAGCTTGATTCTTTCCACTTCATTTTTTATTAGCTCTTTGTTGAATGCTTTTAGTCCACCTAGTCTTCTCTCAATTTCTCCCGACTCTTCAAAAGCTATACTGAAGCTTGCGTCATCGACGTCACCATATGGCTCCTGATCAACAAACTCTACTGCGGGGACTTCTGTGTTGGCTCCCCTTATTGTCACCGTCTTACCATCATCAGTGTCAATGAACGACGTCTCTGTTTCTCGAGACCTTCTATCCAGTTCACCCTGCAATCTATTCGCTCTCTCATTCAATTTCTCATACTCGACACGTTCGATGTGTGGTATATCGTCATCGGTGTATATTTTCTCAATTGAATTTATACGTTTAGTGAGTTCTTCAAGTTCGACGTTTATTTGATCATCAGTGTAAGCTCTACCAAGGTTCTCCATCTCAATCTCGTCAAAAACTTCCCCACCTTCAGCCATATTACATTAGCTCACATTTTGAATGTCGCTTTCTGGTATCCACGAATTATGTTTTTGCTTTTAGTTTAAATAATTGTACGCAAGCCACGCGAATGTCACCGCGAACACCCACAGATTTTGAGCTAACCAAGCGAGGCCCTTTGCGCCTGTCACCAGCGCGTCATAAACTAAGTTCGCCAATCCAACAGCCCATGGACCCATCTTCGTTATCACATTTTTAACAGCCTGTGCAAACGACCTCGTGGTCATAGCGCCTCTCATAACGTTAGACCTCCCAGCGATAATAATAGTTGTCATAATTGCAGCTACTGAAATCGCTAAAGCACTCATCCCAACCATATTTTCTCTAGCCCATTTCTTGAACTTCTGAAACTTGTCAATGTCGATCTCTTGTCGCTCTCTAACCTCTTCTATTTCCCGCTGTTCAATAAGCACGTCTTTAGCCTGTATGAGTCCAATCACTCTTTCGGCTAGATTAACGTGCTCTTCACTCCCCACAGTTGTGAGATCTTCTTTACCAAGCTCTGCCATTCTCTCGCCCGCTTTGCCTATCAAGTCTCGAAAATGGTTTGCTTTTATTTGTAATGTACCAGCGTCGCCTATTCTAGACTCACGCAGCATACTCTCGCTTGGATTGAGTGTGCTATTCAACTCACGATTCTCGATTGGTGTTAGTCCAGGTATGTCGACGTACTCCGCGCGTGTGGTGTCTAACAATGACGCACTCCTCGCAACGTCTTCGTAGTCTTTTGCGTTGTCATTAATCCGCGTCTCAATATTGCTAAAGGCCTCCTCCACGCGTTGACGCTCCCTTCTACCATGTTCGCGAGCCAGCCCACTCCTCACTTTAGTTAGTCTAACTCTCTCACTGACTGCAACGTTTGGGTCGTCCCAAGCTAGCTCGCTATCTTTAGTGGCTTTTTCAAGACTACGCTCTAGTTCGTCGTCGGCGACATCTTTGTATTCGTTAGAGCTACCCATCTCAAGGTTGTCGAAACCGCCCTCGGCCATATTACACTAACCTACATTTTGAATATCGCTTTCCGGTATCCACGAATTATGTTTGCTCTCATAACCTAACCATTTGACCAGCGCCATCTTCTTCCCTCTGACTTTCTTTCTTTTCAACACCTTTTCAACTCTGTACACATCGTCGCCGTGTTTCTTATTGACCAGCGATAATTCCTGTTCATAAAATTTACCAATAATCTGTTCACCGGTGTGATCCTCAATTTCGTACACATTAGGATCACCACGAATAACCTTTACCACTTTGAACAGCTCCTCAGTGAAGTTGGCTTCATAGCCCTTTGTGAACACACTCTTGTACTTACTAATTCTCACCGATTGACCAATCTTGAACTTTGGCAATGGGTTGTCTGCAAATTGGTGACCAAACAAAGTGGTCCACACTTCACCTTCATTTGACTTATCGACATCCTTCGGCTTCATCATAATGCTGCGATTCACATTGCTATTGTAATTGCTCACAAACTGATCCAAAACGTCAATCCATTTGTACGTCCCGCGGGTGTAAAAGTACTTCCACATAATGCTCTTCAGACTTCTATTAAAACGCTCGACAACAGCAGCCTTTTTGTCGCTCTTAGTGCTGAAATATTCAACACCACGTTCTTTCAACAAGCTTTTCACCCCAACGTTATAGAACTCGAGTCCATCATCAAATTGCGCTAACTTAGGTGTGGCTCCAAACCGATCTTTGAAGTCAACCAACAATTTTCCAACAGCCTTAGTCATGTTCTTAGTGTCTTTTCTGTAAACCGCAATACCAAAAGCGTATCTACTCAATATTTCAATGCCTGTCAATATCCAATAATACCCACCATTCTGTTTTGAGTACTTACTCATGTCCACTAAGTCCATTTGGAGCTCTTCACCAAGAAATCCAACAAAAGTCGCACGGAATTTATGTTTTCTCACAATAGGTTTGTACCTAGTGTAAGTGTCCTGCGTGGTCAACCATTTTTTCACTGTTTTTCTAGTTACTTTCAATCCGTCTCCCAATGCACTTTGATACAATTTCTCTACACCACTGTACCCTGTCTTAGGATTATAATAAATGTCTCTCAACCCTTGTTCTGTCTCCACACCAAGCTCCATATAATTCACACAATATACAGTTCCAATAACACCGCGCCAATTTTGAGACTATTGTTATTTGGTCTGACACGAAACGTCATACTTGAGTAAACACCTTTTTTAATGCCCACCTTTGACTCGATGTCTACGTGACGTTGCACTGACCCATTCAAAGACTGTTCAGTGGGTATTGGCAACGTTGTGATCACATTGCTACGCTTCCCATCAATACCCACATTGTTCTCAGAGTCAACAATATCACATAAGATTTCTATGTACTTCAGACCTCTATACATGTCGACCTCGTTTGGACTGACGTACCACTTTGAGTCACCCTTAATCACCCTATCCTCCGCGAAACCAAGTAGAGGTCCAACGCCACCAAACATAGTTGGGACACTAACCTTAACCATACACCTACTTGTGAATTCTACTCTCTTTATCTCAAGATCTATCTTTTTTATTTTAAAGGTTTGCTCTAAGATTCCGACCATTGTCTTGAAGTTAGCATACCTCCCCTCCGCTCCCCCAATCACTGTATAAGCAGTCCCAGGGTTGCTCGGCCTGAAGACACTAACGACATCACCACGTCTTACGTTATGGTAGTCCCAAAACACAGTAGCTGTCTTGACCATAATGTATGGGTTATCGTGCATGATCATCACACTGTTGTCGAAGGACACAACTTTCTCTGCACCTTCAATGAATACCGTCAACTTTCGCGTCATGTATAACATACAGTATATTATATGCAGAAAGCCCTTCATGATTACTATGGAAAGTACTACAAACTCGCGATGGCTAACACATCGAAGGCTGCACACGACGCAAAGGCAGACCTCATCAAAAAGTACCCCCACGCTACTCTAGGCAAATTTGAGTTCTATCCAAATATTTTGCAAGATGGTAAGATCATGAGTGTCGATGTGTATTTCAGAAACAATGACATCCTTAGCACGGACATAACCAGCACAACCTTCAAAAATGATAAAAGCATGTGGAAGTGGTTACACAATAGTAAGTTCCCAATAATATGGCAAGGCGGTGGGACTATCCAACCACTACCAAAAGGTCATAAGAACCACTGGGGGCTTTGGGATGGCTATCCAACAGAAAATGTGTTAAATTACCCAGTGAATAACTTCAAAGTTTTTGTTAACCAGAGTAGCTACTTCATGTCAAAGCTATCAGTCTTGCGAGTCACCACGTCAAAGACAAAATCAGAGTGGGATGACAACGAATCTTACTATCGCATTGTGTTTGCGACGTATTGTGCGAGTTTCTGTTGTGGAGTGTCACTGCAACATTTATCAGTGTCACAAGAAGTTCACCCCGTGGTCACAAGTGTGATGAGATTTCATTTGTACTTCACCATCAGAAGACTTCTCAGAAGAATGGAAGGTGGCGAGACCATGAAATCAATAAGTAGAGAATTTGACGCTTATGAGTTGTATGGTAAGATTTCCAAGGTTCCCAAAAAGCACTACTACCAGAATAAAGTCCTGAGCGATGGCACAACAGGCGAATCCAGAGTGTTCACACTCAACGACGTTCAGAACGATTACAAACGATACGTCGCACGACTCTCAGACGGCTTTACCAACATTGGACTGCAATATCTAAATCAGAGCATAGAGTCCTTTGTGTACTCCACACTTGGTGCGCAAGCGAGAACACGTGTATCAGTCGTTGGCGGTTCTGCGGGAAGTCTAGAGACCCAACAAGAGTTCCGCAAGTTGTTTTCTGACAGTGTTATTCAGTATGACGTGTCGACATGGATTCTCAACATGAATAAATCGATTAGAGACACCAACGTTGTTCAAAATCTTGCGGTGTCGCCAAGTACATGGTTAATGCCGAGTAACCTAGTGATTCTCAAGAATAAAATCGCTGGGTACAACAACTTATTAAAGGTTGCTACAGAGTCCATGAGATTTGGGGTGAACACTAGCTTGAATGCAACAACACCAACAATTACGGCTAAAAAAGTCCACCAAGAAAATGTGGTGACTAACTTAGTAGTAGCACCAACGAATCTTGTGAAGAAAAAAGCTCACCAAGAAAGTGTGGTGGTGGTACCAACGACTGTGGCTAAAAAAGTTTACCAAGAAAATGTGACACCACTTCCTGTGAGAAAAACAGTGGCCACCACCACAAGTAAGTCAGACACGACAACGCTAGCGATAATCTTAGGGTTCTCAGCGGTCTCTGGCTATCTGCTAACCAAATACACCTTGAAGTAGTGATGAGTCTAAACTATGGGTATGAGTCTGACGACCCTCACGATAAAATACTAAAAAGAACGAAAAGGCATCTGGACGAAGATCCTAAATTAAGCGCGACCGGTGGAAGGATGTCTGGAATAATAGACATGCAAGGCTCGGCGATAAAAAACGTGGCAGACCCAGTCGATGACTCAGATGCTGCGAATAAAAGAACTCTAGAGCAACTACTATCAGGTTTCCTCAAGAATCAGTCCTATAATGTTGTGCTTGACTTCAACGTTAGCACACACGCCTTGAAAAATGTGGAATTTCACACCAATGGTTCAAACAAAGTGAAAGCCATTGGTGAAACAAGTAAATTAGTGCAAAACAACCCGGCTTATGGTCCTATTGTTGGCATCAGTAGTGTGAGTCAAAGTTTTCTATCCCCCGTGTTAACACCAATCCCACTTGAGTCAGGTCTCCATTTTAATTGTCCGAGTATGCAATGGTGTGATCTTTCTATTTTTGTTGTAGTGAGGTTACCTACTCGCACCGCTGGATCAAATTGGGAGACAATTATATCAAACGACGATGGTCAGTGGGATAAGTTCATAGGGTACAAGACTGGTATGACTAATGGACTCGCGTATGGTGGCAGCATCCCAGCAACGGAGAGCGTGTGCACTATTCCGAGTATTATTGACATAAGTAAAATGCACATGATATCAATACACTGGCAAATGAGCAATTCACATGTCAGGGTCAACAACGTCAAGTCAACCGATTCAGACTTCGTAGCGAATATGAAAAAAATAGGCACACCTTATGGAACGATTTTTGGAATACATCGACCAAGAATACCACTCGCACCTTATGCGTACCCATCGTTGATAGAGTTCTACGGTGTGAAAATTGTGAGTGGTTACATGACAAACCGAGACATCATAATCATGGGTGGAAAAATGATGAAGGAATATGGTGTAAAGTAAATGGGAGCATGTTTTTCGAGACCTCATGAAATATATAAGATAAATAAGACGACTGATCACATGTTCAAAGCTGGTGGATCGTTTGGTCGCGGCGACGTGACTCTCGAGCTCCACGCTGAGATTGGTATGAGGTCTAAAAAGACTTACGGCAAACCTATTATGATACCAGAGTCAGACAAAGTAGGAGTGGTAGGAGACGTGACTTAAGTTATGTAATGGGTTGGCTTAGAAAACTGGCTCGTAACATTAGAAACTTTTTCAGACGACGTAGAAAACTGAAGGCTAATAAAACGCACCTGATGCATTGGTACACAACAAACCAGATCTATAAAAAACCCAACACCCACGTCGAATAGTTTTTTGTGGGAGACTGTAATATAGTGATGACTTCCGCGATACCTCGATTATTCGATTTCGATGGTCACCAAATCACGACGGTCATGGACAACGGTGAAATATGGTTCAAAGCAAGAGAAGTCGCGAGCGCTCTAGGCTATGCTAGACCAAAAGATGCAGTCAACGACCACGTCGAACCTGATTGTAAAATGAAGATGGAACAAGCCTCATTTATCAACGAACTTGGGGTCTACTCATTGACGTTCTCGAGTAAAATGGAGCGTGCGAAACACTTCGGAAGGTGGGTGCACTCAGAGGTCTTACCAAGCGTTAGAAAGAGTTTAGCTAACGTTGGTCTCAAACACAATCAATTTAAAATGATCACCGAGTTCGATCTCCACACGAAAGTCGTCGGTTTTCTTAGGAAATATTATCCAGAAGCTATTTTGATAGCCGCTTGTGGTGAGAATCAAGACACTTCGAGTAAAAGAATAAACTCGTGGAAAAAAGGTTACCAACGTGGAACGCCTGACTTGATTATCGCTAACGCAAACCGACAGCATAGCGGGCTCGTGATTGAGTTCAAGAACCCAGGTGGCACAGGTAAGACGTCCAAAGAGCAGGAGTCTCTGTTGCTCAGATATAAATCCGCTGGTTATCTAACACTCTTGTGTGAGTCATACGACGACGCTATCACCACAGTAATAAAATATTTCTTTGACGTTGGGTTTCAGTGCTCTCACTGCCTTCGTAAATTTAAAAATAAATCAGCGTTGAGTAACCATGAGAGACGTTATTGTAAAGAGACTTTTTAGACAGCGAGTAATAAGTCGAATTAGCACTCGTTCTCGTTGTTGAGACGACGTTTGAAGCGACAACTGCTCTAGCATTTTTAAAGACGTTTTTAACTCAGTAAAAAATATCTGCGAAACTTTCTCTATTTATTTCACAAACCTTCTGACCACTGTGTGAAAAAATGTTTCTACGGTACATTGGACGCTTCATGTGACCAATGTCTAAATTTAAAAAGTGGGGTATTCGAGAACACCCCTAATTTTGTGTGGAAGGATGATGACGTCTGCACACTGCACGATATTGCTCAGCGCCACCAACGAATGATGGTCCTGGGTTGTATCTCCAATTGAATGATGCATCAACAGTTGTTCCGTAAGTGTCGCGACAAACGGCGCAATACGCTTTTAGAAATGTGATGTCGTCTGCCATTGGGAACAGTGCGTCGAGCTCACCAAGTCTTTTTAAATGCTCTGTTGTTATGAGACCACAAATAATGACATGAATGCCAGCTTTGATGTATTCGCGAATAATTGGGAGTAACCCAGAGTACCAATGGCCTTCGTCAATTCCGATGACGTCATAATCGACTATCTCGGAAGAACTTGGAAGGTTGGTGATTAACTTCGCAGGTAAACTGTCTGATCCGACAACAATGGTCTGACGATGTGTGGAGAACGCGTGGTCAGTTCGTCTAGTGTCGCCTGCGTTGTTCATGTAGAGGACTTTGAGCCCTGATTTACTTAACGTGACTAACCTGCGAAGAGTCTCTGTTGTTTTTCCTGCAAACATGGGACCAATCACGATTTCTAGTTTACCGATTTTCTTCATGGTTACTATACCTCCAGAGAAATGTTCTCTCCTGTTGCGGCAACTGTTGCTCGTTGTTAAATATCCGCTGGAGCTCTAAGTTTTCAAGATGGGACTTCGAGCTCTCGTGTCTCAAGCGATGCAGTGGGTCGTTGGTGGCCACACCGCATGGGTGACAGGTGTACGCGTTTTCATCTCTCGCAAAGTGTCTGTGGGCAGGCGAGAGTACGTGGTCCCTGATATCACCCACACCCAGTATCTCATTACACCCCACCTTGCAAACGTGAACGTCGCGGCTCGCAGCGAGATCTAGCCACGCTTTGGCTTTGGTTGGGCATGGTCTCCACATAAGGGTCGCTAAGAACACTTGGAGGAAGTTACCGAGTAATGTAGCTGTGGACTCACAAGGGTTGTTCAAGTAGACGTCACTCGCTAACATAAGGTACTTGAATGATGAGTAACACCACACAGGGATTATGCTAGCTAACACACCAGCGAGCTCGTTGGCTCTGTCTTCTCGAAGATCGATCCAAGCGTCGAGAAGATACCTCGTATGACGGACCTGAGAGCCGAGCCGTTTTGGTGGCCCTTCAGGGTCGGGGTCGAACATTGTGTATGTTGAGAAGTACTCGTTTAAGACGATAGGTCCAGAGGCGTCTTGTAGGGTGGGCACACTGATAAAGGCTGTTCTCAACATGTTGGCAATATCTTCTTCGCTGATTTCTCTGGCTTGAGTCATTATGTTATACTCCCAGAAAAAATCCTAATTTTTAGTGCGTTTGGTCTGGAACTGCGAGATACCTGTGAGGTCAACTGTGAGGCACCTGTGAGGTCAACTGTGAGTAAGATAACACGTGATAGTGTATTAGATGGTTGAAGACTCACAGACGGCTGTCGACGCTAAGATCACAGCTGATGTGAAAAGTGTTAAGGTGAAGGACCCAAAGCGTGTCGCTGCTGGTAAAAAGTTGGCTGAGATATCGAAAGCTGCGAAAGAAAAGAAAATGCGTGAAATGATAGTTAACGAAGAACAGGGTAGTGAGTGGAGCTATGGATATGTTGTCGGAACACTTGGTGTAATCATTGCTGGTGCTTCGTTGTGGTACACAATTAGCAGTGAAAAAGAGACACGACTAGAGCCTGTGAGTACTGCACCAGCTGTGTCAGAAAGTTGTAGAACTCGTCGTCCAACACTTGACACATTTGATTCTTGAACAAAACACACGACAATGTATATATGTCCGCGATCGATCGAAAAGAACTTATGAACGAACTGTACGATGCGCTACTTGTTACGACTGGTGCTGTGGCAGTGAGTATGATTTCTAAAAAGGCTTTGGGAGAACCATTGGGAACACCAGAGACAGTGAAAGGCACAGTGAAACTTGCTGCAGCTGTTGGTGCAGGAACGCTGTTAGTAAAATGGGTGCAATCGAAAAAGTGGATACCGACAGATCCATTCAAATCAACGTAAGTTAATGGTGAGTGTTGTGGCTGGAGGGATTTTTAATGCAGTGGCTTTTGCAGGCGCTGGCTTTATGTTTTCAAAGTTTAATCATTCAGGTTACGAAGCTGAGATGAAAAGACATAACCATGCGTTGGAACAGTTAGCCAGTGCGAAAGAAGTGTGGTATGAAAATGAGGTCGCCAAGAAAGATAAGATCCAGCGTTTACGACAACGGCTCTCTGACGCTAATGCTGACATCAATGACACAAACCATGCGTTGGAAGAACTTAGAAGCGTAATGACCATACGGTACAGCGGACGAGTGTTCACTGACCTCCCGAAGATTGCGGATTACTACCAACCGAGTGCGGAAATGAAGGAATACCAATTATTGTTTGTTGGTGCGCTAGGCTTTGGTAGTGGAATAGTAGTGTGGGTGCTAACTCGGTGAAAAAAATGTTGGAGTAGTATAAGCGATGGACAAACTTATGAGGCAGATGAGTTATGGTTTAACAATTGACGAGATCGCGAGTGAGACGCAAACTGAGTGTGGGGACACCTTCAGGCTTTACTACTGCTCGGATTGCGACGTTGTGAAAAACGTGACTGACTGCGGTGGGTACGCGTGTCCAAAGTGTGGCGACATCGAATGGGGTTACACTCAGAGTTACAGCGACATGAGACTCACGCGACTAAAAAGCGTTCACAAACGGTCTTGGTGGATGGGGAGGAGACTACGGAATGTTGTGAAGGGTGAGCACCTTGAGTTGATAAAAGAGGACTTCCTGAAAGTTGTCAATGTGCTGCACTCATGCAATTTGATAAAGGGTAGAAATGTCAGCAGATATGGATACTACATTATTAGGTTGTGTCATAGAAGACGAGTCAAGACACTCAAGAAGGTGTTAGACCTCAAAGACGGGAAGGTGAAAGACTTGTTCGACGATAATTTGTTTGGGGTGGTGTACCCAAAGCTGGGATGGTGTGAAAGTGGTGATATTTATTACAATGAGTGGGCTAAGAAAAAAAGTGTAGTGTAAGTATAAGCCAATGAGTCGGACTGTGAGAAACCCGCTGAAAAAAAGACGGGCGCATAAGACAATTGCAGCCGTTGTCAATTCACTAACAGATGAAGCGACCAACGTTCACGGCTTCTTTAGAGACCAAGAGACACAACCTGTAGTCGAAGACCTCGCACCGTCAACGCATCTGTTGGATCGAGCACTGAGAGGGTTCACAAGGTCTTATGGAGTCGAAGTGATTGACGACAGAGACATTAATCAGGTAAATGGTAGTAGAAGCGCTGTCACTAACCTTTTGAGACGTGAATTAGGTGAGACCAACGGAATGAAAGTGGTAGAGACAGTTAAGGTCACTTTTGAGAAAGTTTTAGAACTCGATAAGACCACGTACAAAACTGCCTACTTTAACAGCGAAACGTTCGTCGTCATTAATGAGCGTGACATTGAAGGTGTTGCCAACCGTGGGTCGGAACAAATCTTGACACGGATAGCTGGGTGGCTATCTGAGGGGTCTGGATGGACTATCGACAAAATAGATGCGCACTACGTCAATGTCGCTATTTACAGACCTTTGCATGGGAGTAGCTACATTGTGTTGCCAAAGGAGCTGCGCAACAGTATGAAGGGTCTGATAAACGTAAATAACGACGATGACAACGAGTGCTTTAGATGGTGTCACCTCGCACACAAATTTCCTGTTGGAAAAAACTCTGACAGAACGTCAAAGTACGCTAGGCATGTCGGTGAGTTGAATTATGACGGAATTGACTTCCCAGTATCAGTCAAAGATTACAACAAGATCGAAAAGGCTAACGAAATTAGCATTAATGTTTTTGGGTACGAAAATAAGCAGCCATTCCCTGTGTACGTTTCTAAGGAGACGTATCCTGACCATATGGACCTACTGTTGATAACTAATGACGTGGGCAACAAGCATTATGTGTACATTCGCGATTTCGACAAATTCATGTACCGTCAGACAAAGTATAAGGCGAGAAAGCACTTTTGTAGGTATTGTTTGCAGTGTTTCACCCGTGCGGACGTGCTTGAAAGTCATATTGAAGTGTGTTTGGTCATTAATGGGAAGCAAGCTATTAAAATGCCACAAAAAGGTGCGAAAGTGAAATACGAGAATTTTAGTAGACAATTAAATGTGCCATTTGTGGTGTATGCAGACTTCGAGGCTATCACACAGAAGGTGCACACAACAAAGCTGTCAAGCGAGTGTAGCTACACAAGTGCTTACCAGAGGCATGTTGACTGTGGTTATGGGTATAAATTAGTTTGTTGCTACGACAACGAGTACAGTAAGCCAGTAAAAGTGTATCGCGGTGAAAACGCAGTCAACAAGTTCATTGGGGAGATGTTAGAAATTGTTGAGTATTGTAAAGAAACATCTGAGAGTCACTTTAACAAAGAAATGGTGCTGACTGATGATGATAAACAAAACTTTGACGAGGCTAAAAGTTGTCATATTTGCAGTGTTGAGTACACTGGCGCTGACGTTAGAGTGAGAGACCACTGTCATGTCTCAGGTAGGTATAGAGGGTCCGCGCATCGTGAATGTAACGTGAACTTTAAGTTGACCGACAAAATTCCTGTGATCTTTCATAACTTACGCGGCTACGATAGTCATTTCATCATGCAGGAGATTGGCAAGTTTGGTCAAGACATAAATGTGATACCAAACAACATGGAGAAGTACATGGCGTTCATGCTTGGAAAAAACTTAGTATTTTTGGACAGCTTTCAGTTCATGAGTAGTGGTCTAGACAACTTGGTGAGGAACCTACCAAGGGACGCTTTCAAGTACACGTCAGAAGTGTTTCGCGACGAGGGGTTGGCACTTATGACAAGAAAGGGGGTCTATCCCTACGATTATATGGACTCCTTTGAAAAATTCGACGAGCGCGAGCTACCCTCCAAAAAAGATTTCTACAATATTCTGAATGACGCAGATATTACGGAAGAAATGCATGAGCGCGCTTGCGATGTGTGGGACTACTTCGACGTTGAAAATATGGGTGGGTATCACGACCTGTATTTGAAAAGTGACGTGCTCTTGCTCGCCGACGTTTTCGAGAACTTTAGAAAGACATGCCATCGTGAGTATAAATTAGACCCTTGTCATTATTTCACATCGCCTGGGTTGGCTTGGGATGCCATGCTGAAGATGACTGGAGTGGAGCTTGAGTTATTGTCCGACATCGACATGTTCCAGTTCGTAGAATTAGGTATGCGTGGTGGTGTGAGCTACATATGCAACAGACATGGCGTGGCGAACAATAAATATATGGAAGGGTATGACAAAGAGCAAGAGTCGAAGTATTTGATGTACCTTGATGCCAACAATTTGTATGGATGGGCGATGAGTCGAAGTCTACCCACGGGCGGCTTCAAGTGGTTGACTGAGAAAGAAATAGAAAAAGTTAATCTGCGTGAGTATCACAACAATAGTAAAAAAGGTTTACTGCTCGAGGTCGACTTGGAGTACCCAACCCATTTGCATGACCTACACAACGATTACCCGTTGGCTCCCGAGAAGATGGAGATAACCGTTGACATGTTGTCGGAGTACTGCACAAAAATCAAAAATAAGTTTAACGTGAGTGTTGGTGGTGTAAAGAAGCTGGTGACTAATTTGATGGACAAAAAAAAGTATGTGTGTCACTACGGAAATCTGCAGTTGTACATGGATCTTGGATTAAAAATCAATAAGATTCACAGGGTCCTGCAGTTTGACCAGTCCAAGTGGTTAGGCAAGTACATTGACTTTAACACAGTCAAAAGAACTGCGGCTAAGAACGCTTTTGAGAAGGATTTCTTCAAGTTGATGAACAACAGTGTGTTCGGAAAAACGATGGAAAACTTGAGGAAGCGTGTGGACGTAAGATTAGTGACCACTGCGAAGAAATTAGAAAAGCTCGTCTCAAAGCCGACGTTTGTGTCTTGCAAAATATTTAGCGAGGACTTAGTCGCTGTTCATAAAGTTAAAGAAACGCTGACACTAAATAGACCTGCATATGTGGGTATGTGCATACTAGACTTGAGTAAAACGCTGATGTACAATTTTCACTACAATTATATTATGAAAAAGTACTCTAGCGACACCTGCAGATTGCACTTCACCGACACTGACAGTCTGTTGTACTCAATCAAGAGTGATGACGTTTATTCCGACTTTATGATGGAGTGCGAAAAGTTCGACAATAGCGACTATCCTGCAGACAGCCCATTCTTTTTTAGAGAGAATAAGAAAGTTATTGGGAAGATGAAGGACGAGTGCGCTGGGACGCCAATTATTGAGTTCGTTGGGTTGCGCAGTAAAATGTACAGCTATTTGAAAGAGGGTGGAGGTGGCGGGAAAACCGCTAAAGGTATTAGAAAGAACATAATTAAAAAGGTAATCAGACACGAAGATTATAAAAGTGTGTTACTTGAGCAGAAACAATTGCGACACACAATGAAGACCATTAGAAGTGTCAAACATCAGCTCGGTAGTTACGAAATTAATAAAGTATCGCTATCCTGCTTCGATGATAAACGATACCTTTTAGAAAATGGTATTGACTCCTACGCATATGGTCACAAAAACATCGAAGTGAGAGACACCACTGAAAACAGTGAGCAAACGGACTAACTCGCAAAACGACTGGCTATTTGTTAGTCAATGTTGTTAACCAATCAAAAGAGCACCATTTCGCTATCCATTTGGATAAACATCACCACTAGAATCAAAATCTGGTGGTTTTTTTTTCGCGCGTGAATTGAGACAACAGCAGAACGCGTCGGTTGAAATGACACTCTCTATTTTTTTAATATGTGAGAGTGAGCTCGTACCACATTTTATTTTTTTAACACGCGAAAATGTTGAAATGACACTTTCTATTTTTTCCTAAATGTAATTTGACATAAATTTGTGAGAATTTTGAAACGACGCTCTCTATTTTTTTTAAATATGGCTGAAATGGTGTCAAATTTAGCGAGAGTCGCTATTTAGTATAAATTTGGTATTGCTTCGCTAATCTCGCGTGTGTTTGACATTAATTTAGTAGAAAACGTGTGAGGGGTGTCTAGATTGACTAACGATCGTTGTAGTAGTATAGTAAGTAGGGCTGAGAGCTTATTCGACCTCAAACGTTAATATAAACACCAAAACATCACCAAATTTGTCGAGTTGTGACTTGACCAAATTTGGTGATGTTTTGGTGTTTATATTAACGTTTGAGGTCGATTGAGCTCGCAGCCCTACTTACTATACTACTTAACTGGCATGTGATTTCAGAAATTGTTCCCTAATTTCTGTCAAAGGTTGCTTGCAACCTTCCACAACAAACTCACTTTTAATAATTTCTCCATGGTCACCAAGTACTAGTTTTTCATACTACAAATTGAAAAACAATTGACGTATAATTAAATATTGCAGGACAAAAGATTAAAATATTATATTAAGCGGACATAATAATAATATTTACTGTACTGTATGATGCTACCGTAGTACAACAACCAATTAGCAAGACCTATAGTTAATATGATATACCGTCATATAATATATATATATATATATATATATATATATATATGATGAGTGTGGTATATATATATATATATATGATGAGTATGTATATATGTGAGTATATATATATATGATGAGTGTGGTAGGCTCTGCTTGCCATACGAAACAGATTTGTAGTGAATTAAAGTTTTAATGAAGTAACTCGAGTTTGTACTTTATTTTGTTTTACTTTATTTTGTTTTACTATATATATATATATATATATAGTAAAACAACGGCTTCCGTAGCTCAGTGGTCAGAGCACTGCACTAGCAATCGTAGGGTCGCGGGTTCAATTCCTACCGGAAGGCCGCTAAGTTGCATTTTTCGCAACTGGTCCCGGTTTGGTCTTAAAATGTATGTATTCCAACACTCGAAATTTTCCTTCACCATAAATCCTTTCAACATGTAGTTTGATCGAGTGAAATGCCAAATGTTACCTATATATATATATATATATATATATAATATATATATATATATATATATATATATATATATATATATATATATATATATATATATATATATATATATATATATATATATATATATATATATATATATATATATAATTCAATCTACAGACACGTGTTTCGCTGTACAACAGCTCATCAGTGTAGCTTGGAACAATCTGAATGAGTCTGACTCGGTAATTATACACTTACGATCGTCATTGACAACCGCTTGTGGGACAACACCGGCAATCAGAACATCCAGATAGCGTGAAGTGCGCATGGGGCCAGAGTGCTCAAACTGCCACAAGGGTAGTCAGCGTTGCATTATAGCTAAAGGACACCGACGTTTACTTCTCAGAGTGCTCAACAACACCGACGTGTAGGTTAGTACATAATTCAATCTACAGACACGTGTTTCGCTGTACAACAGCTCATCAGTGTAGCTTGGAACAATCTGAATGAGTCTGACTCGGTAATTATACACTTACGATCGTCATTGACAACCGCTTGTGGGACAACACCGGCAATCAGAACATCCAGATAGCGTGAAGTGCGCATGGGGCCAGAGTGCTCAAACTGCCACAAGGGTAGTCAGCGTTGCATTATCGCTAAAGGACACCCACGTTTACTTCACAGAGTGCTCAACAACACCGAAGTGAAGGAGCGTACATAATTCAATCTACAGACACGTGTTTCGCTGTACAACAGCTCATCAGTGTAGCTTGGAACAATCTGAATGAGTCTGACTCGGTAATTATACACTTACGATCGTCATTGACAACCGCTTGTGGGACAACACCGGCAATCAGAACATCCAGATAGCGTGAAGTGCGCATGGGGCCAGAGTGCTCAAACTGCCACAAGGGTAGTCAGCGTTGCATTATCGCTAAAGGACACCGACGTTTACTTCACAGAGTGCTCAACAACACCGAAGTGAAGGAGCGTACATAATTCAATCTACAGACACGTGTTTCGCTGTACAACAGCTCATCAGTGTAGCTTGGAACAATCTGAATGAGTCTGACTCGGTAATTATACACTTACGATCGTCATTGACAACCGCTTGTGGGACAACACCGGCAATCAGAACATCCAGATAGCGTGAAGTGCGCATGGGGCCAGAGTGCTCAAACTGCCACAAGGGTAGTCAGCGTTGCATTATCGCTAAAGGACACCCACGTTTACTTCACAGAGTGCTCAACAACACCGAAGTGAAGGAGCGTACATAATTCAATCTACAGACACGTGTTTCGCTGTACAACAGCTCATCAGTGTAGCTTGGAACAATCTGAATGAGTCTGATTCGGTAATTATACACTTACGATCGTCATTGACAACCGCTTGTGGGACAACACCGGCAATCAGAACATCCAGATAGCGTGAAGTGCGCATGGGGCCAGAGTGCTCAAACTGCCACAAGGGTAGTCAGCGTTGCATTATCGCTAAAGGACACCCACGTTTACTTCACAGAGTGCTCAACAACACCGAAGTGAAGGAGCGTACATAATTCAATCTACAGACACGTGTTTCGCTGTACAACAGCTCATCAGTGTAGCTTGGAACAATCTGAATGAGTCTGACTCGGTAATTATACACTTACGATCGTCATTGACAACCGCTTGTGGGATAACACCGGCAATCAGAACATCCAGATAGCGTGAAGTGCGCATGGGGCCAGAGTGCTCAAACTGCCACAAGGGTAGTCAGCGTTGCATTATCGCTAAAGGACACCCACGTTTACTTCACAGAGTGCTCAACAACACCGAAGTGAAGGAGCGTACATAATTCAATCTACAGACACGTGTTTCGCTGTACAACAGCTCATCAGTGTAGCTTGGAACAATCTGAATGAGTCTGACTCGGTAATTATACACTTACGATCGTCATTGACAACCGCTTGTGGGACAACACCGGCAATCAGAACATCCAGATAGCGTGAAGTGCGCATGGGGCCAGAGTGCTCAAACTGCCACAAGGGTAGTCAGCGTTGCATTATATATATATATATATATATATATATATATATATATATATATATATATATATATATATATATATACAGGTATATATTATATAAATAAATAAATGAGTACATTAATATTGGGTATATTACTACAGTATGTAGGTATATACTGTCAGTATTATAATTATATTGTATATGATTTAATACAATTATTACTGGAGAATTGTATATGAAAATTTAGAAAAAGGTCTTTGATGTCCAAATAATTTAATAAATATAATTATATGTACATAATAATTATAAATTATTTCAACTCAAGTAGTCTGTGAAAGCAGAAGAGGCATAAAAGGTTTAGTCTTTGAAATATAAAATTAATAATTAACTATACCTTTCGAGGTACTATTAATTTCCCTATTGAACACAGTCTCATTTTGCATGATTTTTTCTTGTAGTCTTTTTTCAGAGCTTCGTTTGTTTCAGGGGTTGGAGTTGATATTTCTCCTCCTAGTCTTCTTCTCTTTTTACGCCGAATACCATCAGAGTCAGTGTTGTATCTTTTAAATCTCTCTGTATCAACACCAACATACCTTAACCATTCTTTCACAATCTGGCCACCATTCTTTGCAGGTTCGGCCTTTGAATTTTCCAGATTATAATCTCGTGCAAGTTTTGACCAATTGACAAATTTACCATCTTCGTATGATCCAACCTCTGCTTTGAGCCCTTCCTAGTCGTCTTATTAAAAATTCCCACAGGACTTCTCTTTGTTTTGGTTTCCAGGTTGGCAGCAATTGCACTCTCCTTTGGGTCATATGCCATAGCCAATCGATCTGCCTGTCTTGACTTTAATGATTGTCTGTTACCAAAACACCTAATATAATTTGCATTAATTGAAAATAAAAATAATCATGAATTAAGAGTAGACTTGTTATAAACCCCTTAGCTTTGGATGTTTCTATGCAATCAGTAATCCTAGCACGCAGTGAGTGGTCATGATGAGAGTATGCATGGGGGGGGGGGGAGACGGGCACTCGATAATTAATTTAATTGCTATCAAAATGCATGTATTGTCATGGATCTCCCTCCCCCTGTTTTGGCCATGTGCCTGTAAATAGCAGCATACTAATTGAGAGGGTGCATGGGGAGTGGGGTATTATTTGCATCCTCTCAACTTTTTTGTACATATTAAAAAGGAGGTAGTAATCAGATATTTGATGTCAATGCTCATCCTTCAAAAAATCTATAGTCACCGGGACCCAAGACAGTCAATGGAGGCCGGCCATAATGGCCATGACAATACATGATGAATTTTGATACAAATTAAACTAGTTATCATGATGGATATAAGAATATTTTAGTATAGGTATGCACTAGGCCACTAACCTCACAATTGCTGTATCCTTCCAACCCTCTTCTATTTGTTCCTTAGACCTTCTATATTGTTCTCTTCTAATTATCTTTTCATTTCAGCTTTTGACTTCTTCTGTAGCAGTTCTAATTTGGGAACTTTAGCTAATGCTTCATTAAGAGAAATCTCGTGTTTTCTCTGGAATGACGGGTTGATGTCGTCGTAAAGTTTGCAGGCGCACAGGTTGAAAATATTGGCAAGATTCTTGGCAAGATCTTGACAAGATCTTGGCAAGATCTTACCAAGATCTTGGTTAATTTCTTGCCAAGATCTTGTAAGATCTTGCCAAGATCTTGCCAAGATCTTGCAAGATCCTGCAAGATCTTGCCAAGATCTTAGAGATGATCTTGCCAAGATCGTACAGTATCTTGCCAAGATTTTACACGATCTTGCCAAGATTCCACAAGATCTTGCCAAGATCTTAAATATGATCTTGCCAAGATCATACAGAATCTTGCCAAGATTTTACAGGATCTTGCCAAGATTTTATATGATATTTCCAATACACAGAATTACAAATTAAATTATCATACATATATGCAGACATTGGTTTAATTGGTTTATTTATTGAAAAAACTAAACACATATATGGTGTGATACAGTGTGATGCAGTACACAGACCACTACTGTCAGGTAATATATTGTCTTAAGAAAGGTTTAAAGTGTCTAC
Organism: Chrysogorgia sp. JL179-B06; assembly: GCA_035772405.1. Classification (NCBI taxonomy): domain Eukaryota; kingdom Metazoa; phylum Cnidaria; class Anthozoa; order Scleralcyonacea; family Chrysogorgiidae; genus Chrysogorgia; species Chrysogorgia sp. JL179-B06. The sequence goes on from JAYKKM010000329.1 coordinate 1,462,388, forward strand.
GAAGTGAAAAAATCGCTAGCATTTTTATTGCTCTAACGAACAAAGTAGCACGGCAGGATCGTTCACTGAAAATTTCAAGTGAATCTGCTGCAGAGTCTTCGAGCTATCAACTCTCAAAGTTTGTCCATTGGCATAGTTTATCGTTACAAGATAGGGAAAGACTGGGATTGAATATATGTGGTATATGACGTATGCAGGTGGATCATTATGTTCAAATCCATTGTTCTTATGCATAGTAAGTACGCCTGCATACGTCACAAGACAATAAACTGCGCGTTTCAGATTTCACCAAAAACATTTAGCCATGCCAAACTTTGAGAGTAGATAGCTCGTAGACAATGCAGCAGATTTACTTGAAATTTTCAGTGAACGATCCTGCCGTGCTACTTTGTTGGTTAGAGCAAAAAAATGCTAGCGATTTGTTCACTTCATAGACACTTTAAAAACTTTAAATATACAGGCCGGTATAAATAAACAAAATATAAAGTTGGTGGCTAGGATCGCTTCCCTTCGTCACTTTGGATTTTTTATTTAGATCCCAGCATATTTGGTTACATATGCCTCAACAATTTGTGTACAACACTTTTTGTACTCTGTCTAAACCATAATTGGCATCCAGAACATCTAAACAAAAATAAGAAAAAACTACTGTATTGATGGAGAACACAATTAATTAAGTGGGTTATAATATATGAAGAGATGAACAATTCTAAAAACTTTATGTATAAAACTGGGCATCTAGCCACTGGACACCCAGTTTTTGGGTAAGAAAATTTTCAAATTGTTAAAAAATTATGCAGTTTTTAGACACCTTTCCTAATTTATAGAGAGCAAAGGGTACAATTATGCTGTTGGTTAATTTATATGATATATGTACTACCATATTTTTGAATTGCTCATTGCCATTGGCCAACATAATAAAAAATATAAAAATATTATTGATAGTAAATAAACTTAAACTTACCAAAATAAACTCAATAACACTTTTGCAACTTCATCTATAATATGTTAAAAAGCAAGAAACAACCAGATTAAAATACAGATAACAGTTCATAATAAACCATAAAGATAGTTATTAATAAAATACAAAAGAATGGACACTCCGAAAAGGGTTAACATTTATTCAACGTTTCGACTAACTTGCAGTCATCATCACTGCAAGTTAGTTGAATAAAATGTTAATCCTTTTAGGAGTGTCCATAATTGTATTTTATTAATTTACTCAGTCACTGAGTCAGTGCATAAATTCTGGCCTAACCTCCATGCCAAAGTTATTAATAATATTGCTTTATTACAAGTCTTTTATTAACCCTTTATTGTCCCGTGAATGATCAGCATCAAAATTATCCTAATATCAATGGTTAACCAGGCATAGAAGTAATGAGAATAAAGGAAATGAGCCTCCAAAGATAAACCAACATGTATGCAACTTCCAATATACGGTGGTGATTATTATTACAATACATGGACAATCGTCAACCTAAAATCCTCAGAAAATGAGTCCCAGGCAATTTCCCAATCATTACAAGTACTGATATATACTTTTGTGACTGTCTGACTCAAATGCAGTACTGCACAAAAAGCAATCACACCATAGTGAATGGTTTGATTTCTATTTCCATACGAATTTTGACAGCAATGGTTGGAGCATGTCACTGGCAAATAAAAAAGGTTACAGGTTCGAGCTCTGTCTGGGTTTTTGTATGCTTGACAATTGTCCATGTATTATCTGAGCTCATTTTAATTCCATTAAAAATTAAAAATATATAATTAATCACAACCAGTATACAATCTTACATGAATAAATCTTTTGAATAATACCAAATGTTTGGAAGTTAAATTTATACATAAAATGTATGATAACAACACTTATAAAACCAAATATCACATATGCCATTACTCTCTGAACTTGTGCTTTTCAGCAAGGTCAAGGATTTAAATCTTTGAAATTCGCTTATGTTGATTATTATTCATACTTAATCATCATTATTATAAACAAGTGAAAGGTTTGTAAACTGTTATTCCCAATAAGTTTTCGTATAACATACCACTGCTTTGTTTCCTGGCCCTGGTACAAGATAGAGGATTGGCATTCATCTTTCAAATTGTTTTGATTATCCACGTTAATTCTCACTCGATTATCCACATTCCCATTGGTAAATAAATCTCTCCATACAATATGGAATCCTCTAAGACAAATTTTTTGATAAGATAAGTTCAGATCAACTATTTTATTTCGTATTTATTGCTGCTTCAAACGTTTAGATACGTTAGCAGTAAAATATCACACTCACCTTCGAACTTTGCTAAGACCAACGAATGATGATCAGACATTTCTTTAGAAATAGTAACAACAAGCAGTTTACCAAACAAAGTATCAAAGACACAAAGTAATATAGCTCCAAAGAAGTGTTTTAGCGACCACGAGTGTCGAGAGAATTCAAAAATTATTTCAAAAATTATTTCAAATATGGTGCAACCGCCGCAACTATTAACTCGCTAGGACCTATGGGAAATATCGTTTCCAGAGCCTTCGCCGCGCGAGGTGGTAGCGGATGTAAGAACCTGTGTACGAGGTTGTGTCCACTGTCCATATAACGGAATCTGTTTGCGGGACTTCTAAATAGAATTATGGTTCTTTTTAGAAGCTAGAGTTTAGTAAAGTACATTTAAAAACTTGCAGTACATGCTTTATCGGGTCTAAACTTGCTATCTGGTCTAAATAAAGTCAGTCTTATCAGGATTGAAATCGAGATTGAATTATGACATATAAAACATGTTGTAAATGTTTTAGGAAATATATGTAAAATATATTTGTTTCCAAATGTTTCACTGATCATAGGGAATGAAAAGCTTTGCTCGAAGAAACTGAATGGTCAATATGACTAAAGTGATAATTTGTACAGTTCTCGATGTGAAGCAATAAAATCGTGGATATAGGTTTATATAGACATTCAATATTTCTATAGGCAATCCATAGGTTTCTATCGACATCCAATCTTACAGGCATTCTGCCTAGATCTGTATAGGTAATTGCCGCAACTATATGTTTGAACTGCACATGAGTTACTGAGTTGCCTGGGATAAACGATTTCCTATTTTATTCACTCAAATGAGACACCAAAGACCAATTAAAGTACAGAAGGAATTGCTAGGCGACAGTCAAACGTTTTAGTTTTGCACCTGTTTTACAATAATTGATTTTACAAGACTGTGGCAGGATCTTGCCAAGATTGTAGCAGGATCTTGCCATGATTGTGTCAGGATCTTGCCAAGATTGTAGCAGGATCTTGCCAAGATTATGGAAGGATCTTGCCAAGATTGTAGCAGAATCTTGCCAAGATTGTGGTAGGATCTTGCCATGATTGTAGCAGGATCTTGCCAAGATTGTAGCAGAATCTTGCCAAGATTGTGTCAGGATCTTGCCAAGATTGTAGCAGGATCTTGCCAAGATTATGGAAGGATCTTGCCAGGATTGTAGCAGAATCTTGCCAAGATTGTGGCAGGATATTGCCAAGATTGTGGCAGGATCTTGCCAAGATTGAGCAGGATCTTGCTAAGATTGTAGCAGAATCTTGCCAAGATTGTGCCAGGATCTTGCCAAGATTGTAGCAGGATCTTGCCAAGATTATGGAAGGTTATGGAAGGATCTTGCCAAGATTGTAGCAGAATCTTGGCAAGATTGTGGCAGGATCTTGCCAAGATTGTTCCATATTTTGCCAAAGATATTGTAATTGGGGTTTAATTGCAGGTTTGACCTACCTGGGATGTGTTGTAAATATATTTTTATTCTTACATTTATAATAATAAATACCTGTTAGACACAACAAAATCTTGCCAAGATCTTGCCGAAATCTTGCAAAGATCTTGGCAAGAAATATCGTAACTTAAGTGCCTATTGAAGGACAGGCAGGATCTTGGCAAGTTCTTGCCAAGATTGTAGCAGAATCTTGCCAAGATTGTGGCAGGATCTTGCCAAGATTGTAGCAGAATCTTGCCAAGAATTGTGTCAGGATCTTGCCAAGATTGTAACAGAATTTTGCCAAGATTGTGGCAGGATCTTGCCAAGATTATAGAAGGATTTAGCCAAGATTGTGGCAGGATCTTGCCAAGATTGTTACAGCTGGATCTTGCCAAGATTGTGACAGCAAGATCTTGCCAATATTGTGGCAGGATTTTGCCAAGATTGTTCCATATTTTGCCAAAGATATTGTAATTGGGGTTTAATTGCAGGTTTGACCTACCTGGGAAGTGTTGTAAATATATTTTTATTCTTACATTTATAATAATAAATACCTGTTAGACACAACAATATCTTGCCAATATCTTGCCGAAATCTTGCCAAGATCTTGGCAAGAAATATCGTAACTTAAGTGCCTATTGAAGGACAGGAAGGATCTTGGCAAGTTCTTGGCAAGATCTTGCATCTTGGCAAGTTCTTGTAAGATCTTGCCAAGATCTTACAAGATCTTTCCAAGATCTCCAACCTGGGCGTCATTGACTGCCTCACGTATTGTAGTTTTCACCTTTGGACGAATGACTTCTTGGATGCTTTGTTTCGCTGCGACAAAGATATTATCCTGGATGCTGGTAATAAATTGCTTAGACTTCACAGGAAATAATGATTGTTCATAACTATTTCTGTGCGAACATCCGTGACACTCCATTAAACTGTGTTCAGCCTTCTTCGAGGATGAAAGTTCCATCCACTTATCCATACCAAATGCGGCTAGATATATTGAGCGCTCGTTGATTTTGCGAGGAATCCAACGAACGAATTTCTGTTGAACATTAGGATATTTCTTTTCGAAACACTGAAAATCAATGGCATAATTTTCCGTGCATTCGCTGAAAGTATCGATGAAACGTTTGTGTTGTTCCATCATCACGCGCGAACGATACTTGGCATATGTTTTGTCTTTCATCCTCGCCGTTTCTTTCTGCGTTACTTTCGCTAGTTGCCATGCAATTACTTTAGCAAACCCACACGTGTGCGGGTGAATCAGAATTATACCATTATGGAACACGTGAAATAGATCGACATTTATCTATTCTCGAAGAAGGTTGTATTGTGCACCTACGTACAAAATACCGCGCAAAATATTCAAATTTGCCGCTCAGATCACTAGTGTTGGTTATATAATATTATATAATTGGTTATTGACATTGACATGAAACAGACAATGCGCTGGATTTATAAATTCTACAGTTAAATAGTGATTCTAACAGTTGTTTTATAGTCATATTGACAGTCTGCATGTTGCTCAGCCTCAGACATTCAGACAAATTTTAGACCACATACCTGTATATGTCTTTCACTTCATTAAACATTTCTTATTCACAACAAATTATTGTGTTGCGTAATTATTTTACAAGTAGCATTAACCTTTTCAGGTTCGACACCAAGACACTCCCTCCCCATCACGAGTAAAATTGTCTGGAATATTAGCCAGAGTAAAATCTGTAATGTCTAATACGAACCAGAAAGATTTAACAAGAACAAGATATAGTTATAAATTGAGAGGGAGAAAGAGGGAGAGAGAGGGAGAGAGAGAGAGGAAGAGAGAGAGACAACTTTATTTAATTACGGTAATTACATCAATTGTATATAAATTGCTTTTCATGTAAGCCGTAAGATGATCAAATCTACTTAAATAATTACAAGTTAAAATGGAAAAAGCTACAATACATCAGTTTAAAAGTATAGGTGCTAATTATATTATTAAAATTATTTACAGTTGAAAGACTTTTTATAGTAGATGGAAAACTGTTCCATAAGAGAGTACCACCGTAAGATAAGCTGCGCTTCAGGTATTCAGTATGAGGTTGTGGAATTTTAACGTTCGTATCAGAGAAACGTAAATCATAATTATGTGCCTCATTTACTGGCAGAAACAGTTCTTGTAAGTAATCTGGAGCAATACCATTGATTACTTTGTACATCGCTGTGGCTTTTTGTCGATTTCTTCTGGTCTCGAGGTCACACCACCCAAGTGATGCTAAAATCTCAGCTGATCTGACCTCGTATCCAGACCTGGTAATAATCCGTGCAGCCCTATTTTGCAATTTTTGAAGCTTATTTTTTAAGACTACTCCACTTTTACCCCAGATGGTACTACAATAATCAAAATGAGGTAACACCAGAGATTGATACAAGGTATTTTTGGAGAGAGAGGGAGAGAGAGGGAGAGAGAGGGAGAGAGAGGGAGAGAGAGGGAGAGAGAGGGAGAGAGAAAAATTTATTTAAGCACGGAATTTCTACAATTTCAAAAAATTGTTTTACAAGAAAGCCGTCGTAATTAATATATATACAATATTTACAAATGTTTAAGCTACTCTGGAGAGATAATGTCAAGAGATTGATAAGCCTTCAACCTTGATTTAAAATAATTTAGTGAAGTTGACAGTCTGATATCTTTTGGAATAGAATTCCAAATAAAACCACCGTTATATAGAAAACCACCGCGTGGTTTAGGGGTTAAGACATCAATTTCACTATTTCGCAATTGATAATTATTTACTTCTGAACGTTTTGAATAAATTTCATTTAGATAATCAGTTGATTCGCCATAGTAAATTTTATACATCATAATTGCTGAATTATAGATACGTCGAGTTAATAAGTCTTTCCAATTAAGGTTCCTTAATATTTCATATGACCTTATTTCATAATTGGCTGGACTAATAACTCGAGCTGCTCTATTTTGTAACTTTTGCAGACGATTAGATAATTCTTGATTTAGTCCGCTATTCCACACAACATCACAATAGTCAAAGTGAGATTGAATTAGGGAATTATAAATCAGTATTAAGAGATCTTTAGACGGAACAAATTGACGAATTCGTCTCAAACCACCAATGGCGCTTGAGATTTTTTTAGATATTACATCAATGTGTTTGGTCCAAGAAAGTTTTTCATCAATATGTAGTCCTAATGATTTAGCATTTGACACCCGACGGATCAACCGATTGCCCAAATATAATTTTGGATATTGTATAATATTAGATAGCCTATTATTAGAGGCGATAATCATATATTCAGTTTTGGTTAAATTAATATGAAGTTTATTGGCAATTAATGATTGATATTTTCCAAGTCACGGTTTGCCTGATGCTCCAATTCACAAATGATCTCTGCCTTAAACGTAAGATTTGTATCATCGGCAAACATTCTTGGTTTAGAATTAAACAAAGACAATGGCAAATCGTTGATATATATCAGGAACAGCAACGGTCCCAAAACTGTCCCCTGGGGAACTCCGCAGGTCACAGTTTGAGGATCTGACAACATTCCATTAACATAACATTGTTGTTGACGTTCGGTAAGATATGATTGAAAGAATTTTAATTCAATGTCGGAAATACCATGACATTTTAATTTCTCAATTAAAATATCATGATTGACCGTATCAAACGCTTTCCTAAGATCAAGAAATATAACTGCAGTTAAAAGATCTTCGTCTAAATTGGAATACCATTCGTTTGTAGCATCAAGCATCGCAGTGGCTGTAGAATGGTTACTTCTAAACCCTGATTGGTATTTGTTAAATAGGTTATGAGATTTGAAGTAAGCGTATAATTGCTTATATACAGCTCTTTCAAATATCTTAGCCACTGCGTTTATAACCGAGATCGGTCTATAATTATTTGGATCAACTTTTTTGTCAGATTTATAAATCGGATAAACTTTTGAGCATTTCCAATCAGATGGAAATATCCCAGTTTCTAAGGATTTGTTGAAAATGACACATAGCGAGCTAGCTATGACGGGAGCAGCTTCTTTTAATAGTCTCATGGGAATACCATCTAGACCAGCAGCTTTTTTGACTGAAAATTTTGTAATGATATTGGACACATCGGACGTACTCACTTTAGTAAACCTAAAACTAGAATTAGCTGTGTCGTGATCATGGTTCAGGAACGAGCAAAAATTAGTATTTTCCTGTGGGTTCGTTAAGTTAGCAGCCAAATTAGGTCCAACATTTATAAAATGATCGTTGAAAGTTTCAGAGATATCTGAAGGACTAGTAATAGGTTTATCATTAATCAGTAATTCATTAATTTCAGAACACGACTGTGTTTTTCGTGAAAGAAGTTCATTTATAACCTTCCATGTTTTAGATGGATCCTTGGAATGCGTTTCAAATTGACTAGAATAAAAATTAATTTTGGATTTCTTTATCATAGAATTTACATCATTTCTAGCACTTTTATAATTTGCCCATAAAATTGGGTCCTTAGATGAAGCATGCTCTCGTTTCAGCCGATCTCGTATGATCATTTTCGTCCTAATAGAGACAGTCATCCAAGGAGATCTACGAGCCCTCACTCTTTTCCTTTTAACAGGCGCATGTTTGTCAGCTACTGATATGAACATCTCAGAAAATGCTCCACATTAGGTCAGGGTTTTCGTAATTGTTTAATATATCCCAAGGGATATTCTGAAGATCGACTTTAAAGTGGTTAGAGTTGAAATGCTTGTAGGATCGAAATTACGTAACTTTTTGCTTAGAATAAGTGGGAATAGAAACTTTCCTAACCATATAGATTAGGCAGTGGTCGCTTATTCCAAGATTTACGAGGCCAGATGATACAATTTTAGACAAGTCATTAGTAAATATTAGATCAATCATAGTATCAGACTTATCTGTTATACGGGTTGATTCCTTAATAAGCTGATGAAACTGATAGATCTCTTCAATCGCTCTCAAGGCATTGATGTGAGGTTCATGTTTAGAGCTATTATAATTACAATTTAAATCACCAAGTAAAATGATTTCTTTATTTTCATAATCAAGAATTGACACTATAGATTCAAGAGCTTGGAAAAAATGTTCTGATCTGACTTTGGAGGTCTATAGCATGCAATAATAGTAAAAGGTTTACTATTAGTTTTAAAAATATCGAGGCAAATTGCTTCGATAGAAATTGTTGATAAATCATCGCGAACCTTATATTGGATGGAGTTACGAATGTATATACAAACACCTCCCCCTGAACGGTTGCGATCTTTCCTTATTATATAATATTCACAAATCGAGACAGCAGAATTCATGATTGAATCGTCAAGTCTCGTTTCGTTTATAGCGAGAACATCTAAAGGTTGATTAAACATTACAGTTCTCAATTGATCAATATGTTTGACCAACGATGCAATGTTAATCGATGCAACTTTGAACCCCCTGATAGATCTCAAGGATTCGTCTAAATTAGTATTAGGCGCAATAGGCGTGTTATTGAAAGGCTTATGAAGGCTTACCGTCTCTCCAGAATGTCATGTAGTAACTTTGTTGGAACGAAAATGGCTAATAATATTAGAAGCAAATTTCTTGGTTCCGATAGCGTTCAAATGAATGTCATGATTGTCAAAGCATTCATGATTTAAGTTTGAGTGGTTAATAAAGTCCCAGTCATAATCATTAATTAGAGATTCTAAATACTTGTTCACTTCAGAGACTTTCTTGTTTAGTTTCTTGTTGTCGGTTCGTTGGACCAGTGAGGATATCGTAACTTTGGTCTTCTTTGATCGGTCTTTGATTTCTAAACCAAGAGAAATTATCTTGGTTGCCAATTCCGATGGCTCAGTAGATGGCGTGATATCATTAGTACCAATGTGGAGAACGATCTCATCGGGGCACTTGGTTATGCATGGTCTCATGTAATGTTGCATGTCACTCGTGGTTGAACCTGAATAACATTTAACTTGGACATGATCATTTTTTGACATTTTAGAGCCGTTGAGATTCTTGATTATTGAATCGCCGAGAATAAATATAGAGCGAGATTTATACTTTTGCTCATTTTCTGACATCTTTTTAATTTTAATTTTTAATTTTTAAGGTTCATCAGGACTTCCACCATGGCTTGTCGAGCAGGGACCAGTATTTCCAGATACACGTTTCGCTTCAACTAATTCATAGTTAATCAGAGACAAAGCCGTGACTAGGCCTTGCTTTTCCATCTTTAATGTCGCAACCTCAGTCTTCAAGGACTTATTTTCGTCAAACAAGGCGTTGTTCATTTGCATATTTTCCTTCGGTTGATTGATCTGATTGTCCATAGCTTTCAATGAACTTTTTAGATGATTAAGATCTGTTTTAATCGTGTAGACTT